>JAGFNQ010007791.1:515157-603396 GCA_024364735.1 Boesenbergia rotunda | reverse complement strand
AACACATCCTTAGTGTTACTTAAGTACTTGAGGATTGTCTTAACAGCCGCCCAATGATCCATTCTTGAATCAGACTGGTATCAGCTTGTGATGCTCAGAGCATACGATACATCGAGCCTAGTACATAACATAGCATACATGATAGATCCTATCGTGGATGCATAAGGAATCTTACTGATGCAAATCCTCTCGTATTCTGTGCGCGGACACATAGACTTCGAAAGGTTGATCCCATGCCTAATGGGAAGGTAACCTTTCTTGGATTCCGACATGCTAAACCTTTCTTGCACTCAGTTTATATATGTAGACTGTGAAAGACCAAGCAACCATTTTGATCTATCTCTATAGATTCTAATCCAAGGATATAGGTTGCTTCTCCCAGGTCTTTCATGGAGAAAGTTTGGACAACCAAATTTTAACTGACTGTAAGACTGATATATCATTCCTATAAGTAATATGTCATCGACATATAACACTAGGAATACGACTGCACTCCCACTATCCTTCTTGTACACACAAGGTTCGTTAGGATTTTGTGAGAAATCAAACTCTTTGATTGTCTCATCAAAATGGATGTTCCAGCTCCTGGATGTTTGCTTTAGTCCATATATGGATCTTCGAAGCTTGCATACTTTGGTTTTATTAACCGATGTGAAACCTTCAGGTTGTATCATGTATACATCCTCAAGCAAGTTTCCATTAAGGAAAGTTGTTTTCACATCCATTTGTCATATCTCATAATCATAATGAGCTGCTATGGCCAGGAGCATCCGAATGGATTTAAGCATAGCTACTGGCGAATAGGTTTCGTCATAATCAATTCCTTGTTTCTGACGATATCCTTTTGCCACTAATCTAGCCTTAAAGGTAACAACATTACCTTCCATGTCGGTTTTCTTCTTGAAAACCCACTTGCACCCTATGGGCTTAATCCCTTCAGGTGGGTTAACCAAGTCTCATACTTATTTTTTGTACATGGAATCCATTTCCGGCTTCATGGCTTCAAGCCATTTATCCCTTTCTGAATTTTTCAGAACATCTTCATAACTGATGGGTTCATCATCGTTAATGAGTAACACGTCGTTCGATTCACTTATGAGAAATCCGTATCTCTCTAGAATATTGCGTGTCCTATCAAACCTACGAAGAAGTGGTGTTGTTTTAGGTTCAACTGATAGCTCATCATTATGAGTTATTGGTTGTGGGTCTAGACTAGGTGTCTTTTGTAATGTCTATTGGAGTTTCTTGAACTTCTTTAAGTTTAATGCTACTCCCACTGTTTTCTTGTAAAAGAAATTCTTTTTCTAGAAATACAGCATGCCCTTGAAACAAACACCTTTTGTTCCAAGGGATAATAGAATTGGTAACCTTTCGTTTCCTTAGGGTATCCAATAAATAGACATTTATCAGACTTAACATCCAATTTGTCTGATACAGTCCGCTTTACATAAGCAGGACAACCCCATATCTTTAGGTGAGATAATGAGGTTTTTTACTATTCCACGTCTCATATGAAGTAGTAGAGACTACCTTGGTCGGGACTTTGTTTAGTAAGTAAACAGCTATCTTAAGTGTATAACCCCAAAAGGATTTTGGAAGAGTTGCATGATTCATCATAGATCTAACCATGTCCATCAAGGTTCGGTTACACCTCTCAGATACATCATTATGCTGTGGTGTATACGGCGGTGTCCATTGAGACAATATCCCATTGTCCCTAAGATAATCTTGAAACTCTTGACTTAAGTATTCACCACCCCGATCGGATCGAAGTATCTTAATACTTTTGCCAAGCTGTTTCTCTACTTCACTTCTAAACTCTTTGAATTTCTCAAAAGCTTCAGATTTGTGTTTCATTAAGAACACATACCCGAATCGTGAGTGATCATCGATAAAGGTAATGAAGTAGCTATAGCCTCAATGTGCAAGAGTTGACATTGGTCCACATACATCAGTATGTATTAGACCAAGTAATTCTCCCACTGGTTTACCTTTTTCGAAAAAGGGTAATTTGGTCATCTTGCATTTTAAGCATGATTCGCATGTATCTAATGAACCAGGTTCAAATGATTCCAGAATTCCACATCGGTGTAATTTGGTCATGCATTTCTTACTTACATGGCCAAGACGACAATGCCACGTATAAGAGTCTATTCTATTATCTATTCGAGCACGTTGTTGCTAACTTCGATATTGAAAACGTCACCGGATAAATCTAACGTGTAGATACCATTGCACAAAGTTCCAGTCCTATAAAGAACGCCATTTAAAGTTATGTAACAACAATTGTTACTAAAAGTTAAATGATGACCCTTTTCATTCAAAGATGAAATAGATACAATGTTCTTTATTAACGAAGGAACAATATAACAAATATCCAATTCTAAGACAAGTCCAGTAGGGAGCTTTAGCAAATATATTCCGATGGCAACAGCAGCAATCTTTGCTCCATTTCCAACTTGCAAATTCGCTTCTCCCTTGACGAGTCTTCTTCTATTCCTTAGCCCATGTATGTCATTACATATATGTGAGCTACACTCAGTATCAAGTACCCAGGTGTCTGAGGAAATAGAGTGACATTCAATAACGAAGATACCTGAAGAGGATGGGGCATTGGATGCCTTCTTCTTCAGGGACTCAAGATAAACCTTGCAGTTTCTTCGCCAGTGGCCCTCCTTGTCGCAGTGATGGCAAGTTCCTTTTGGTGTCTTTTCAATCTTTTGGCCTTTTTCTTCCTTTCCTTATTTTGTTCTTTGGCTTCCTCTTAGAGCCTTTCTTTGAGGAACCAACTAACAGTACCGTCTTCTGATCCTGCTTTACAGAAGGCTCTACAGTCTTTAGCAGGTTAAGCAACTCAGGAATGGTAGTCTCCAGTTTGTTCATCCGATAGTTCATCACAAACTGTGAGTAACTCTTGGGCAAACAATGCAGAATTAAGTCAATACTTAGTTTGTGATCCATTGCAAATCCGAGTGTACCTAGTCGCTCAATGTACCCCAACATCTTCAACACAAACTGTGAAACAGAAGTGCCTTCCTACATCTTAGAGGTGAAGAGGAGTCTGGAGACCTCAAACCTTTCGGATCTCGCCTGCTCGTCAAACAGCTCATGAAGATGGAAGACGATGGTATGAGCATCCATATGCTCATGCTGCTTTTGTAGCTCAGGTACCATAGCGGCCAGTATGATGTAACTTGCAAGTTCAGAATCGGCCACATGTTTCTGATAGGCCACTAACTGGTCTGGAGTTGCATCTTCAGGAGGATGGTTGGGAAGTTGTTCTTCAAGGACTTAAGCAAGCTTTTCTGCCTTGAGGACTATCCTCAGGTTTCGAAGCCAGTCCATGAAGTTTGGCCCAGTAAGCTTATTGGTGTCCAAAATGGAACGCAAATTCAGAGAAGACATAATCAGGTGATTATCCTAGAAATACAAATTGAGGTTATGTGATGAGAATGATAAAGAATGCATCAATATACATTAATTAAATTTTATTTATTTTTCGAATTGAATAACCCTTTTTATCAATTTGGGAGATCGTAGGAACATCTCCAAATAGGTTGATATCCAATCATAGATAAGAACAACCATGGCTAGAGTCCATTAAGTTATTCTTAGCTATGAAGGTAGGTAATTATACCGATTACATATTATACATATGTAACTATCACATTATGCTATCAACTAATTGAATGTTTGCATAAATCATTGGGTTGTTAACTCATTAACAAGTATGCAACAGTATACATAGCACCCAACTGCACCTCTCTTTACATCGACCTTGGCTGTGGCACAACAAATCGATGTTCCAAGCTTAAGGCTGACCCATTAATCAAGAAATAGTTTTAATATGGTTGGAGCTCATTCAACCGTTTAGTCAGGCTTGGATGTGTCCAACAACCAAAACTAAGGATTGACCTCTGACTCCATCTATATTAATCATAAACTAATTCCATGGTTTGAACATGTTGAGGTTCAAGCCGGGCATGGATGTGTCCATCAACCCAAATATGAAACAAAACTCCGATTCTAACCATATTAATGGAAGGTGTTGGCCTTAATATTTTGTAAGGGGTTTTGGGTCTCATCCATTTCTTTTATGCACATTGATGACATATAATTATGTCATGTTCTAACGATTTCATTAATAAAGTATGTATGTGACTTAATTTATCAAGTCTCATTAATTGAATTAGGAACCGGATTTTCTTATTCTAATTTCATACTTTATTCAAGGAATTGTTTTGGGAAACAATTTCCTGAATTATCATAATCAATTTCGGAAATAATATGTTTAAGACTTTGATTTCTCTAAATCAAATCTTATTAAATTAAGAGACAGATTCCCTTAATTCAACCACATATTATTTTCATGAAAAATCTTATTTAAGGAAATATACTCTATAGGAAATAATTTTTCTAATTAATTTTGGAGACAATAATATGTAAGAGCATCACCTCATAAATCAAATAAGGAAATTATCGTTTGAAAATCACCTCAAAATTTTCCAAGATTTGATCACATATTTTATTTATGGAAAATTAATATCAATAACTTAATTTGGATGGCTCCCCGAGGCTCAATCCAAATTAAATATTTGACAATTTAAATTCAATTTAGGAAATTTAATTATAACAATTAACTTTAAATTGGACGGCTCCCCGAGGCTCAATACAAAATAAAGAATTTTGTAAGTAATTTAATTTCCAATTATAAATTTAAATGCCAATTAATATTCCCATAATTTGTCTAGACTTTCTTGAAAGAAAGTGCCCAAAATTGTGAGCTTTCCATAAATGGAAAGTTTCCAAAAATAAAAGGTTTTCAGAATAATTGTAAGTTTCTGGTACAAAGAAAATTTACGTTTTTCCAAAATTGGAAAATTTCCAAAATAGAAAATTTCCAAAATTGGAAAGTTTCCAAAATGGAAGGTTTTCACAATTATCATAAAATTTCAGAAACAGAGATATTTCAAAAGTTTGCGAAATTTCATGAGGATTTTCAAACTTTGAAATTCCTAAATCAAAAATTTACCATAATTGGAAAGTTTTCATAATTGAAAATTTTTCCAAAATTGAGATCATGATAAAGCTTTCCGCAAAACAATTATATGATTATGTCGAACATAAACCTCGGCTATGATACCACTGTTGGGTCCGGGTGCATGTTGACATGGATGCGGGTTCGAAATTTTAAAATTAATTACGTGCAGCGGAAGGTTTAGCATAAATAATTTCTCTAAATCATTTAACCACACATCTAAGCATGCAATTTTATCTTGTGTAGACATGATCATATATTTAAAATTTTTGTAAAAACGTAAACTAATTTACATATTACCTCGGGTAACTCGAAGGAAGGGACGAGATCCAACCGTAAGCGTCCCTTGGAGCTCCGCCTCTATTCGCGTCCACACCAAGTATCTTCGAGATGACATCGTAAAGCCACGAGTTTCGTGTTCTCGAGAACTACTAGATTCTTCGAGAACGCAACAAGAAAAACGAAGAGAGAAGTCGGAAGACTAACCACAAAAGGATGGCCGGCTGGTTCTCCTTCTTGGGGTTGGTTGGCGCACGGCAAGAAGGGGAGAAGAGAAGGAGAGAAAGAGAGGGAGAGAGTCTATGCCTTCATCTCTATAATTATCACACACCCAAACCTTGCCTTGGGTCCTTTATATAGTGGCCTCTCAACTATCAAGCCTCTCAAATATGGAATATCTTATTCCATCATACCAAGTTTGATTTTATATCATGGTTAAAATCATATTTTAATTCATGATAAAAATCTTCTCTCCTATGGAATAAATTTCCTTATCATGGTAAATCAATCCATGATTGATTTTATAAAATAAACCAATCCATGGTTTATTTTAATTTTCATGAAAAATAAACCAAACCTTGATTTATTATATAAAAAATTTATATCATCCATAATTTTATAAAACAAACCACACTTGGTTTATTTTATAAATTGAACCAAAAACTTGGTTCTCTCCCTTTGTTGTGGTCGGCCAAGCAAAAAGGATGGAGGCCCTCTTTGGCCGGCCCATCCAAGCCAAGCCACAATGAATTAAACTTATTTAATTCATCTATTAAGTCTTCAAAAGACTTAGTCATTTTACACTTCCGATGCATCTTTAAAAAATTTAGATTCGACTTATCGTTTGGCTCAACCAAACTTAATCTCTCTTGATTGAAAAATCTAATTTTCAACTCGTTTTAAATCCCTCGGATTACTCGTAGTGCGTGTGACTAAATAGGCTTTCGATTTATGTTGGTCGTCTATAATTAATCAATTAATTATAGAACGATCATGAGTGGCACCTAGTAGTACATCATGATCCCCAATTAATCGAAAGATCAACGGTTGACCTCAGAAACAATTCTGAAACCCTTCAGCAGCTATAATGAATCGTGCCCCATTCCCTTCACCATCTTATACCCACTTGGTTGAGGACATGGTCTATGTGTGTCAATCCCCACTAGGCTGACTACGTCACACCTAGCCCAAGTAACGTTTTCTCATCCTACGGATTCTAATTACTCTCATGTATTTAAGAGATTCATACTCTGAACATGTCATGCTCTGGCCAGAGGCTTCGAGTAACAATCTGACGATAGGCCTCGGGTATACATCTCCTCGCAAGGAGTGGTGAATCCTTTGTAGGTTGTTCAAACATCTTCGGGCACTTCAGCTTATACCCAATCATCCTGGGTCCACACCTCCTTGGAGATTCTTGCTTAAGATGTCAAAATATAAGTCTCCATGACCAAGATGACTTGAACACCGCAAGTCAAAGGAACATCGCACTTAAGCTGCAGCAAGAACTTCACTGACATATCTATTTGTAGACTACCATATGAAGTTTTATAGCCAGTCACTCCAATGAACTAGTTCCCTTAACTAGCATTCATGTTTATCTCCGGACATCTCAATGTCACCAGCCAGTGAGAATCAGCTGATTAGAGAATAACCCATGCTAGTCTCAACTGAATTGATAGTGTCCGTATTTATCAATTCATCGACTAGGGACAATTTCAATACTTCACAATTGCACATGTAGAGATAATCACTAGTTGTGAATTCATCACAAATTCTCTCATGCTGTGAATTGTATTGCGGACATTCAGTAAATGAGTTTAAGATCTCAATCAAATACACAAACATGTATACTCAAATAGTGAATATTCATTTATTAAAATAAATGATTATAATCATAAGGTGATTGTCTTAGGACACTTCTCTCATATCACTAACATATGCCCGGGGTACTTAGGCTTGGTCTGGGATATACACGCCCGACCAAGTAACCAATACCCTAATACCCCGCGGTGCCGCCTATGCCCGGGGTACTTAGGCTTGGTCTGGGACATACACGCCCGACCAAGTATCCAAAACCCTAATGCCCCGCGGAGCAGCCTATGCTCAGGGTACTTAGGCTTTGTCTGGGACATACGTGCCCGACCAAGTAACCGAAACCCTAATACCCCGCGGAACAGCCTATGCCCGGGGTACTTAGGCTTGGTCTAGGAAATATGAGCCCGACCAAGTAACCTCAGATTCTACTACTCCACCATGTAGCAGCTGCCCTCTCGGGGACACGGGAGACATAACCGAGTCAGAAACATATACAATATAGCATACCCAACTACGGGTGAACCGGCAAAGCATCAAAATATCGACACAAGATAGTTATACACACATGAAAGGTATTCGAAAGAATTGTTTATTTTATTTGAATGAAGAAATACATAAAGATATATATCTCGGAAAGTTAATAAGGCACACGCCGAGTATCCGATAGAAAAAAGCACCCTTCTATTCGGGTTTTTTCTCTGCGCCACTTCCACCTTTTTTATAGAGTCCTAGGGCACGAAGTCATTTTTGGGAAGTCGACGAGGATGGATGCCTGAGGTAACACATGAGTAGTTCAGGTACTCCCTCCGAGTAGTCAGGGTCGAGGATGGATGCCTGAGGTAACACATGAGTAGTTCGGGTACTCTCTCCGAGTAGTCAGGGACGAAGATGAACGCCTGAGGTGGCACATAGGTAGCTCGAGCCCATCTGAACTCCCCCTCTCTTTTTTATAAAGTTGGAGGTGGTACCACGTGTCAGAGGTAGAAAAAAGAGTAGGGGAAGAAGCCGTTGCAATTTCTCTCTAGAGCACGGAGGGACACAACTCCAGGTTGCAGCAACCGCGATTCTCCCCAGGTCGAGAAAAAACACAAGGATGAATCACCTTAACAAAGGAGGGGAATAACAACCAGATGGAAATATTTTCAATGAATAGAAAGTAGCTGCAGCCCCTCCCCTCTTGGTGACGACGTACCCCACAGACACCTTCATCTATCCGAAGCTTGGAGGAAACGAGCAACCAATGGTGCGTGGGGTACATCGCCACAAGCCGACCAGGGGTTTGGTGATCAGCAGGAGGGAGCATCTCCCTCATGCCCCCTGGCGGGCCACATAAGGTCTTTTCTGGACTCCTCAGATAGCCCGGGAATCTCACATCCCTGAGAATCTTCAGAGAGACCTCAGGCATCATCTCCACCATGCTCCCCAGTGAGGGTCACAATATAGATGCCTACACCTCTCAGGGGTCCCTCAGCCAAGAGCACTATGGTATCTCCAGGGTTGGGCATTAGGGATACCAACGAGGAGGAAAGAAGCAAGCAAGCGGAAGAGATGGAGGAGACGGTACACCCCTCTCCCCCTATTTATGGGGATGGTTGCCTCTCCGGGTAGTTAATGCAAGGAGGATGTAATCATGCCAACAGGTGCCGAAGCGTCGTTTCGACTGGTGCGCCCATGTTGCGCTAGGAACCCACGACGTTTAATGAGTCTAATCAATGAGATCACAAATAATATGGAGGTGACGGTTCGGAAACCATCCACACATTTCAGCAGGAAGGATCAGCGAGGACCCGCCACAGACATAAATGTAGGGTACGAAGATTTGACTTAAAGAATTATCAAACACCAGAATCAACCTCGAAGACAATCGATGGTTGGTTAAGTACGTACATAAAGGTAGGAGGCGCATCCCGCAAGAGCACATACACAGGGAACAGGGAAAATGATTACACTTAGTCAAAATCAATACAACAGAACTTGTTTCTCGGGCAAAAATCAGGCCGCTTGGGGCCTCGAGAGAAGACCTTTACCTAGTTCGGAGGGCATCTACAATTTCGGGTCAGCGTTAGAAGGCAGGAGTTGCTCCTTCTTCAGCTTATCGATGGCTCTATGGAAGCCCTGCTGTAAGCGCTCCATCACCTGGCCGGCTATAATGGCACGGAACTTAGCCTCGGCAGCTTTGTAAGGTCTCCTTAAGGTCAGAAGCTTTGGCTGCCCGAAGGGTTAGGAGCTCAGCCTCGGCAGCTTCGTAAGAACGCCTTAGCCATGCCAACTCAGCAGCCATCTCCGATTGCTCGGATAGAGCCTCCCTGAGGCTCTCTGAGGTGGCCCGCTCATCTGACCGAGCCTGGATCAGATCATCCTCCAGGACAGAGGCGCGGTCAATGGCCATTAGGAGGCCAGACTCCATTTGAACCAATAACTGTTTCTCTCTCCCCTAGAGCTGATCTCTCTCCCGCATCACCTGGAGAAGGTCCTCGATAGCCGACACAGCCTTCTCGGACGGCAAGCATTCTCTATGCCGGGAATTCTGGAGAACCTGCTCCTGGTCCTACAAGAGCTTCTGCAGGCGCTCAACTTCTTTACGAAGAGCTCTACTGACGCCAACCTGCATCACTCCTAACTGATGTTCATGATCAGCTACTGCTTCCGCCCGCAAGGCACGATGGAGTAAGGCCTCCACTTGGGGCCCGAAATACAGGTCCCGACCAACTATTACACAATCCTTAGCTGCCTGCCATCGTATCGAAAGGTTAATAGTCAGGCAAGAAAATAGCAAATGCAATAATAACTCGCACCTTAATGAGTGTCTCCCGAAGACTGGATAGCGGTCCAGCCGGGGCTCGCACGACTACCCCTTCCAAAGTACTGGGGGTGTCGCCTCACCCCTAAAGCAGCGGTAACTCGGGCGAAGGGGAAGTCGTTGGATGGCTAGAGCTTCTAGTGGCACGATGGAGGGGCTGGAGTCATCCCCTTCAGAACTAGAAGTCTCTTCCAATAAAACCCCCTCAGTCAGAGTCTCCCTTAATTGCACCAAAGGGGAAGATCGCAAGGAGGCCTCCAACGGTGCATCCAACCTCTCCCTTAGTCGATCTAGTTTCATCCGGTATTGAGTGCACAACGTCTTCTTACCTGTGGGAGAGGTGGCTGGGTCGAGGGAGCTGGAGGGGAGCACAGGGATGACTGCCTCTGGAGCAGAGACCGGCGGGGCATGTGCAGGAGTGATTCCCTCGGAGGATGGCATCGCTTCCTCGGGCACCGAGGGAAGAGGAGAGGAACATGTAGAACACTGCTTTTTCCATGAAGGGCCCAAGCCCTTGGAGAGCCGCCGCTTCTGCCGACCGAAGGACTGGGCGACCGAAGGAGTAACTGAAGGGGAGACCCCAGGAGGAGTATCCACCACTTGATCAGCCATTGAGCCAGAGGCCCTTGGCCCCCAACCGGCGGGGTGTAACAGTAACCTCAACCATTTCGAGTGAAGCGACCCCACGGGGCGAGATAGCAGATCCTTCAAGGGACTCGGCGGGAGCAGGTGGAGAGTCAAAAGCGACTGGAGGAGGGTTTAGGGCCTCCTTGTTGGCCTCCTCCAACTTGATGAGCCGTCTCATCACCTTGGCGAACATGACTTCCTCTGCAGAAGCCAGACAGAGAGAGCATCAGTCAGAACTAATGTGCATGGAAGAAAAAGACGAACATACCTAGGGTGGGGCTGATCTTCGTTACATTAGGGCTAAGGCCCACCCGATACATAAGCTTTTCGCTCTGCACCAACCCCGAGCCACTGAACTCCATACCAGAAACTACCTCCCTAGCATGTTGATACTCTAGGCTATGAAGAAAGCTCTCTAGGAGAGGAGGAGTCGGAAAATCCGCTATCCAACACAGAGGACTGAAAGGTAATGACGGCAGACGGATGAAGAAGAATTTCTCCTTCCATCCCTTATGCGAGGAAGGAAATCCTCCTAAAAACCTATGGCCCGGATAAGCTGCGAAACTAAAGACCCCTCTCGACCCTAACGGGATGAAGAAAGAATGGAAGAGATGTGGGGTCAGAGGAAGATCAAAAAGCTTGAAGATGATATACGCTCCTCCCATTTGGGCGAAGGCATTAGGAGCCTTCTGGTGAAGGGGGATATCAAAATAAGAAGCTATGTTCGTGAAAAAAGGAGGAAAAGGGAAATGGAGCCCTAACTCCATCTGCCCTAAGAAAAAGGTCAGCATGACTGCAGGGGGTTCCACGGGCGTCTGACCCACTTTTGGGATGACCATTGCCATCTCGACTGGGACGCCATAGGCCTCGGTGGCCACCTGTAAGGCTTCAGGTCTCACTCTCGAGGAAAGGGACTCATACCACTCCGCGTGGTAGCTTTCCATAATCCCTAAGGAAGAAGACAAGAAGAAGACAAACTACTCACGCATAGCAGAAGCTTTACAAGGTAGGAAGATGAATACTCCCAGTCGCTAAATTGGAAGTAGAGGCTAACGTCTGCCATTTTCCTCTCTTATACCCCGACAGCCACCTGCCTGGGCACAATGGGGAAGTAACACGTGGAAAGCAAGAAACCGTCTCGCCCAGGCAATCGATTGTGTGGGATCAGATTGAATCGATAGAGGGAGGGTGAATATCAATCGTTAAAATTTTCGAACAAAGAGAGTAATTACGCAGCGGGCATAGCAAAAACAATCGCTAACACGGTTTGTTTATACTTGGTTCAGAGTCGCGGTTGGCTCCTACTCCAAGGCCCCCGGTCCTTGACCATTTATGATGGGAAATTCTATATTTTCGTAAAATATTACAAGTTGGAGTACAAATATAGAATTTAAAACAAAATTACAGGACTTTAACAAAATGAACATTTATCGATGACCGGAGAAGTTGGAAGTTCGGAGCAGCGGGTCATCGTCGGCGCTTGAATCATGAGTACGGAGCTTGTCGGAGCGTAGCGCTTGAATGAGTTCATGAAGAGCAAGTTATTCTGAAACCTCAAATACCTGGGTACTTGATACTGGGTGTAGCTCACATATATGTAATGACATACAGGGGCTAAGGAATAGAAGAAGACTTGTCAAGGGAGAAGCAAATTTGCGAGTTAGAAATGGAGCAAAGATTGCTGCTGTTGCCATTGGAACATATTTGCTAAAGCTCCCTACTGGACGTGTCTTAGAATTGGATAATTGTTATTTTGTTCCTTCATTAATAAAGAACATTGTATCTATTTCATCTTTGAATGAAAAGGGTCATCATTTAACTTTTAGTAACAATTGTTGTTACATAACTTTAAATGGCGTTCTTTATAGGACTGGAACTTTGTGCAATGGTATCTACACGTTAGATTTATCCGGTGACGTTTTCAATATCGAAGTTAGCAACAACGTGCTCGAATAGATAATAGAATAGACTCTTATACGTGGCATTGTCGTCTTGGCCATGTAAGTAAGAAATGCATGACCAAATTACACCGATGTGGAATTCTTGAATCATTTGAACCCGGTTCATTTGATACATGCGAATCATGCTTAAAAAGGCAAGATGGCCAAATTACCCTTTTCCGGAAAAGGTAATCCAGTGGGAGAACAAATGCTTGGTCTAATACATACTGATGTATGTGGACCAATGTCAACTCTTGCACAAGGAAGCTATAGCTACTTCATTACCTTTATCGATGATCACTCACGATTCGGGTATGTGTTCTTGATGAAACACAAATCTGAAGCTTTTGAGAAATTCAAAGAGTTCAAAAATGAAGTAGAGAAACAGCTTGGCAAAAGTATTAAGATACTTCGATCCGATCGGGGTGGTGAATACTTAAGTCAAGAGTTTCAAGATTATCTTAGGGACGATGGGATATTGTCTTAATGGACTCCGCCATATACACCACAGCATAATGGTGTATCTAAGAGGCGTAACCGAACCTTGATGGACATGGTTAGATCCATGATAAATCATGCAACTCTTCCAAAATCCTTTTGGGGCTATGCACTTAAGACAGCTGTTTACTTGCTAAACAGAGTCCCGACCAAGGTAGTCTCTACTACTCCATATGAGACGTGGAATAGTAAGAAACCTCACTTAACTCACCTTAAGATATGGGATTGTCCTGCTTATGTGAAGCGGACTGTATCAGACAAATTGGATGTAAGTCTGATAAATGTCTATTTATTGGATACCCTAAGGAAACGAAAGATTACCAATTCTATCATCCCTTGGAACAAAAGGTGTTTGTTTCAAGGCATGCTGTGTTTCTAGAAAAAGAATTTCTTTTACAAGAAAACAGTGGGAGTAATATTGAACTTGAAGAAGTTCAAGAAACTCCAATAGACATTACAGAGACACCTAGTCTAGACCCACAACCGAGAACTCATGATGATGAGCTATCAGTTGAACCTAAAACAACACCACCTCTTCGTAGGTCTGATAGGACACATAATATTCCAGAGAGATACGGATTTCTCATAAGTGAATCGAACGACGTGTTACTCATAAGCGATGACGAACCTATCAGTTATGAAGATGTTCTGAAAAGTTCAGAAAGGGACAAATGGCTTGAAGCCATGAAGTCGGAAATGGATTCCATGTACGAAAATCAAGTATAGAACTTGGTTAACTGATAACCGCATTTTAGTCACGTTACGGTTTCAAATACAATTAAAATGTCGAACTCCTCTAAACTAATGTAGTATAGAGTAACTCGAGTCGTCTCTCTCAAGGAATGTAATGGCAGGTTAATAATCTTAGGATTCCAAGTTATTGCTTTTGGATTTTGGGATATAAAACTGGGGGTTTGGATCTGGAAGCTAAGACTACGAAATGGAAAAGCAAAGCAAGTATGAAATCTAATCCTAATTAATGGAAGACAATGCGAGTAAAGAAGATCTAATCTAACCTAAACTACAATTGCAAGAAAATGAAAAGCAACATAAAAGAAGCATTCGAGAAATAGGGCATCATTGAAACCGAACATACTTGCATCAAATCGAAAGACATAACCATAAGGAAACATAAAGCAATTAAACTAACACATCTTAAAAGAATCTAAGCTAAAGAAAATGTAAATTTGAAATCTATCTAATGGAAGGGACAATTCATCAAACATATGATAAGCATGAGTGAATTTAATCAAGGTACGTGCAATCCAAACATGGGGAATCAAGCATCAATACAAGCATTCATCCATCAATACAAACATCAAACTAGATCAAATGTTCACACCAAAAAATCAAAGGAAAAGGGGAAATTGTTGTTCGAATCCGAAAGTTGCTGTCCGAATCTGATGGAGTCTGGATGAGGTGGGGAAGAAGATGATGGACGGCGTGACAGTGGAGAAGAGGGAATGGTCGGCCGGCGGCAGTGAGGTGGAGGGAGGAACCGCCGGCCCTTGGTGGCGATGGATGGAGAAGAGGGCGTCCCGCGGAAGAAAGTTGCGATGGCGTGATCCGATCCCCTTCTTTGGCTACCCTAATCCCCTTTTCTACTCCTCCTTTCCACCCTTCGTTTCCTCTGATGAGTGGCTGAGGTCACTTGCAATGAAGCTCCATCAATCGTCGTTGCCAGATTCGAGTGGAGGGTTGTGATGACCCGTGCATCCGATCGCATCTGGACAGCTACTGATCGGACTGAATGGCTCTGGATCGGTCTGGATGCTCCCTGATCGGTCTGGGGACCGATCAGGAACCTCCCGGATCAATCTGGGGACCGATCAGGATGTGATCAGTAGCTAAAATTCTGAATTCCTCTGTGCCATCTGCTCCTGATCGGTCTGGGGACCGATCAGGCTTTCCCTGATCGGTCTGGGGACCGATCAGGCTTTCCCTGATCGGTCTGGTGACCGATCAGGCCTCCCCCTGATTGGTCTGGTGACCAATCAGAGCTCCCCCTGATTGGTCTGGTGACCAATCAGGGCTCCCCCTGATTGGTCTGGTGACCAATCAGGGCTCCAACAGAATGAAATTTTTGCCCCGGATGTGCCCCTCTTGATCTGATGATGCACAAGCTGTCCAAAAATTCAATAGAATGAAATATGAGTGTGAAAATGCAAGAAAATTAATTAACCAATGAAAATACATCCTATTAATAATTAAGCATCATTTCATAAATAATTGCACCCCAAAACCTCAAATTCCCTCACTAATTGCACAAGATTTATCCGTCAAAATGCTAGTTATCACACCCCCACACTTAATTCTTGCACGTCTCGAGCAAGTAAACAGAACTAAAAGGAAACAAAATATCTCCCAAACATTACATCCCCTATCGATACTTTAAAAATAATAAAAGAGGGTTACTTAGGATCATCAAGTCTCAAGAATCAATGTATTTATGGTTCCAAATCTCACATAAGTCAAAAGACATGGTAATTTCATCAACTTGAATAAACTAAGCATGACAAAAATCTCACAAGATAGATATATGCACTGATGCTCACAAAAATAACAAATATGAAAGTGGAGTTCTCTCAAAGCATTCATGATATTGCACTACCATATGCTTGCTTATTTTCTACTTCTCCACTACTATAGTATAAATACACAAATCAAGAGGGCTTTTCAATGATGAAACCACATGCCAACAAGAGAACTAGAAAGTAGATCACAAAGAAGATCAAAGAAGAGCAAAGAGAATATGAGAACATTGGGGCAATCAACATAACGTATACAATCAAATAACATGCCAAAATGACAACTCCACCAAACATCCAACACTCAAAATTCTCCTTGCACATTCTCAATGCAATATACAACAATTACTTACAACATCTCTCAAAATGCATGTATGTATCAACCAGGGTTAGTTCCAAAATACAAGAAACATATAAATGATATAGAATAAAGCTTGATTTACAACCTGAGTTGTCTTGGTTCTGACTTTGGGCTTCCCAAATGGATCCCTAGGTCGAACCGATGCCTAATGTTCCCTCCTACGGGAAACACATCCTCACCTACTCCTCTCGGGAGAATTTACCTTTTTGCCAACCGACTCCTCCAATTGGACTTTTGCCCAGCTTCACTCACCAGGTCTTCGTGCCCAATCCGCGACCAGGTCTTAGTGCCTAGCTTTACTCACCAAGTCTTCGGTGCCCAGTCCTCGACCAGGTCTTAGTGCCTAGCTTCACTCACCAGGTCTTAGTACCCAGCTTCACTCACCAGGTCTTAGTGCCCAACCTTACGTCAGGACTTTGTTGCCAGCCCGCGGCCAAGACTTAGTGCCCAATTCTTAGAACCAGAGCTTAGTGTCTAGTGTACCTAGGTCTATTCCTGCACACTTAATCAGCATTGTTAGATCACAACAACACTTTAACATATGAACCCTTTGCCATTATCAAAACAAAGGTTCGACTTTGGTGCTTCCAGCACCAACAATCTCCCCCTTTTTGATTTATGACAACATGGTTCAAAAAGTTAAGTTAAACTAACATTCTATAGCAATCTAACAACAATAAGTATCTCAAGAAATACTTAGAACAAATTCATTTATCTCCCCCTAAAAATATTCTCTCCTTGAATTTTCCAATTATATACGGGTTTTTGTAAATCTTCTAAGTGCTTTTAATTTTGACTAAATGTTTGTCAAAATCGAGCATTTGCAAAAAAAAAAAATTCAACACTTAGACAATTCTTGAAAAAGTTTTACAATTCTAATTTTTGTTAGAGAACTTTGTAAACACAAATTCACTTAGGCAAGACAAATTTTGAAAATAGATTTCCTTTAAAGAGTTTCGAATTTGAGAACGTGGGAAAACATTTGATTATTACCAAAAACTTTTTCTATACTTAGAAAAATTTGCTTGGAAAACACTTTGTGCATTTAAAACATTTTTATCAAAAAAATCTTTAACCAATTTTTTCAAACAAAATTTGTTCTCAAAGAAGAATTTTATTTAACACCATTTGCCAAGAATGTTTCAGAAGAAATTTGGCTCAGACAACTTTTGTTTACTAAGAAAAATTTGTAGGATCGGTGTCGTCGATAGAGGGGGGGTGAATATCGACCGTGAAAAACTCTCGCGGAAACTTCGTAGAAAAACTTGGATCGTTCTTAACTTAGAACGTTAGTAGCACAGTGGAAAAGTAAATAAACAAAATAAAAGTAATACACAGGGACACAGCGGGATTTATTTACTTGGTTCCCAACCCCCCAGGGTTAGTACGTCCAAGGCCTATAGACTCGGCGTGAGTCCACTATTGGTCTCCTTTTCGAAATTTCTGGAGGCGGAGAAAACCCGTCTTACAGTGTAGAAGTACAAGCACAAGTACAGAAAATTAAGTGCGGAAAATTAAATGCAAACCGAACAAAACAAAGTTGAAGCTCGGCCGATCTGGACCTCCGAAGTGCCGTGCACTTCCTCCTGGAGCCTTCCGGTCGTAAAGCCTCATCTTTAGCGCGTTGTCGTCGGTCAGAATGATCAGAATGGCACTTAGCAGTTGTGGTTGAAGCAGAGGGGTCGAAGCCCCTTTTATAGGCTTCCTACGGGCGCCCTGGACGTTGGGGGTGCCCCGATAAACCCGATCAAACCTTATCCCTGCGCCAACCTCGCTGCAGCTGATAAAGCCTTTGACCAGGGTGCCCTGTACCTTTCGGGCACCCTTGTAAAGGCTTATCCTGTGTTTCGACCTTGAAACAGCAAAACAGCTTCGAACCCGGGCGCCACGGGCGCCCCGCATGACACCTATTCTGCTTACCAAACAAGACTGCCATTTTCTTGCTTTAGCTTGGGCGCCCCCAACACTGGGGGCGCCCTGCTTCAGGGCCTCCAGCAGGTTTGCTTTGTCTTCCAATCTTGGTACCTGCAAGATACACAAACCCAAAGCACATATACATATAATATTAGCCTTAAGGACTTGGTTCGGACTTCGGATCTCCACCAAACCCTAGGTCAAATCGGCACAAGTTCCCATCCCCGAGAACTCGCCTTTCACCTACTCCTTTCAGGAGACGATTGCCACCCAGTCCTTCGGGTGGACTTTTGCTTAGCTTCCGATACTTCGGACCTCGAGACGCTCAAACCCTGACCCGTCTCTACTCCTGTCATTAGTCATTGCTCAGCTAAGTTGCTTAGTCCCTTGGGCCAAGACTTCATTCCCTAGCAGTCCTTCGCCAGGTGCCAAACATCCCTTCGCTAGGTCTTCGTTACCAAGCAGTCCTTCGCCTGGTGCCTAGCAATCCTTTGCCAGGTCTTTGGTACCAACCAGTCCTTCACTTGGTGCCTAGCATTCCTTCGCTAGGTCTTAGACTCCTAGCAGCCCTTCGCTAGGTGCCCAGCAGCCCGTCGCCAGGTCTTAGGGTTCCGATGCCTAGCAGTCCTTCGCTAGGTGCCCAGCAGCCCTTCGCCAGGTCTTAGGGTTTCGATGCCTAGCAGCCCTTCGCTAGGTGCCCAGCAGCCCTTCGCCAGGTCTTAGGGTTTCGATGCCTAGATTAACTAGGACTTTTCTTCAACTTAGGTTACTTCTCCTTTGCTCCCCTTTGTCTGTTCAATGTATCACTGACTTAAGTATATTGTCAAACATTAAAACACTTAAAGGAGAACATCATTGATGCAACTTGCACCAACAATCTCCCCCTTTTTGATGTTTGACAATAACTTAAGTTAGATTGGTTGAAGGGGCTAACTTACTATCCTTGGGAAAAAAAACAAAAAAAATGATATAAGTTTTGAAACTATATTTTTGATCTTTGGGAGAAAATTTTTCTAACTTAAGCACACCTCTCCCCCTTTGTCATACATCAAAAAAAACATTAAGAAAATACTTGCACCAACAATGAAAACTTTTAGTTCTTTTTGAAAATACTTAGTGCAAAATTTTTGAAAGCATTGCATTTTGAATGATATATTGCATTTTTAAAAAATGCATAATTTTGAAAAAGATGCTATGTACTTTTGAAAGATTATGTAATTTTTGAAAAATATAAGTACCTTTGAAAACTTTATTGAATTTTTTGAAAAATTAAGTACTTTTGGAAAATGCATAATTTTTGAAAGAATGCTATTTTGGAAAATATAAATATTATGCATATTTTGCAAGTACTAACTATTTTTGAAAAAGATGAGACTTTGAAAAATATAAGTAATTTTTGAAACATAATATTTTACTTGACTAGATTTCTTTTCCAGTCTGACACAATCCTAGGAAACCTTGTTAACCACAAGGACATTTTCCTAAGTGTCCTAGGAATTCTTCAAACTCAAGTAAATATTAACAGAATTTTGCCAAAAAAAATGATAGTACTTTTGAAAATATATGCTAGTGGATTTTGAAAAATGTGTGAACTTTTGAAGACCCAATATTTTACTTGACTTGGTTTATCTTCCAGTCTGACACCATCCTGGGAAACCTTGTTGACTACAAGGACATTTCCTAAGTGTCCTGGAAATTCTCCAACCCAAGTAAACATTATTTCAAAAATAATTTCATAAGTCACACAAATTCTAACAAATAGAATAATAGTATTATGAAAGACTTAGATTTTTAGCAAGATTTTGAAGATATGAAAATATGTTATTAAATAATTCTTTTAATTTGACCTCCCCCTAAATTTGACTCAGTCTTGGGAAGCTTGTTGACCACAAGTACTCTTCCTCTGAGTCTTAAGGTTTTATTCAGATTAAAAAGAAATATTAAAAAAATGAATAATTACCAAAAAACTTTTCTAAAATTCTTCTTTTGACTCAGACTCCCCCTAAATTTGACACATCCTAGGAGTCCTTGAAGATCATGAAGTGGACCTTTCCTCTGTGTCATTAGGGTTTATCAAAGTCAAAGAAACAGGTAAATTTTTCAACATATAATTTTTACAACATAACCCCTTTTTGAAACACAAGTAATAATGATTTAAAGCATAGTTTTCGAAAAGTATTTTTCAAATGATAGTAATGTTTAAAGTGCAGTTTTTGAAAACCATTTCAAAAAAAATAAAAAATACTCCCCCTGTACCCGATACCGTTTGACTCTATCTAAGTGCTTAAGGAACTTTAGTGTTGTCCTAAAAGGCTTGTGTTTAATTGTGTGAGTCAAATAATTTTCAAAAAAATATAATTTTTGAAAGCATATACTGTATTGGCAATCAATAAGCATGAAATCCATACAAACATTATTATGTTGAAGCACTATTTTGAAAATATATTTTTAGGAAAATATTCTAACAATTTTAAAAATTAATTTTGAAAAATATTTTTCAATTCATTAGTCTTTAACATCTCACTCATTTTAGATGTATCAATACAACAAGCATGGTTGCCTTATAGGTGTATTGTGAGATGCTTGAATCATTTTTCTTAATTTATTATTAACTCTAAGATTTAATTGAAGCTTGTGTTAGATTTGAATTTGACAAGAAGTAACTTGAATTTAAATTTCAAAAATTGGCTTCCAGGTCTTGGCGAGGTACTAGGCCTTCTTTGGCCGTAGCCTTATTGGATCATCAACCCTTTCCTTAGCAAAACCTTTTAATGAAATTTCATTTTCAAAATTACTTTTTGAAAAATTCTGGTCTAACTAGTTTGGGTCTTGGATCGGTAGCTTCGGCTAGTTTCACCAATCTAAAGAGACCAAGAAGAGTATACTTGACCTTATTAGAAGAGGCTTCCCTAACGTACTATCATCTCACCGCCACCCAATACTATGTTGTTTAAGTTTCAATTATTCTTTTTCCTATAGCTGTTCTAATATATGCATAAAATTTAAATATGAATGACATGTTATATATTTAAAAGAAATAGCAAAATGCATGACATGGCAATTATGCATGATTCAAATAAGTCAAATCATTTTATTTAAGTTTATAATAATGTATCAAATTTCCGATTTGATACATGTCGTGTGAACCCACGAATATATCAACCCACTTTGACATATTTAATTTTATTAAATTAATTGTAGCGGTTTAGGTAAGATTTTAGTTTAGTTCGAGTTTAAGTTATTTTGGATTCAAGTTAATTAAGAATTAATTGAAGAATGAATTAATGAATTGATTAAGAATTAATTGAAGTGAATTAATTTGAATCAATTAATGTTGAATTTATTTGAAGTAAATTGAATTAATTAACTTTATTTGGATTAAATTGATTTAATTGACTTAATTAAGATTTGATTAAGGTTTAATTTAATTTAATTTGAATTTAATTTAATTTTAATTTAATTTAATTTAATTTATTTAATTTTAATTTGAATTTAATTTGATTTAATTTAATTTGATTTCAATTTAATTTAATTTGAATTTAATTTAATTTAATTTAATTTGATTAAGATTTAATTTGAATTTAATTTGATTAAGATTTAATTTGAATTTAATTTAATTAAGATTTAATTTGAATTTAATTTAATTAAGATTTAATTTGAATTTAATTTAATTAAGATTTAATTAACTAATAGTTGTGGATTTAGGTTCAGCATTTTCATTATTTCAAAAATTTCTGACTCATCCTTATTTTTCTTTTCAAGTTTCTCTAGTAATTCTGATTTATTTGAACCATTGTAATTTTTATTAACCATGGCCTTTATCTTAGACAATTCTATCTCCTCCTCAAGATTAGATCTTTCAATATCCTCAAAGTAGATGGAGTAAAATGGACCACTAGTTAATTTTTCAGGATTATCTAATGGAATGATTAAATTATTATCAAAAGAGATATTGTCTCCACTATCCTCAGAATTATCCTTAGAATTCTCAGAATTATCTTTATTATCCTCAGAATTATCTTTATTATCCTCAGGAATATTAGCAAAATCATTTTTATCCTCAAAAATAATTTCAGGATTATCTCCAGAATTATCTTCACTAATTTCAGAGTTATCTTTGGAATTCTTGAATTTGAATTCAGAGTTATACAATGGATTTTTAAATTTGAATTCAAAATTATCTAAAGGATTTTCAAATTCAGAATTATCCTTAAGATTTTTTAATTCAGATTTATCCTTAGGATTTAGTTTATCTGAATTAAAATTATCATAATTAAAATTATCAGAATTAAACTTATGATAATTTATTTTAGAAATTACTAAATTAATGTTCTGAATTAAATAATTAATTTCTGATATTTTAGTCATATCTGTATTTTCTAATTTGTCATGCAAAATATTAATTTTACTATGCAGTAAATCAAATTTATCAGAAAAATTAACTAAATTATCTAAAGACAGTGCGGAAATTTTGAAACTTTTTGGAACATAAATTTTGCGTACCTTTGTCAGACATTTGTTCTTGTAGTGTCAGTATTTTCCGCACTTGAAGCATTGTACATAATCCTTGTTTTTCCGGACTCCTGGCGCTGGTGACCCCTTTGCTGCTGGTGGTGTAGACCGAGTCTTACGAGTAGGGCACTGATTTTTATAGTGCCCTCTCTCCCTGCATGTGAAACAAATAATATGAAATTAAAAAAATGTACCTGATTCACTCCTGGGCTCCCCCTCAACTCCTGGCGTCATTGCTCCGTCGGCGGTTAGTCCGGTGAAGAGCGGCTCAGCTCTGATACCAATTGTAGGACCGGTGCCGTCGATAGAGGGGGGTGAATATTGACCGTGAAAAACTCTCGCGGAAACTTCATAGAAAAACTTGGATCATTCTGAACTTAGAACGTTAGTAGCACAGTGGAAAAGTAAATAAACAAAATAAAAGCAATACACAGGGACACAGCGGGATTTATTTACTTGGTTCCCAACCCCCCAGGGTTAGTACGTCCAAGGCCTATGCACTCGGAGTGAGTCCACTATTGGTCTCCTTTCTGGAATTTCCGGAGGTGGAGGAAACCTGTCTTACAGTGTAGAAGTACAAGCACAAGTACAGAAAAATAAGTGCGGAAAATTAAATGCAAACCAAACAAAACAAAGTTGAAGCTCTGCCGATCTGGACCTCCGAAGTGCCGCGCACTTCCTCTTGGAGCCTCCCGGTCATAGAGCCTCGTCTTTAGCGCGTTGTCGTCGGTCAGAATGATCATAATGGCACTTAGCAGTTGTGTTTGAAGCAGAGGGGTCGAAGCCCCTTTTATAGGCTTTGTACGGGCGCCCTGGACATTGGGGGCGCCCCGATAAACCCGGTCAAACCTTATCCCTGCGCCGACCTCGCCGCAGCTGATAAAGCCTTTGACCAGGGCACCCCGGACCTTTCGGGTGCCCTTGTGAAGGCTTATCCTGTGTTTCGACCTCGAAACAGCAAAACAGCTTCGAACCCGGGCGCCCCGGACGCTCCGGGCGCCCCGCTTGACACCTATTCTGTTTACCAAACAAGACTGCCATTTTCTTGCTTTAGCATGGGCGCCCCCAACACTGGGGGTGCCCTGGATGATGGGGGCGCCCCCAACACTGGGGGGGCCCAGCTTCAGGGCCTCCAGCAGGTTTACTTTGTCTTCCAATCTTGGTACCTGCAAGATACACAAACATAAAGTACATATACATATAATATTAGCCTTAAGGACTTGGTTCGGACTTCGGATCTCCACCAAACCCTAGGTCGAACTGGCACAAGTTCCCATCCCCCGAGAACTCGCCTTTCACCTACTCCTTTCACGAGACGATTGCCACCCAGTCCTTCGGGTGGACTTTTGCTTAGCTTCCGATACTTCCGGACCTCGAGACGCTCAAACCCTGACCCGTCTCTACTCCTGTCCTTAGTCATCGCTCAGCTAAGTTGCTTAGTCCCTTGGGCCAAGACTTCATTCCCTAGCAGTCCTTCGCCAGGTGCCTAGCAGCCCTTCGCTAGGTCTTCGTTACCAAGCAGTCCTTCGCCTGGTGCCTAGCAATCCTTCGCCAAGTCTTTGGTACCAAGCAATCCTTCACTTGGTGCCTAGCAGTCCTTCGCTAGGTCTTAGACTCCTAGCAGCCCTTCGCTAGGTGCCCAGCAGCCGTCGCCAGGTCTTAGGGTTCCGATGCCTAGCAGTCCTTCGCTAGGTGCCCAGCAGCCCTTCGCTAGGTGCCCAGTAGCCCTTCGCCAGGTCTTAGGGTTTCGATGCCTAGATTAACTAGGACTTTTCTTCAACATAGGTTACTTCTCCTTTGCTCCCCTTTGTCTATTCAATGTATCACTGACTTAAGTATATTGTCAAACATTAAAACACTTAAAGGAGAACATCATTGATGCAACTTACACCAACAAAATTTCCTTAGGAATATTTTAAAACAACTGCACTTAGAAATATTTAAAGTCCTTTGGAAGTTTTTGAAAGCACGTAAAAGAAACTTTGAAGTATTTAGAAATTTTTTTGAAATACTTAGAGAATAATTTAGAAACATTTTTGAAATACTTAGAGAATTTTGAAGATACCTAGAAAATTTTAAGTACTTAGACATTTTACTTTACTTTTTGAAAAAGAGATGAAAAGTTTGAAAAATTAGAAAATTAGAAAAAAAATTCTCCTCTGTTTTCTCTCTCTCGCACTTTGCCATATATCAAAAGAAATTGATAACAATTATTGCAAGTTAATTCAGACTTAGAGAAAAAATTGAAAATCTGTATCGAACCAACTCTAATTAACTCAAGCAGGAGAAAGGACCAAACCAAATTAAACCAATCTTGTTCGGGTCCTATCTAACTCAGTTAGCTACTTACTAACTGTTATAAATCAGTAATTTTCACTAGGGTTAGTCAAGTTAAGTGATCTGATCAAGTTAGATTTTCTAAGCTTGACACTTAACTTGATTGTTGTTCAACTTGTATTTATTTCCCAAATTACTGCAGATGCACTGACTTAAAGCATCTTGAATCAAGGCATAGACCTAAGCATCTCAATCCAGTCTAGGTTATCAATCCAAAGTACCCTAAGGTACTTGTGAGATGTTGACTTCTAGATCTATAGGTGCATGCAATTCTAGGGTTAGGGCCTAAGCTAAGTCCATTTGCGCAAAAATTCTAGTTTTGAAGGGGGTAAGTTTTTATAAAAACTAAGTCAGAAAATAATTTTAAATTTCAAAAAATTTGATAAAAGAAATTATTTTTCAAATTGTAAATTTTCGAAACAAATTTAAACAAATAGGAAATCAAATTTTTGAAAAATATAGAACAGTCCTATTCTATTAAGCACAACCCTAATTGATGATTCAAATCTGAGGTGAATGAATTGGTAGGTAAATAAATCACCATAGCATGAAGTAAACAACTCAGCAAGTAAATAAATAACTAGTAGATAAAATAAATAAGTACAAGTCAACTGGTCAACACAATGACCGAAAAGAGGCAATAACAAGTCAACTGGTCAAAAGTACAATTGAATAGCTAGGAGATCACTCAAGTCTAGGAGGAAGGGCCCGGAGGAAAGAATGGACCAGGCTGCCACGATCGAATCATGGACATCATCTCGTCGTATCGGGCCTGGTTCGCGTCTCATTCGGCCCGGAAGGCGTCCATGTATACGGCATGATAGGCCTGGTTCACCTCGTGCTCGACATGAAGAGCATCCATGTACTCGACGTGATGTGCCTCTACCTCCTCTCGGAGACTATGGACCTCTGTCTGGAGACTGTGGAAATCAGCCTCAATCCGGGCTAGGCTCTGGTCTTTAGTCTGTGGTGGAGGCTCCCGTAACTGCTCCTCGATCTCGCCGGCGAGCTCAACTATGTCAACCTCAACCTCCTCATCCGAGTCTACCTGGTGTCGGGCCCTCTGTCGCCTCCACGATAATACCCCCGCGGCCGAGATATTTATGTCCACTAAGGAAAAGTTCCTAGACCCTATCTCATCGAATTCGATCATCTGGATGACCTCTCCAGCAGTGATGTCGCTACCATAGTGATGGAGAAGGGAAGTGATAATGTGACAATAGGGGGTACGCACTCGAGAATGAGTTGATATACTCGACGCGTAAGTGATCGTCTGGAACATGTGTAGACCAATGTCTATGTCCAGATAATGAATCATCGCGTAGAGGAGGAAGGTGTGGAAAGGTCGCATGGTCACGACATCCCAAGTAGTCAGTGGAAGGATATATCGGACCAAAACTCTATAGAGAGCGTAGTCCTATACGTGGAGATCGACGGACTGGAATCGTTGTATCGTTGGGTTTCGAGCATCTCCGAAAAAGTAGGAATAAAGAGTGTCCAGGGTGATATGAGAATAGGGGTCAGCAAAAGGAAGGTCAGTAGGAGGATAATAGTAAAAAGTGCATTGAGAAGGCCATAGTCCAAGAAATCTATTAAACAAGGTAGGTGTGATAGTTAGGGGGATGGACTGTACAGTAGTAGAGTAACAGAAGTCATCAATTTTGACTAAGTTGTTATAAAACTCAGCACATAGAGTAGTGTTGACTAAGTGGGTGCAGTAAACAAGGTGGTCGAGTTGATAAAAATTAATTGCGTCCATAGCAGTTGGACAAGATTGAGCAAAGAACTGTCTATTCAAGAAACTGGTCTTTATTGGTTTATAGGTGGTCTGTGCAAATTTATTAAACAAGGCTAATGTAGGGAACCTAGGATCCGGGCTAGGCTTGACCTGGGGGTTGGTTTGTGTAACCCGACGTTTTCTACGCAGGTAAGAAAGATTTTGCATTTATTAACAGAAATTAAGAGGAATTAATCGAAAATGCATAAATAAATTATACCTGGGCAGCATTGTGAATGTTGGGTGATTGAGGGCACAAGAAGGGCTTTCGGTCGCCTTGGAAGGAAGAAGGAAGAGAAGAGAATTCGGATTGGTGTGGTGAAAGAACATGAGGTGAAGGGCTTAAATAGGGTCTCACGGGCGCCCGTGAGGGCTCTAGGGCGCCCATGATGATTGAGGCGCCCGAGAGACTCTCGGGCGCCTGGGTCAAAGTGGTCAGAGCTTTTGGCAGCTTTGGCTGCCTTGGAACACGAGTAGGGCACCCGTGAGGTCTCGGGTGCCCATGTTGACCGTGGTTTGACCATTGACTAGATTGACCGTTGACTAATTTTGACTATGTTGACTAAATTTGACTAATCAGTAATTAAGTTTAAACAAGTCCTAGATCGTAGTTTGATGAATTAATTGAGGTGAAATATTAAAAAAAATGTAAGATTAGCTTTCAAACATCAATGAACCCAACAATGTTTTGAAAAAAACGATGTTAACCAGGAAGCAGATTATAGAATTGAAAAGTGCAAGATTAACTTTGACACAGGTATCTAAGATTTAGTTAAAATTTATGTAAGATTCAAATTTATCAAGTAGTAACCTAAATTTGAATTTCGAAAATTGGCTTCCAAGTCTTGGCGAGGCACAGAGGCCTTCTTTGGCTGTAGCCTTATTGGAGCAACAACCCTTTCCTTGACAAAGCCTTTTATCGAAATTTCATTTTCAAATTACTTCTTGAAAAATTTTGGTCTAAATAGTTTAGGTCTTGGATCGGTAGCTTCGGCTAGTTCTACCAGACTAAACAGACCAAGTAGGGTATACTTGACCTTATTAGAAGGGCTTCCCTAACGTACTATCATCTCACCTCCACCTAATACCATGTTGTTCAAATTTCAAATAGATCGTTTATCCTTAAACTATCCAATTCTAAATCCAAGCATAATAGAATTGCAAAGAAAAAAAACAAGCAAACATGACAAAAATGATCTAAGTTACATCATAATTGGAATAATACTCTGGATTTTTAAAATTAGGTAAGTTGTGTTTTGACCTTATGTCTCAGTGTTTCATTTTCGTGTTCTAATTTTCTTAAATTTTCTTAACTAATTATGAGATTCAACCACATCATTTGAGGTAAATACTGGATTTTCAAATATTATAAATTTACCTTTCTCGATTGTTTGCCTAGTACTCTTGAGGGTTCCGTTTGGTAAAGGTCGACTCTTGCGAGTGAAGCACTTATTCTTGTAATGTCCTATTTGTAGGATCGGATTGAATCGATAGAGGGGGGTGAATATCGATCGTAAACTTTTTCGGACAAAGAGAGCAATTACGCAGCAGAAACAGTAAAATCAATCGCTAACACGATTTCTTTTTACTTGGTTCGAAGTCGCGGCCGGCTCCTACTCCAAGGCCCACGGTCCTTGACCATTTATGATGAGCAATTCTATATTCGAAAAGAGTTTACAATTTGAAGTACAAATATAGAACTGAAAATGAAATTACAACACTTAAAGAATTAAACTTTTACCGACGACCGGAAAGGTTGGAAGTTCGGAGAAGCGGGTCGTCGTTGGCGCTTGAATCATGAGTACGAAGCTTGTCGGAGCGTAGTTCTTGAACGAAAGTGTTGAGAGCGAGATTTGCAAGTTGTTCTGAAGCCTTGGGGGTGAACCCCTATTTATACTGGTCAGTGGGGCGCCTGTGTTGAAGGGGGCGCCTGACACGTGGCCTATCCTGTGAGAACTCCAATCTGCAAACTCGACCAGCGCTTATCCCCTTCCATTGAGGCACCTGAGCTGACTAGAGCGCCTGTGTTAACACAGTCGCCTAGTTGACTTGGTCCAGAGGCTTGCGTAGCAGTTTGCTTCGAACGCTTTGTTTAACCCTTCACTGGGGCGCCTGTCTCAATACAGGCGCCTAGCCCAACTAGGGCGGCTCACTCCATTGAGGCGCCTGAGTGCAAAAAACTCCTTCCATTCATTCCTGCAATCAGGGTTAGTTCCAAAGACATACAAAGCATACAGATGATAAGATTAGGACATTATTTACAGCCTGAGCTGTCTTGGTTCTAACTTTGGGTCTCCCAAATGGAACCCTAGGACGAACCGACGCCTAATGTTCCCTCCTATGGGGAACGCGTCCTCACCTACTCCTCTCGGGAGAATTTACCTTTTTACCAACCGGCTCCTCCGGTTGGACTTTTGCCCAGCTTCACTCACCAGGTCTTCGATGCCCAGCCCTCAACCAGGTGTTAGTGCCCAGCTTCACTCACCAAGTCTTCGTGCCCAACCTTACGTTAGGACTTAGTTGCCCAGCCCGCAGCCAGGACTTAGTGCCTAGTGTACCTAGGACTTTCCTGCACACTTAAGATCACAACCAAATCTTAACTTCTGAACCCCTTTACCATTATCAAAACATAAGTTCGACTTTGGTGCTTCCGGCACCAATACTATTTCGCTGCACTTAGAACATGTTATATGATTTTTAAATTTTGGCTTTACCATATTACTATTTGATTCATGGTTGGGAATCTCCCCCTTGATTTTAGCCGTCTTTCTTTTCTATTTCTTCAACATCTTGTAGTGGTCACGAGCCAATCGGACCAGGTTTGGTCAATCTCCTTCACTGCCTTCTGATTCCGAGTCTGAGTTGGACTCGGTTACTGGTTGAAGCTTCTTCTTTGGTGGTTCTCTTGGAGTTTTCCCTGCACTAGAAATTATACCTTCCTTGACTATTACAGTATCAGTTTGATTATTTATTTGTAATTCTGAAAAAAAAAATCGAAATTGGTTACCGTTTTTGTCTCAGTCAATTCGTCTTCTGGCATTGGCTCGAATTCACAGTCAAGTACGGATTCTATCTCATCTTCTGATCCGGAGTCAATTTTGAAGTCGGGTGCCAACTCTATCTCGGCTATTTGAGCTTGAGCTGCGAATGCAAGGTAACTTTCCTGATCTTCTTCTTCATCTGAGATCTCTTGATGAAGGTTGATCAATTTTTCCCAAATTTCTCTAGCACATCCAAATAGACCTACTAGTTCGAGTTGTTCCTTGGTTAGGCCACATTGTAGGATTGCAGTTGCCCTTGCATCGGTCTCAATTTGGTTGAGGGTTTGTTCATCCAGTTTGTCCCACTCGATTGATAACTCATCTTCTATAGGAAAAGAGAATCCCGTTTGGATGATCATCCATATGTTCATGTGGGCCTTCGATGGGATTCCATTTAACTTCTCCAAGAGTTGAAATTTTCGCCAGAGAAGAGTGGTGGATGAGGGTTGTTCCATTCTTGGTTGGCCATTAAATTTTTACTAAAAAGGAGAAAAAAAACTCATTCCAAGACTGAGTCTTGAATTAGTAGTGCTGGAAGAATATTAATAACGAAGAAAAATCAAGTGGTGTTGCACCAACCATGACTAATGAGAAAGATTCGAGCGAAAAAAATTTTAAAATTCGAAAATCCAAAAAAAAAATCTCAAACTGGTGGTTGCACCAAGTTTGAGCCACCCGCTCTGATACCACTTGTGGGATCGGATTGAATCGATAGAGGGGGGGTGAAAATCGATCATAAAAAATTTCGGACAAAGAGAGTAATTGCGCAGCGGAAATAGCAAAAACAATCGTTAACACGGTTTGTTTTTACTTGGTTCGGAGTCGAGGTCGGCTCCTACTTCAAGGCCCACGGTCCTTGACCGTTTACGATGGGCAATTCTATATTTTCGTAAAATATTACAAGTTGGAGTACAAATATAGAATTTAAAACAAAATTACAGCACTTTAACAAAATGAACTTTTACCGACGACCGGAGAAGTTGGAAGTTCAGAGCAGCGGGTCGTCATCGACGCTTGAATTGCGAGTACGAAGCTTGTCGGAGCGTAGCGCTTGAATGAGTGCGTAGAGAGCAAGTTGTTCTGAAGCCTTGCGGGTGAATCCTTATTTATATCAGTCACTGGGGTGCCTGTGTTGAAGGGGGCGCCTGACACATGGCCTATCCTGCGAGAACTCCAATCCGCAGACTTGGCCAGCGCTTATCCCTTCAACTGGGGCGCCTAAGCTGACTGGGGCACCTATGTTAACACAGGCGCCTCATTTGACTTGGTTCAGAGGCTTGCGTGGCAGTTTGCTTCGAATGCTTGGAATCAACCTTCACTGGGGCGCCTGTCTCAACACAGGCGCCTAGCCCAGTGAGGCGCCTCACTCCATTGAGGCGCCTAACAGTAGAAATCTCCTTTCCTTTATTCTTGCAACCAAGGTTAGTTCCAAAACATAAGAAACATATAAATGATATAGAATAAAGCTTGATTTATAGCCTGAGCTGTCTTGGTTCTGACTTTGGGCTTCCCAAATGGAACCCTAGGTCGAACTGACGCCTAATGTTCCCTCCTACGGGGAGCGCGCCCTCACCTACTCCTCTCGGGAGAATTTACCTTTTTGCCAATTGGCTCCTCCAGTTGTACTTTTGCCTAGCTTCACTCACCAGGTCTTCGTGCCCAATCCGCGATCAGGTCTTAGTGCCCAGCTTTACTCACTAGGTCTTCGGTGCCCAGTTCTCGACCAGGTCTTAGTGCCCAGCTTCATTCACCAGGTCTTAGTGCCCAACCTTACGTCAGGACTTAGTTGTCCAGCTCGCGGCCAGGACTTAGTACCCAATTCATAGAACCAGGACTTAATGCCTAGTGTACCTAGGACTTTTCCTACACACTTAATCAGCATTGTTAGATCACAACAACACCTTAACTTCTTAACCCTTTGCCATTATCAAAAAAAAAGGTTCGACTTTGGTGCTTTCGGCACCAATAGATTGTTGCGAGCCAACCATACCGGCACACGGCCATAAGGACTCGTGGTGATGGCTGTTATAACACATGGCAGTAAGGCATTCGCACGACCACCCTGTTACCCTCGAAAAAGGGACCATGCGCCTTTATAACGTAGAGATAGACGTCATTATAAGCCTTCGAGAATCGGAGCGGCCTTTTTGGAAAAGGAAGAAGACATAAAAGGGGATCTTTAGGAACACAGGTCAAAGATGAGGCGATCCAAAATCCCCTCATAGCCACTGAGGGCTAGAAGGCGAAGGCTGGTGAGAACTCAGCTTCTTCATCTTTGTACTAGTCCGATCAGTCAGCCACACTTCCTTCGATCAGACTTGAAGGAAGGGACTTGTGATAGGGTTGAACGAGCCTTGGCCGGGACGAAGGATGAAGAAGCTACCTGATACATCAGCGGTAGGTTGAGATAACCCTCCTTCCCAGGTCCCGGGAATCCCCGAGGGCGACGCACCCGGAAAGGGCAGTTGGAGATCCCTCTTGGGAGCACCCGGGGAGGCTGGGCCCCGAGGGCACCTCGGGACCCGTGGCATGTGAAAACCCCGAGCTCTCCTCAGGGGGTGGAGTCCCCACAATAACCGACCTCAAACACTGACCTCCCTCGAGGTATGGATAAGCACCCCCGTCATAAAAGGTCTTCGCGACCCCTGAATCTCGCAACGGGCTGAAGCCGATAACGGGGCAGACCTTTTCAAAGGATATCCCATGACCACCGAACGAGGAGGGGGGCGTGGCTTAAGTGCGGGAGATGCGACACCGATCAGGGGGAACGTCTATCCCGTCGTCATCGGTATAAAAGGTAGTCCAACCCCTCCGGTAAAGGGGTTACGCTCTCTCATTCTACATACTGTCTTTCTTTCTCACTGCCACTACTCTTGGACGACCTACTAACTTGAGGGTAGGAGTGGACTCCACCGGACCCCTTCCGGCGTGTCCCCTAACGCTTGTGTTAACTTCGCAGGACCCCAAGTTCCTCTCCGGCGTAGCAACTTCCACTCGGGCAGAACCTCGATAACTGGTCATCGTCGACGACTCCTTCCGGAACATACTTGTAGTGCATATGATTGTTCATAATTAACCATTAATTGTAAATCGATTATGAGTACACATAATAGTATATCATGATCCCTAATTAATCAGAAAATCACAGTTGATTCCAGAACCACTTTTGAACCCTTCAATAGCTACAGTTATTCATGTGTTCTTTCCTTTCACTTATCTTATATCCGCTTGGTTTAGAATATGATATATGTGCCAGGCTCTATAGGCTGACTGTATCACACCTAGCCTAAATAGTAGTTTCTTATCATGTGGATTCAAATTACTCAAAAACGTGTTCAAGAATAAAGACTTAGAGTAATAATCATAATAAGAGGTCATGGGTATACGTTTTCTTATATAAGGAGTGGTGAATCCTCTATGGACTATTCAAACACATTCGGGCATATCAACTTATACCCAATTATCTCGGGGCCACACTTTCGAGGAGATTCTTGCTTAAGATATTAAAGTATAAGCTCTATTACCAAGATAACTTAAATACCTCAAGTTAAAAGAAACTCACACTCGAGATGTAATGAGATCTTTATAGACATGTATAAAACTGTTGGGTTCTCCCGGCATAAAATAATAAAAATGCAGCGGAAACAAGAACCTACGAGCGATCCATGCGAAAGAAAAACTCGTACAAAGCTATCTATCTAATAGATTTATCTACTGATTATACCTTTGAAGCGTGCCCTTCGGTTATCCCGCTCGTCCAAGATGTGCCGGATCTCTTGCACGTTCAAGCGTCCGTGCCTCTATTCGTATCCACACGGACACAATCTCTCAACTTCGGGAGAACTACCTTAGTTGTGCTAGCAACTTGAGATAGCTCGAAAACACCAAGAACCTTACAATAAGGTTTCGGCCAAGAGTGGAGGAGAGGAAGAAGAGAGGAAGGGAAGGGGAAAAGCTAAGGCAAGAAGAAGACCCCATCCAAAGTCACAAGACCCTCTTTTATAATCATCCCATGAATATGAAGAGGTTTGTGTCTCTTTGGCTTCCCAATCAAGAGCACATCTTTTTATGTGGCTCTTCATCTTTTCCCATGCAAGAAAAGAATCTTTTCATCCAATGAAAAGAGATTTTTCTCTTTCCTCCATGCAACTCCGACCGGGCCTCTCGGCCTTTCGACTCGGTCTCCCGACCAAGTCTCCCAAGTGGCGAGCTCCCGACCCAGTCGACCGAGCTCCGACCCAGTCTGCCGAGTGCCGACCCGATCCGCCGAGCTCCGACTCGGTCCGTCGAGCTCCGACTCGGCCCGCTGAGCTCCGATTCGGTCCGCCGAGCTCCGACTCGGCCCGCCGAGCTCCGACTCCGTCCGCCGAGCTCCGACTCAACCCGCCGAGCTCCGACTCGGCCTCTCTCGAGTTCCCAACTCGAGTCCCCCGAACTGACCTCCCGAGTTCCCAACTCGGGCTCAGGTCTCCCGAGTTCCCAACTCGGGCTCAGATCTCCCGAGTTCCCAACTTGGGCTCAGATCTGTCGATCAATTTTCCTGAAGCATTGTGTCCTTTGTGTGTGACCCAATAGGTTCTCGTGACGTTGGCAATGCGCCTAAACACTTTAGACACATAAGCAATGAGTGGCACCTAGCAATGCATCATTGCTACCCAAGTAATAAGAAAAAGTCGAGATCCGACTAAACCTCCGTGACTATGATAGTGTATGACCTTGTCCTTCTATCCTTGATATCTAGATTGACCAATGAGGCATAGACTGTGTCATCCTCAATCAATCTTGTGTTTCTTGATCCCCGAGTAGACTCACTCAAACAAATGAGCTCAATATCTCATACTGACTCATTTGAGCATGGCCATGCGTTTCAGTAGTCCTACTCGATCAAGGGGCCCACAGATATCACTCCCGTCATATGGGAGGGATAGATCCCATCTACATCACTCACATCCCTCCGCATAATTCATTACATACCCAGTGATCGCCTTTATAGTCCACCCTGTTACGGGTGACGTTTGACGATACCAAAGTACATAACTCCTTATGTAGGGAACCGTAGTGATTTCAAGTTTAAGGACTATTCATACCAATAGTCGCATGAGAAAGTCTATGACACTCATATGACAATCTATGAAACTTTCTCATGGTGGGTCATTCAGCACACATTCTCCAATGTATACCCATGTGTCAACTTGATATCACATATCCATGACTTGTGAGCTCAAGTCATCAATTGACCTACATGCTATAGTCTCTATGCATCAATATTGTCCCTGAATAATTGATGCTTGACTAGGAATGATTTAGTGTAGTGTTCTCTACATTATCTCACTATCGATTCAACTAATCGATATAATGTAGATAGGAACCTACTACACAAGGACATTATTATACTTAGTTATTCGACACAGAATACAAAGTAAGTATAATAATCAAACATGCCTTTATTAATGATAGAATATGATACAAAATGCCTCCAGTCAATCATCACATAATTGGCTCTAGGGCTCCTACTAACAAAAACTACATGAAGTCTCATAGCAATCACATCTAATGAACTAGTTACTCTTAACCAGCATATCATATGTTAGCTTCCAACATTCAAATGTCTCCAACTAGTGAGGACCAACTGCTTGGATAAACCAATTAGGAGCATAACATACGCTAATCTTATAGAATTAATTATGTCTAATCTCATTTATTCATCAATTAAGGAATATTTCAATACATACATAATCTCACATGAAGAGATATCCGCTAATTATGATACAATCATAATTTCTCTCATGTTATGTATTGTATTGTGAACTTTATTAATTGAGTTTAAGATCAACATTATATACATAGAGAATGTACACTTAAATAGTCAATTTATTTATTTAATAAATAATATAATATCTAAGACGACTATATGTACCTCTCAAATATAACAAGCACAGCCAACCTGTGTCAAGTGTTCGAAGCCTTGTTTTCGCTCCATTTTTCATCTAACTTTGGCTAAAGGAACATGCTCGTATCATGGGACACAACAAGAGCATGTTTCTTATTGTGGTCTTTCATTCCAAGACTTTATGACTATTTTTACACCAAATTCACGTCCTATCAACAAAAATATGCATAAAGAAGTTCTCCAAACTGAAAAAATAATAAAAATAATAAAAAGAAGATGCAAGTATACAAAATATGCTCATGAAATAATATGCATGCAAAACAATATTAAAAATTACATATGAAATGCACACATTAGAGTACAGTGTACAATAGAAAAAAAATGATTAACGAGGTTTTTTTCAACCTCGGGCGATGAGCCCGGCCCCACGAAAGTTTTTTACTGACTGCCAGGGTAAATCAGGAAACGCTCGCAGTGAACTATCTGGAAATCTAACGTCCCAGAATTCGCGCCCCATTTGGGGAAAAAATTCTTACAAATACGTTGTAGCTAGGGATCAAACCACGGATGCCTGGAACAGCGACTAGTCACCCTGCCGCTGCACCATAGCCACGGGGGCTACAATTTACAATAGGGGAAGAAATGAGAAAAAAAAACTTCCGTGAGACGTGAACCTTGAGACGTTGGGCTTCTAGATTGCTCATCGCGAGCACTACCCGATTTACCTTGGTGACCGATGGAAAATTTCTGTAGGACCGAGCCAATCACCCCAGGTTTAATTTGTCTGTTGTCTAATTCATTAAACAATTTACAATAGGAGAAGAGAGAGATGATCAATGTCGAGACAAATGATGATAAGGCAAATTAAACAATAAACTCAAACGGGAGAAAGAAAACTTGTCATATGTGAGTTTCAATGAAAACCTTAATTCACTCGCCTCGAGTTGAGAGGGGAGTAAGAAGACGTATGTAGGGTTTTGGCGGGCTTCTGAGGTTTTCGATGATGAGAAAGATTACTTTTCGATGGATTGAGAAAGAAGATGTTTGCTTTCCTGGGGAGAGAGAAGAACTTTACTTCCTTACATAGAAAGATTTCTAAATGCATTCGGACCAACAAAACTTTGCCATTTTTTAAAAATGTTAAATGTAATTCAGATATCTTAGGATATATGAAATTAGCTCTCGACAAGAGAGATAAAATGGAAATAAGATGTGTGTTTTAGGATATATGAAATCTAGCTAGGAGTGTGTGTTTTTTTTAAGCATTCAGAAACTTTAGGAAATTATCAAATATAATATTTTCAAATATCATGTACACCTAAACAATAGAAATTAATCATGATAAAAATATATATTACCATAAAAATATTATATTATATTGGGTGAGCACTTGTACTAATAAAGCACAAATTTCATATTCACAATAGTTACAACTGTAATTAAACTTAGTTAAAGTTTTATTTAATATTTCCAGGTCCGGGTGACAAAAAGAAATCAACAAAGACAGCCATGAGTCTCATGTCCTTTTACTTGCATGGGACAGTATCACTCTCTGTTGAAAGCCAAACCATGCTGTAAAAGTTGTCTCCTCTTTAGCCCTCCTTAGTGTGCCCCCTCAATCACCATCCCATCAATCATTTCTTTCCCCTCGCTCTCTTCTGTCTTTCTCTGCCATGTACGCAAAATAATATAAAACAAAACTCAATGTATAATTATGTAAATTTCTATGCTATCTAAATTATATATTCAATTTTTATAATATTTAAATCAGATGTTATATTTTTAGAATACTCCTTTTCCTCCTAAACTAGGATAAAACTCAAGAACTTTGAATCATTTTAAATTATTATTAATATATTCTTACAAATTTTCTTAATATACTTTTACTTTTGAATCTAAATTTAATAGTATAAATTTATAAAATTTTAATAAAATTTATTACAAACTCATTTCAGACCCACGACAATGATATTTATTATCCAACACTACTAATGTATTTCTAAAACTCTCTTGATTTAAAAATATCAAACTTTAAAATTTTGAATAACGTAGAATCCAAACCTCCAAATTAAATCATTTCAAACCAAAATTATTGTACTCCTAAAAATCTACATAATATATCTATGCCTTCGTATCTGAATTTAATAATATAAATCGAGAGCAATAAATTTTTAAATTGGTAGAAAAAAATTTAGAAATCTACTTTCAATTTAATTTACTTCTCTTAATTTATGCTATAAAATATAAATATATTAAGGAGATTTTTAAAAGTATATTGATTTTGATTTTAAATGATTCAAAGTTCTCTAGAACAATCAAACAGTTTCGAACGAAAATGTACTGATCGATCAACAGAGAAAGAGGAGCAATATTTCAAGAATATGATAAGTTATTTGAATATTATAAAAGTTGGGTATGTAATTTGGATAATATCAAAATTTATCATTAGGGTTTAATAAAATATTAATTATATATATATATATAAAAGAATATTACTCTACTTATTTTATGGTACTCGTCTTGTAAATTATATTACATACTTTATGGTGCGCGCTCATCTTGTAAGCACCAACTATATTTTATTTATTTTTAATTTTTAATATTTTTTTTAGAGTTTAGTGTTTAGAATTTAATATTTGGATTATAGTATTTAAGCTAATAAAATTTATAAACTTACATATAATATTCTGTTATCCTATGCGATGTACAGTATGCGCCTAGGTGTGATTATGCGCCGCACAATTTTTTTTGTTTATTTGCTTTTATTTACTATTAAGCTATTTAGAATTTTGCCTTTAGAATTTAAGGATTGTGTTATAGTATAGTATAAAAAATTTTCAAAATAAAAAAATATTTAAGATGCTCACAAGGTATGCAGGATAAAAAGTGCATAATACACAAAATATTTTATATATACATATATAGAGAGAGGGAGAGAGAGAAATGATATCCTGCCTACTCTTATATGAGCGATCATAGGCAACATTTGACGTGGGCTATCTGATGCGGTCAAAATTTAATTTTTCTCTCATTTGCATGTAACAACTTTTCTCTTTTTCATCTCTCATCTGCATATAACTTTTTATCTTTTTCCTCAAAAATTTTCTCTCCTATAATTGTATGCAACAATCAATTATTTTATAGTAGCTTCTACAATGTTGTAGCATCTACTGCACAGTAACTGTTGGAAGATGTACTCCTTTTCGGAGAGTTAACAAATATTAAATTGAAATTATAGAAATTTCAACATAGTTGTTGAGTGGCCTGAGCTGCGTTTTATCCAGAATGTAGTCTCCCGAGTTGGAATTCCCGACTTGGAATTCCCGAGCTGAAATCTCCCGACCAAGATCTCCATAGCAGAATCTCCCGACTAGGGTCTCCCGAGTAGTATCTCTCGACCAGGATCTCCCGAGCAGAATCTCCCGACTAGGGTCTCCCGAACAGTATCTCCCGACCAGGGTCTCCCGAGTAGTATATCCCGATCAGAGTCTCCCGAGCAGTATATCCCGACCAGGCTTGGAGTTGTTGAGGCATGCGTAACGCAGTTTCCTTGAAACAGATTTGTCCTCCTCCGACGGTGCTTCTAGGTTCCGATGGGCGTCTGTCTCTCAGGATACAATAGCAGGGCACAATGGATCACTCGTTGCTCGTGGCGAACTGAGGAAGTATCCGAATGCTACCAGGGAGTTAGGAACGAGGTGAAAGACAATCTATATCCTATATTCTCTATGGACGTTAATCAATGACCGAATTAACGTCATTTACTGCCGATTAACCGTCCAGATCCAAACGTCTGAGGGTCACTGATTTTGCATTAATCAATAGTTAATGCATCAGTTACATTTAAGCAAAAAATTTGGCAAAACGTTGGTTTATCTGCTTAGATAAATTTTATCCCGACCGGTCGGGCATTCGACGTGTGCAACGCACACGAGTCAACTTGGTTCAGTATAAATTCGGGACTTGGATTATCTCCCGACCAGGATCTCCCGAGCAGAATCTCCCGACTAGGGTCTCCCGAGCAGTATCTCCCGACCAAGGTCTCCCGAGTAGTATATCCCGACCAAGGTCTCCCGAGCAGTATATCCCGACCAGGCTTGGAGTTGTTGAGGCATGCGTAACGCAGTTTCCTTGAAACAGATTTGTCCTCCTCCGACGGTACTTCGAGGTTCCGATGGACGTCTGTTTCTCATGATACAACAGCAGGGCACAACGGAGCACTCGTTGCTCGTGGCGAACTGAGGAAGTATCTGAATGCTACCAGGGAGTTCGGAACGGGGTGGAAGACAATCTATATCCTATATTCTATATGGACGTTAATCAATGACCGAATTAACGTCATTTATTGCCGATTAACCATCCAGATCCAAACGTCTGAGGGTTACTGATTTTGCATTAATCAATAGTTAATGCATCAGTTATATTTGAGCAAAAAATTTGACAAAACGTTGGTTTATCTACTTGGATAAATTTTATCCCGACCGGTCGGGCATTCGACGTGTGCAACGCACACGAGTCAACTTGGTTCAGTGTAAATCTGGGCAATGGCGTAGCTACATGGACCTTTGGGGGTGCGATCGCACCCCCTGAACTTTGGGGAAAAAACACATTAGAAAAAAAATAAAGCAAGATTTAATCATAACATTTAAAACTTTATGTGTGTTTTTTAAAATATCCAATGAAAAAGCTCTCATATTATTTTTTCTATATTTTTTCTTTTCCCCTCTATTGGTCGTAATTCATTTTTTCCCATCTCTCTATGTTTTAATTTTTTTATCTCTTACTTTATTTTTCTTATGTGTTTTTCTTTCTCCTTTAATTCTCTTCTTAATTTTTTTTTTCTAATCCTAATTTTATCTTCAAAATCATCTACTATATGTCGCTGTCACCACTACCCATATCGATGTCGCCGCATGCTATTGTTGTCAACGTCGTCATTGTTTATGGCTAGTGTTGTCGTCGTCGCTTCACCGATGCTCCACTGGCCACAACAAATACTTTTTGATCGAGGTAAAATTTTCTTACTTCATCTCTTCTGATTACGGATTCAAGTGTTAGAAAAATATATAGTATTAATTTTTCATGTGTTCATGTTTTTATTTGCTAGTCAAGTATGCTATTTGTTGACTTTCAATTTTATTTGTTATTTATTTTTGACTGGTTAGAAAAAGATAGTCATTAAATAAAATGATTATATATTTAAAATATTATACTAATGATAAATTAGTTGAAATAGTCTTATTGAAATATTTTAATAAAATAAGAGATGAATCTATTTCACATAGGGTATGTCTCCCTCTGTCACCATCTTTTTTCTCCTTTAGTATTTTTGATACTGAATCGAATGAGTTTGAGTATATATGAATGAAAGAAAGATTATATTTTCGAATTTAAATTTTTTAATACTTGCATCCAAAATTTAGGCTTTTATGATATAAATTAAAAAATTTTGAAAATCGCCCCTTCTAATCTAAATTCCTAGCTACGCCATTGGGACTTGGATTTGCACCCCCCCCCCCCACCCCCCGCGCATCCACGTATGAGAGAGAGTCTCTCCCCTTATATTTGTTCACAACTATCATGCTTGTGAAACAATATAAATCAACAATTATGTCTTAAGACTCCCAATGTGGGACTAAAGTCTCATTCACAATGGAGTCTCTTTATTCTCCACCTCCCTTTCCATTCACTAGAAACTCGATCCCAATGTAGGACTAAAGTCCTATACACAATGGAGCATCTTTCCTCCCTTTCCATTCATACTATATCCAACAGTAATTGCTACAGTAATTGTAGCAGCTACTATGTAGTAGTTATTACAACAGTTATAGCAGTTTAGTAACTGCTACAATAATTGTAGCTACTACAGCTGTTGTAGCAATTAATAATGTAGTGGTTGCTATAGCTATTGTAGCAACTACCATGTGTAATAACTGCTACACGTTGTAATAGACACTATGTAGTAGCTACTACAATGCTATTTTAGTATTGGTTTTTCAAAATTAGACCTCAGTAATTGTTGCATGTAATCAAAAGAGAGAAAATTGAGAATTTTAAAGGAAAGAGATAAAATGTGTTGCATGCAAATGAAAAAGGAAAGAGAGAAAAATTATTACATGTAGATGATAGATTAAACAAGTTAGATTTTGACTATATCCATTCGATCATGTAAGATGTCATCCACGATCGTTTATATAAGATTGAAACTAAAGTATCATGGTTTATATATATATCGGTTTGCTCTTATGCAGACTTAATGTTGCGTAATCCTACGGAGTTCGAGAGCATAACTTCGGTGCCTAGATTTTAACCAGGCGCCTGAGATTTAGTTCAGCCGCCATATATATATATATATATATATATATATATATATATATATATATATATATATATATATATATATATATATATATATATATATATATATATATATATATATATATAGTTTATGATTTTAAGATGTCCCTTTTGAGTTATAGTGTTCAAAATAAAAAAATTTTAGTTACTTATGGGGTATATATATATATTACAGGTATTTGACGTTTAAAATTTTAGGATTTAGAAATTAGGTTATAGTGGGTTTAAGTTAATAAGATTTGTTTCTAAGGTTTAATCGTCCCTTTTAAATTATATTGTTCAAACGAAAAAATTTTAGATGTATTATAAGATTAATAATTATTTAAGAAATTATTTATTAAAAAATTCAAAAAAAAAAAAAAATCGAACATAAACGCTTGTATGAATACAGATGTCTAGAGTCAATAATATTTTGCATCGGTTGGAGCCATGGCGGTCCATTTCCATCGCCACCATTAAAATAGTGAAGCATGGTCAAAGTCACATGGAATCTTCCTCTTCCCTTTAGCTGGCTGAAGGATATTTCACAATTTTCTATTTCCCACTGCTGCCGCTGTGTTATTTCTAATGCTCTCGGAGCCAGTGCTACACCAGAGCCATGTTATTGACGGGGCATCTTCGACTTGAATATTTGAGCGTATAATGCGTCAGAAAAATCAAATAAGATATTGTCAATTTGACGATTATATATATATATATTTCATCCTTTTCAGCAAATTATATGCCACTATATACAGTTAATTTTAATATTCCTTCATCATTTTATTCCCTATACCTAGCTACTATATTCACTTTAGTTGAAAACGTAAAAAAAAAAAAGAAAGAAAATTAATATGATCTGCTCCTTAAACAGTGCTCGATCATACATGCATTTTGTAAATTGATTGATGCATTTGGTATATTGATTGCTAGCTGCAACATCTCAATATCTGATCATTAAACTCCATGTGACATGTTTGCTATCTGCAAAATAAATAATAGCAACAATAATTAAAGAAATAAAAGGAGGAGGAAAAAAAATTAGTCCACTCGGTGGCAATGTTTTGATTGAATGGGGCAGGGGTCTGTTTTTAAAAACAGGACGGGTTGTTATGGCTGGAGCACATATATCCTGTCCATCCCTGTAGTAGCCAACACATTCCATCGAAGAACCACCACCATTGATATATATTTAGCTTGGTAGATAGCCATCCAGCCAGCCAGAATTCGAAAGCACTCAACTCAAAGGTCGGCATGCACTTGACCTCTCAACGTCTAATTATTGGCAATCACACCAATCCATGTGAAGGTTAAAGTGCACTGTCCTTCCTTAAAGACCCATCATTTATATCTATTTAGTTTTCAATTAAAATATATCAATGCCTTAATTCTTGACTAGTGGCATTATTTGAGCAAGCTCCTTATTATATATAGAAAGAAGGGATGCATGATTATCTACTTAGTTTATGATAATATCAAGTGTAATTTTTTTTAAAAAAATTAATATATTTTTTTAAATTTAAATAATATAATTCAAATTTTAAATTTTAAAATCTAAATTTTAAATCAATAATAAATTTGCATATAATACTCATATATAAAGACAAAACATTCTAAAATCAGTGGGTAACACTCTTTTATATAATAATAGATCATTTATATAGATAGGATTATTATCTTACTTATCAGATGGTGCTCAACTTTTATATATATATATATATATATATATATATAAAAGTGTATTACTAAGCACCCTCTTGTACTCGTATAATTGGGTGTCTGAGTGCATATGGGACACTCGGAAAATAATTAGGTAAAATTGTTACATTGACGATCCCTTCCCTTTAGGATGATCTTCTACCATCTAGAAGGGAGATAAATCATAGGGAACATCAACAAAATACAAAATATGTAAGGAGAGATTGAGACAACCAGCGAGGCATTTCAAAACTCGTTAGAAATTGTTCTCAAATCTATTGTGCAATAATACGCTTGCATGAATCAACTACGCCATATATATATCTTCATGTAGAAATGAAAATAATTTTAATATTTTTTATTATTTCACCGAGTTAGATTTTTAAGGATATTTTAATCTTTTACATATTTAGGCTTAATTTGATTCTATATTGATGTTGTTAGCGATTAATAAAAATTCAGTCATATCGTTTTTTTTAATCCACAAAGTTTTGAGTAATTTTTAGATATCTATTTTTTTGATATTCGTATATAAATCAACAGATTTCAATAAATTGGAGGGTTATTTTCGATATTTATACATACATTAAAAAATTCAATATTTATCCCCTATATTAAAAAAAAGTTGGAACGCGTGGTGCAGGGAACATGCATGCCGCACAGTAGTGCGAGCTAGCAAAATAGTTAATTAATATTTGCAGAGCGTGAGGTGGTGGTTGGCCTTCTCGCAGCATCAAGCTAGTAGGGTCATGTACGTAGATCTCGATGATTAGGAGGACTCCTTGAAGATCCGGAAACAGATTTGATCTCTGTAAACGAATCATGCATAGAAAAAAGAATATTGAAGGAGCTGATCGAAAGCTGCTATACTAGAAAATTAAGAATCGATGCTAGCTAGCTAGCTAGCTAGCTAGTTGACTCATTAATGCAGGTTATTTGTGCTTAGTGGAAATCAAGGGGTATATATATCGATCTTTAGAATATTTAATCAACTCGATCGAGTTTAATTAGGGTTTCATCGATTTTGCTATTGGATATATATATAGTCCTAAGATTAGGATTGCTCGTGGCCATAGAAAATGCAACGGTGGTCTTTGTCGATTGATATCTTTTAGATATTTGGAATCTCAAAGGCACAATTTGTCACTTCTAGGTAGGTATTTCAATTTTTAAGGTGATTTAATTCGCTCTCTGGGGATTGATGCGATAGAGCAACTGTAATATTTTTTTTATTAATTGTCTTTAATTGTAATGAAGGTGGGAGAAAAAAATAAAAAATAAGGTGATTTGATCGTGTCTAGTATCTCTGTCAATTTGTTTTAACATAGAGAAGGTAAATTATAAAATTATTAATTAACATAGATACTGTAGTTAATGTATAGAGAGGGTAGATTTTATCATCTATGTAGACTCCGACCATAAATTTATTAATTTAAACTTTTATGATACTCCGTCTCAATAACATATGATAATCGTGAAGGTGCTACTAGCATGAGAGTATCATATTCGTGATTAATGTTGATATAATTGATATCTATTTCATATATTAATTAATAAAAAATTCATACACCAAAGAAAAACATTATCATATGCTTTGACATTGACATTTAATTCACTTGCATATTAAATTTTAATTGTTATTAATGAATATATATATCCTAATTGCATATTTAATATTAATTGTTATTAATGAATATATATTCTAATATTGATGCAATAATGCATGAGTGAGGAAGTAGTATATTAAATTTTGATATACGGGCAAAAGTTTAAGTTAGGGTTGTGTCACTGTGTTTGATATGTATGTTTAAGACTATGCAAGGACTCGTACAAACTCATATATAGCATAGAGAGATCGTTAAGTAATGACATGATGATAACGGGGCATGGTTAAGTTGTGACACCCAATAGCTAGTTTAGAGTTATATAGAGATTAGAGAAGAATGATAGAAGACATCTAAGGGATATGAGGTAGAGCGTTGTTGTTGGTAAAATATAATTGACTAAATAAATAAATAATATCGTTGGACAATTCGCTATCAATCCATCAAATACAATAATTTGAATATGAAATATAATTGACTAAACAAATAAATAATACTGACAACTTTAAGAGATCCGAGGTAGAGCAGTGTTATCAGTGAGGTGTTTCGACATGCATCGTAGTAGAATTTTGGAGTAGCATGAAGATCATTTAAGTGTATTAGGTCGAAGGCTTGTTTTATAGGCCACTCCATACGCCTAGATCAACTCCAGGCACCTAGACCAGCTCCAAGCGCTTGAATCGAGACCTATCTGATCCACCTTCATCACTGTCTTATCTAACTCTAAATGCCTAGATCCCTTTTGGGCACCTAGACCGCTGACATGGCTGCACCTAGGCGAACTCTACCCTAGTCACATTTATCTCTTCTCAGGAACCTGAATCCTTTCCAGACACCTAGAAGCTGACGTGCTCCAACCAACCAGAGTATGCCACCTCACTTGTCGGGCAACAACCTTTCCAGAAGCATGGAACCCTTCCAGGCACCTGGATTAGCTAGTTTCTGGGAATCTAGAACCATTCAAAGCCCCTAAATCAATTGGTCCAGAAACCACTTCTGCATCATAAAGTTAGCATAACAAGCATAATATGAAATCAAAAAAATTAAGAGATTTGATAGTTTTGAAATTGTCTGGTCCTGACTTTGGATTTCGATAAAACCTAGGTCGAATCGACGCTTATTGTATCCTTTGAGGGAATGTGTCCTCACCTACATCTTTCAAGAGGATTTGCTTGACCTACCAAACATCCAGTCCTCTAGACTTATTTGGACTTTATACTCGGCATTTGATCGTCTGATCTCCAGGGCTTCCTTTCGATATTCGTTCCTCTAAACTCATCGAGGGAACGTGTCCTCCACACTCATCGAATAGCCAGACATCCGATCCTCCAACCCCATTTAAACTTCCTGCTTGGTGTACTCAATTTGTCAAGTCTTCCTGCCCAGTTCCATCCACCAGGACTTTCTTGCCTATCTACAACTAGGGATTTCCCTTTACCCAGTGTCCACTAGGACTTTTGTCTTGCCTAATATTTAGTCAACTTTGTTGGTGCCAGAAGCACCAAAGTTGAACCTATGTTTTGATAATGGCAAAGGGTTCAGAAGTTAAGATTTGGTTGTGATCTAACAAGCTTATTAAGGATGCAGGAAAGTCCTAGGTATACTAGGCACTAAGTCCTGGTTCTATGAATTGGGCACTAAGTCCTGGCCGCAGGCTGGGCAACTAAGTCTTGACGTAAGGTTGGGCACGAAGACCTGGAGAGTGAAGCTGGGCATGAAGACCTGATCGCGGATTGGGCACGAAGACCTAGTCGAGGATTGAGCACCGAAGACCTGGTGAGTGAAGCTGGTCACGAAGACCTGATCGCGGATTGGGCACGAAGACCTGGTGAGTGAAGCTGAGCAAAAGTCCAACTGGAGGAGCCGGTTGGCAAAAAGGTAAATTCTTCCGAGAGGAGTAGGTGAGGACGCGCGTTCCCCGTAGGAGGGAACATTAGACGTCGGTTCGACCTAGCGTTCCATTTGGGAGACCCAAAGTCAGAACCAAGACAGCTCAGGCTGTAAATAATGTTCTAATATTATCATTTGTATGCTTTGTATGTCTTTGGAACTAACCCTGGTTGCAGGAACAAATGGAAGGAGTTTTCTGCACTCAGGTGCCTCAATGCAGTGAGGCGCCCTAGTTGGGCTAGGCGCCTGTATTGAGACAGGCGCCCCAGTGAAGGTTAAAACATAGAATTCGAAGCAAACAGCCATGCAAGCCTCTGGACCAGGTCAAGCTAGGCACCTGTGTTAACACAGGCACCCCAGTCAGCTCAGGCGCCTCAATGAAGGGGATAGGCGCTGACCAAGCCTGCGGATTGGGTTTCTCACAGGACGGGCCACGTGTCAGGCGCACCCTTCAACACAGGCGCCCCACTGACGACTATAAAAGGGGGTTCACCCCCAAGGCTTCCACATCAATTGCTTTCAACTTCTACGCTCAAGCACTCCGCTCCGACAAGTTCCGTACTCGTGATTCAAGCGCTGACGACGACCCGCTGCTCCGGAAACTTCCAACCTCTCCGGTCATCGGTAAAAGCTAATTTTGTTAAGTGTTGTAATTAATTTTCAATTCTATATTTGTACTCTCGACTTGTAATATTTTACGAAAAATATAGAATTGTCCATCGTAAACGGTCAAGGACCGTGGGCCTTGGAGTAGGAGCCGACCGCGACTCCGAACCAAGTAAAAACAAATCGTGTTAGCGACTAGTATTCATTTTCCGCTGTGCAATTACTCTTCGCTTTTCGAAAATTTTACGAACGATATTCACCCCCCCCCTCTATCGTTTCAATCCGATCCCACAAGTGGTATCAGAGCGGGTGGCTCAAACTTGGTGCAACCACCAGTTTGAGATTTTTTTCGGATTTTCAAATTTTTAATTTTTTTTCGTTTGAATTTTCTCGCTAATCGAGGTTGGTGCAACACCACTCGATTTTTTATTATTAATATTTCTTCCCGCACTACTAATCCAAGACTTAGTCTTGGAACAAGTTTTCTTTTTTTTCTTCTTTTTCAATTAAAACTAATGGTCATGCAAGAGGGATACAGAACCGCTAGACCTTCACTTTTCGGTGGAGAAGATTTCTCCTACTGGAAAAGCAGGATGGAAGTCAACCTGAAAACTCAGGTGGATATGTGGATAATTATCCGGTTTGGGCTGGAAATTCCTAAAAAGGCACAAGGCGTTGTGCAACATTATACCGAGTGGGGCAGCCCACTAAAGAAGAAGATCGAGGCCGACGCGAAAGCAACACAAACCCTGCAGTGTGGCCTAACAAAAGAAGTGATGAACCGTGTAGGACCCTTCAACAACGCGAAGGAGCTTTGGAACAAGCTGATCGAGCTGCATGAAGGTACTTTCGACACGAGGATCAGCAAAAGAGATCTGTTGCTTAATAGACTCTACACAATCAAGATACACGACGACGAGACAGCAGCCCAACTCCATGCCAAAATCCAGGAGCTGATGAACGGACTGCACACGATATGTCACAAGGTTGAAAACTGTGACCTAATAAGGTACACTTTAAATTCTTTTCCTAGAAACTCACTGTAGGCATCTATGGTGGATGCTTACAAGGTTTCTAGGAATCTATCAGAAATAAAATTAGATGAGTTATTTTCAAAGTTAGAACAACATGAACAGACTAATGCTACCTTGGTCGAAAAAGGTATAGCTTTTGTTGCAGGTAAAACTCAAGGAAAGACTCCCAAGAAGAAGCCTCAACCAGCACCCGAGCCCGACTCCGACTCGAAATATGACGACAGTAAAGGAGACCGACCCAAATTTGTCTGATTAGCTCGTGATTACTATAAGGAACTTAAATACCGACGAGCATGAAAAAGTCAAGCCGAAGAAAGGAAGATCCAGCGGAACCTTCAACGAGCTCAAAAGGAAAAAAGCAACGTTATCTGCTACGAATACAATCATAAGGGACTCTTCAAATCAGAGTGTCCTAACCGAAAGGAAAACAAGAAGGCGCGGAGAAAGAAGGCTCTTCAAGCCACTTGGGATAAATCATCTTCTGAAGAAGAAGAAGTCCCCCACACAAATCTACTCGCCCTAACCGCCTCAGAAGACGTCGACTCCGGATCGAAATCGGAACCAGACGACGGAAGACTCACAATCTCGGAGAACAGGCAAATCACTGTAAGAGGTTACTCCGAATATGAATTGTCGAAATTAATTTCTTACTTGTCTCGTAACTTGGCGAAAGCCAAAATCAGGGTTGAGTCCCTCCGACAGGAAGTAAAACTCCTGAAAGAGGAAGTCAACTCAAGATCCTTGACCGAGCAAATTCAGGAAGGAAACTCAACTCAAGTTCAAAAACTTGAGGAAGAGAATTTCTCCCTGGAAACTCAAGTCAAGGAGCTCAGAGTTTCCTTGGAACGGTTTACTTCAGGTTCCAAGGGTCTTGACATGATCCTTGGAAAGCAGAAATCCGTACTCAATCGATCCGGACTCAGTTATCGAACCAAGTCAAGACAACGTACATATTATTCTGTATTGAACCAACCTAGAACCCGAGCCCAAGCCCAAGCATGGGTCCCCAAGCTCTGTTTAAACAATCAAGCTGGACCAAACCAGTATTGGATCCCCAAGGATAAGATTCACATCTTGCCTAACCCTTATCGAGGCTATAGTCCAGGGGGAGCCAATATAAAAACCATATTTATAGTTAAATAATTTTACTGAATTGCTTAATTGCTTGTCTATTTTCTTTTCGTAATTTTTTTTGTGCTTAGACTTAGGACTGGTTAGATTAAGGATGAAAGACTTAACTGAAATTTGAACAACATAGTATTGGGTGGAGGTGAGATGATAGTACGTTAGGGAAGCCCTTCTAATAAGATCAAGTATATCCTACTTGGTTTGTTTAGTCTGGTGGAACTAACCGAAGCTACCGATCTAAGACCCAAACTAGTTAGACCAAAATCTTTCAAGAAGTAACTTGAAGATGAGTTTTCAGTAAAAGGCTTTGTCAAGGAAAGGGTTGTTGCTCCAATAAGGCTACGACCAAAGAAGGTCTTGTGCCTTGCCAAGACCTGGAAGCCAATTACTGAAAATAAAATTCACTTTACTACTTGTTAAATTTGAATCTAACATAAATTTCAATTAATCTTAGATTCAACACATTTTTTCAAAAGTCAATAAATTTAACCTTATAAATGTTTCAACATTAATTCAATGTCTTTCAAAATTAACAACTTTTCAAAATCAAAATTTTATTTTGAAAACCTGTCTCACAAAACTCATAAGTTTAACATGTTTGATAACACTAGATTGGGTGAGACAGACTAGGTTGTGAAATTCAATTCAGGCTATTCCTAACTCTAATGGATCCAAATCAACAAATACTTTATGTGTAGGAACATAAAGATTTGGACCAATGGATGTTGGATAGCGGATGCTCTAGACACATGACTGGAGACAAATTGAAATTCACCAAAATCAAGTTCAAGAACCTAGGCTCAGTAACATTTGGCAACAATGCTACACTCAAAGTAATTGGGTCAGGTAACATTGAACTTAAATTTGACTTTGTTATTAAGAAAGTACTCTTGATTGAAAATTTTAAGTTCAATTTGCTTAGTATTAGTCAGCTCTGTGATACTGGTTACATAGTTACTTTCACCAACTCTGACTGCCTGATTAGGAACCTCCAAGACTCAGAAATAATGCTTAAGGGTACTAGGAAAAACAACGTTTACACTATTAATCAACCTTTAATACCAAAATGCTTCTTGACTCAATTAGAAGAATCCAACTTATGGCATAGGAGATTAAGTCACACTCATGTTAAACTAATTTCTAAAATTACTCAACTTGGTTTAATTAAAGGTGTACCAAAAATTAAGAATTTTGAAAACACAATATGCAATTCATGTAAACAAGGTAAACAAACTAAGTCTACTCATAAACAAAATCAATCAGACTTAACCCAAACCACACTTGAGCTTCTGCACCTTAACCTATTTGATTCACACGGAGCCAAGTCACTAAGCGGGAATCGGTACTGCTTAGTAATTATCGATGATTACTCTAGATTTACCTGGGTTAGGTTTCTGAAAACTAAGGATGAAACCTTGAATCTATTTATCGACTTATGCAAAATAATTGAAAACCAAAATGATACTAAAATTAAGAGACTTAGGAGTGATCACGAGGGAGAGTTTGAAAATCAAAAGTTTGAGGAATTTTGCAAAATCAATGGGTATATTCATGAGTATTCCTGTCCTAGAACCCCCCAACAAAATGGGATAGTGGAGAGAAAAAATAGAACCCTTCAGGAAGCCGCTAGGACCATATTGAATGAATATAACCTAGCTAACCAATTTTGGGCAGAAGCAGTAAGTACGGCGTGCTATATCCAAAATAGGTTCCTAATTAACAAAAGGCATAATAAACCCCCTTTATGAACTATATTATCATAGAATGCCTAACCTACACTACCTAAGGGTCTTTGGATGCAAAGTCCATATCCTAAACACTAGGGATTACCTAGGTAAGTTTCAATCTAAGTCAACCCCAGGGACCTTCTTAGGATATTCAACAACTAGTAGGGCCTATAGGGTTTATAATAAACAATCTCACAAAATTAAAGAAACTATTAACTTAATTTTTGATGAGGAAATTGAACCAAAAACTGATAATCAAAACTCGAACCAATCATATATTGATAAGGAAGACAGTGAACCAACAATTGAACCATCAATTGAATCACTAATTGAACCTCTAAATGAACTAACCCTTGAACCAACTACTGCGGTATCAACTGAACCAATAACTAAACCGACCCAAGTAGTTGAGCCAAATACTGAACCAAACCGTCCAGCCGGACCTGAGGCTGAACATAGTTCTAGAAGAACCAAGAAACCCAGACTCAATCACCCTTCTGATCAAATTATGGGTGATCCAACCTTAGGAGTCAGAACTAGGTCTTCCTATAGAAATCTTAGTCAGATCACATTAATTTCAAAAATTGAACCTAAGACTATAGAGGAAGCCCTACTTGACCCTGACTGGATTATAGCTATGCAGGAGGAGTTAGCCCAATTTGAAAGAAACCAAGTCTGGGAACTAGTACCTAAGCTTGAGGGCAAATCTATTATAGATACTAAATGGGTGTTTAGAAACAAACTAAATGATCAAGGGAAAATTGTTAGAAATAAAGTCCGCTTAGTAGCTAAAGGGTTTAGTCAGGTTGAAGGGTTAGACTATGATGAAACCTATGCCCCAGTAGCCAGACTTGAGTCAATTAGAATGTTGTTAGCCTTTGCAGCCCAAAGAGGATTTAAGTTATATCAGATGGATGTCAAGTCTGCCTTTTTAAATGGATTTATTAAAGAAGAAGTTTATGTAGGACAACCCCCAGGATTTGAGGACCTAGAAAAACCTTGTTGGATCGAGAGACACGATAGAGGGGGGTGAATATTGTTAAAACTTTTCGGAAGTGAATTAGAGTAAGTATACAGTGGAATAAGAACAATCACAAACATAAGGATTTTTACTTGGTTCGGAGCCTGGGTCGACTCCTACTCCAAGGCCCACGGTCGTTGACCGTTTACTGAGGGCAATTCTATAATTGCGCAAAGATTCTTACAAAAGTATACAATTGTAGTACAGTAATAGTATAACAGAAATGAAAAATTAGTTCTTCGTTATCGATGTCCAATATCGGATGTTTCTCGGAGTAGAGGGACGTCGTCGGCGCTTTCGTGTCGAGTTGGAAGGTTTCTGGGGCGAAGCGCAGGAGCAGAAGAACGTAACAGCGTTGGAAGAAGATGTGTTCAGGCTTGAGGGGTCGAGGGCCTTTTATAGGGTTCTGAGGGCGCCTTAGAGCACGGGGGCGCCCTCCACGTGGCCTGTGATCCGCTCACTTCGCGGTCAGCGAGTTATCCCTTCAAAATCGGGATAAGTCCTTGACGGGGGCGCCCGGGAAGCTGAGGGCGCCCTGGCTGACCTTTTCAGCGGGAGTATCGGCTGGATGAGACTTATCCTCATCGCTGACTTCAGGCGCGGGGCGCCCTGGTGGCTGGGGGCACCCTGGGCGTTCGGGGCGCCCTGGGTGCTGGGGGCGCCCCGGCCAGTATTCAGCCGAAGCTCCTTTTGCTTCATTTGTTTCATGTTCACCTTGGGGGCGCCCGGGATACTCAGGGCGCCCTACTCAGCTGCTGCCTCACTCCTTTGAGGCTCTCTGAGCTGCAGACACTCGTTCCTTTGGTCCTGCATCCAGGGTTAGTCCGAAAGCAACATAAAGCAGTAAGTTGTTAGTTTTATACAGCCTTAGCTGTCTTGGTTCTGACTTTGGGTTTCCAAAATGGAACCCTAGGTCGAACCGACGCCTACTGTTCCCTCAACGGAGAACGCGTCCTCACCTACTCCTCTCAGGAGAGTTTACCTGTCGCCAACCGGCTCCTCTGGTTGGACTTTTGCCCAGCAGTCCTTCGCCAGGACTTCAGTACCAGGCTGTCCTTTGCCTGGTGCCTAGCATTCCTTCGCTAGGTCTTGTTGACTAGCAGCCCTTCGCTAGTTGCCTAGTAGTCCTTCACTAGGACTTGGTGACTAGCAGCCCTTCGCTAGTTGCCTAGCAGTCCTTCGCTAGGTCTTTGTCTCCTGGCATTCCTTTGCCAGTTGCCTAGCAGTCCTTCGCTAGGGGTTTTTCCTGCACACTTGAGTAACATGTTAGAAAAACAAATAAGACTTAACTTTTGAACCCTTTGCCATTTATCAAAACACAGGTTTGACTTGGGTGCTGTCTGCACCAACAATCTCCCCCTTTTTGATTTATGGCAACCTGATTCAAAAAGTTAAGTTAATCATAGCAGATTTAGTTCCCTCCCCCTGGAAGGAATCTCCCCCTTGATTTTTCAAAAATTCGTGGGGTTCTTAGTTTTAAGAAAAAATGCTTTAGAGTCAAATTTTTCAATCATGATTTTGGTTGTGCACTTTGGAAAATTTGTACTTGTAGAAAGTTTAAAGATTTTGAAAACTTAAGTTTGAAAACTCTTGAAGCCTTAAGTTTTTAAAGTGCTCAAACAGTTTTGAAAACTTTAAGTTTAAAGTACTTAGTAGGATTTCAAACATGAAAACTTTAAAGTACTTAGTAGGATTTCAAACATGAAAACTTTAAAGTACTTAGTAGGATTTCAAACACTTAGAACGTTTTTGAAAAACTTGAGTACTTAAAAAAACTTGAGTTTCTAAAGTACTTAGAAGGTTTTCAAAGCTTAGAAGTTAGAAAAAATTTTGAAAGCTTAGAAGTTAGAAGAATTTTGAAAGCTTAAGAGTTAGAAGAATTTTGAAAGCTTAAGAGTTAGAAGAATTTTGAAAGCTTAAAAAACTTTTTGAATAAAGGATAGAGTTTTGAATTTTGAATTTTGAAAAAAATTTGAAAAAAATTTTAAACTCTCTCCTTTCCTATCTCTCCCCCTTTGCCATATATCAAAAATAAAGAAATATAGCAAACATGCAGATTGCATAATAGAGAAAAAAACTGCATAATTTGCTTGTACTGAACCAATTCAAGATATGACCTCAATCAAATCAGTTTTAATTTTTCGTTTAGGGTCCTGTCTAACCCGATTAGCTACTTACTGACTGTTATAAACAGTAGTTTTCGCTAGGGTTAGTCAAGTTAAGTGTTCTGTTCAAGTTAGATTTTCTAAACTTGACACTTAACTTGATTACTGTATAAGTTGTATTTAGTGCCCCAATTACTGCAGATGCACTGACTTAAAGCATCTTGAATTAAGGCAAAGACCTAAGCATCTCAACCCTTTCTAGGTTATCAATCAAAAGTACCCTAAGGTGCTTGTGAGATGCTGGCTTCTAAGTCTATAGGTGCATGCATTTCTAGGGTTAGGGCCTAGGCTAAGTCCATTTACGAAAAACCCTAGTTTTGAAAGGGGTAGTTTTGAAAATAAAACTAAGTAAAAAAAATTTATTTTTAAAGCTTTTCAAAACTGAATAAAGGCTGATTTTTAAAGCAAAACTGATTTTAAGTTGAGTGAAGTAGTACGAAAAATGAAAAGTCAATCAAGTGGTAAGAAAATGAAAAGTCAGGTTGAACCTATTCTACTAAGCACAATCCTAACTGCCTTCTTAGTGAGCTGAACTCAGACTCAGGTAGGGGTTTAGTGAAAATGTCAGCTAAGTTAGATTTAGAGTCTACATGCTTAAGGACTATTTCACCCCTGGCTACATGGTCTCTTACAAAATGGTGTTTAACTTCTATGTGTTTAGTCCTGAAATGTTGGATTGGATTTTTGGTTAGATTGATCGAGCTTATGTTGTCAATGAAGACTTGGGTTTGAGTGTAGTTGAGCTGGAAGTCCTTAAGAGTGTGCATCATCCATAAAAGTTGTACTACACACTCTCCTAAGGCCACATACTCAGCTTCAGTTGTGGATAGAGCTACACAGTGTTGTTTTCTGCTGCACCAATTTACTAGACTGTTTCCTAACAGTTGGCAGCTTCCACTTGTGCTCTTTCTATCTAATTTACAGCCAGCATAGTCAGAATCTGAGTATCCTGACAAATCAAAGGTTGAGGTCCTAGGATACCAAATCCCTACATTTTGGGTGCCCTTAACATATCTTTGTATTCTTTTTAGGGCTGCTAAGTGTGTTTCCTTAGCACATGTTTGGTATCTAGCACACATCCCTACAGCAAAAAGAATATCAGGTCTGCTGGCTGTAAGGTACAGTAGACTACCTATCATACTCCTATAGAGTTTAAGGTCTACTGGTTTACCATCAGGGTCACTATCTATTTTTACATTTGGGGCCATGGGGGTACTTATGCTTTTAGAGTTATCCATTTTGAATTTCTTTATTAACTCTTTAGCATATTTGGATTGATGGACATAGTTTCCATCCCTAGTTTGTTTAATTTGTAAGCCTAGGAAAAAGTTAAGTTCACCAACTAGGCTCATTTCAAATTCGTTTTCCATTATTTTAACAAATTCTTTTAGAAAGTTCGAGTTGGTGGACCCAAAGATTATGTCATCTACGTAAATTTGGGCAATAAATATATCTTTTCCTAGGGTTTTAATAAATAGGGTTGAGTCAATTTGTCCTTGTTTAAATTCTTTAGAGATTAAGTAAGTTGATAAACGTTCATACCAGGCCCTAGGTGCTTGTTTTAGTCCATATAGTGCTTTAGTTAGTTTGTAAACGTGGTCAGGTTTTTCTAAGTCCTCAAACCCAGGGGGTTGTCCTACATAAACTTCTTCTTTAATGAATCCATTTAGGAAAGCTGACTTTACATCCATTTGATATAGCTTAAATCCTTTATGGGATGCAAAGGCTAACAACATTCTGATGGACTCAAGTCTAGCTACTGGGGCATATGTTTCATCGTAATCTAATCCCTCTACTTGGCTGAATCCCTTCGCTACTAAGCGGGCTTTATTTCTAACTATTTCTCCTTGATCATTTAGCTTATTCCTAAAGACCCACTTAGTGTCAATGATGGATTTGCCTTCAGGTTTAGGCACTAGTTCCCAGACTTGGTTCCTCTCAAATTGGGCTAATTCTTCTTGCATAGCTATGATCCAATCAGGGTCAGGTAGGGCTTCATCTATAGTTTTGGGTTCTATTTTTGTTATCATAGCTATTTGACTAAGGTTTCTATAGGAGGATCTAGTCCTGACTCCTAGAGTTGGATCACCCACAATTTGATCGGTTGGGTGACTGAGTCTGGGTTTCTTGGTTCTTCTAGAACTTGGTTCAGCCTCAGGTCCGGCTGGTCGGTTTGGTTCACAATTTGATTCGTCTCTTTGAGCTGGTTCAATTGTTGGGTTAATAGTTGGTTGATTTGACTCAATAGTTGGTTCAATAGTTAGTTCGTTTAAGGGTTCAATTAAAGGTTCAACAGTTTGTTCATTATTCTCTTGATCAGAATTTGATGAAGTTAGGTATGGATTATCAGATGTTGAGTTGATTTCTTCATCAAATATTAAGTTTGTTGTTTCTTCAATTTTCTTAGTTTGTTTATTGTAAACCCTATAAGCTCTACTTGTGGTTGAGTATCCTAGGAAGATGCCTGGGGTTGACTTGGACTGAAATTTCCCTAAATAGTCTTTGGTGTTTAGGATATGGACTTTACATCCAAAGACCCTTAGGTAGTGTAGATTTGGAAGTCTATGATAATATAACTCATAAGATGTTTTGTTGTGTCGCTTGTTAATCAGGACCCTATTTTGAATGTAACAAGCCGTACTAACTGCTTCTGCCCAATATTGATTGATCAGTTTGAATTCGTTGAGCATAGCCCTAGCGGCTTCCTGTAGGGTTCTATTTCTTCTTTCAACTATCCCATTTTGCTGGGGGGTTCTAGGACATGAAAATTCATGTATGTACCCATTTACCTTACAGAATTCCTCGAACCGTTGATTTTCAAACTCTCCCCCGTGGTCACTCCTAAGTCTTTTAATCTTAGTATCGTTTTGGTTTTCAATTAACTTACAAAAGTCATTAAAAAGGTTTAGGGTTTCATCTTTGGTCTTTAGAAACCTAACCCAGGTAAATCTAGAGTAATCATCAACTATTACTAAGCAGTACCGGTTTTCGCTTAGTGACTTGGCTCCATGTGAATCAAATAGGTCAAGGTGCAGGAGCTCAAGTGTGGTTTGAGTTTGATCGGATTGGATTAGTTTGTGACTAGACCTGGTTTGTTTACCTTGATTACATGATTCACATATTAAGTTTTCATGATTTTTAATTTTAGGTATACCTTTAATTAGTCCAAGTTGGGTGATTTTTGAAATAGTTCTTAGGTTAGTATGACCTAGTCTCCTATGCCAGAGGTTTGATTGTTCTATCTGAGTTAACATACATTTGGGTACAAGGGGAAGGTTTATAGTGTAAACATTATTTTTCCTAGTGCCCTTAAGCATGATTTCTGAGTCTTGTACGTTTCTAATTAGGCAGTTAGAATTGTTGAAGGTGACTATATAACCAGAATCACATAACTGACTTATGCTAAGCAAGTTAAAATTGAAGTTTTCAACCAACAGAACTTTCTTAATAACAAAGTCAGATTTAAGTTCAATATTACCTGACCCAATTACCTTGAGTGTAGCATTGTTGCCAAATGCCACTGAGCCTAGGTTCTTGAACTTGAGTTTGGTGAATTTCAATTTATCTCCAGTCATGTGTCTGGAGCAACCGCTATCCAACATCCATTGGTCCAAATCTTTATGTTCCTACACATAAAGAGTTTTGTTGATTTGGATCCAATTAGAGTCAGGAATAGCTTAAATTGATTTTCACTGCCTAGTCTGTCTCACCCAAATCTAGGGTTTTCAGTCACGTTAACCTTATAGGTTTTGTGAGACAGGTTTTGATAAAATTATTTTGTGATTCGTTTTGAAAAACTTAATTGATTTTGAAAATAGTTGATTTTTAATTTGAAAAATATTTAAGTCTATAATTAACTGAAAGTTTATGTTAGATTTGAATTTTACAAAGAATAATTTAAATTGGAAATTCAAAAATTGGCTTCCAGGTCTTGGCGAGGCATGAGGTCTTCTTTGGCCGTAGGCTTATTGGATCATCAACCCTTTCCTTGACAAAGTCGTTTAATGAAATTTCATTTTCAAAATTAATCTTTGAAAAGTTCTGGTCTAACTAGTTTGGGTTTTGGATCGGTAGCTTCGGCTAGTTTCACCAGTCTAAAGAGACCAAGTAAACTTGATCTTATTAGAATTGGTTTCCCTAACGTACTATCATCTCACCTCCACCCAATACTATGTTGTCAAGCTTCAGTTAAGTTTGTTCAGTCCTTAAACTAACCATTCCTAAGTCTAAGCATGGTAAATTGCAGAAATTAAATAAACAATCAAACAAGCAAATTGCAAGAATTAAATTCTATTTAACAATAAATATAGTTTTTAATTTGGCTCCCCCTGGACTAAAGCCACGGTAATGGTTAGGCAAGATGTGAATCTTGTCCTTGGGGATCCAATACTGATTTGGTCCAGTTGGTTTGTTCAGGTACAGTTTAGGTACCCATGCCTGAACTTTAGGTCTGGATTGGTTCAGTACAGCATAATAGGATCTTTGCCTAGATTTGGTTCTATAGCCTAGTCCGGATCGATTAAGAACAGACTTCTGTTTTCCAAGAATCATGTCAAGACCCTTGGAACCAGAAGTGAATCGTTCTAAGGTAGCTCTAAGATCCATAACCTAAGTTTTCAGGGAGGAGTTCTCTTTCTCAAGTTTTTCAACTTGAGTAGGAGTTCCTTCTTGAACTTTCTCGGTTAAGGGTTTAGAGTCAGCTCCCTCTTTCAGGAGTTTTACTTCCTGTCGGAGGGATTCGATTCGGAGTTTGGCTTTCGCCAAATCTCGAGAAAGATACGAAATAAGTTCATTTAACTGACTTCTACTGAAACCACTTACCTTGATTTCGCCGTCTTCTGAAAAGGTTAGTCTGCCGTCGTCCTGTTCTGATTCTGACTCCGTCTCGACTTCTTCTGAGGCGGTCAGGGCTAGTAGGTTTGACTGGGGTGCTTCTTCTTCTTCTTCTGAGGAAGATTCGTCCCAGGTTGCTTGGAGTGCTTTCTTTCTTCTTGTCTTCTTGGTCTCCTTTAGGTTCGGACACTCCGTCTTGTAGTGGCCCTTCTTCTTGCACTCGTAGCAGGTCACGTTGGGCTTGTTTTTGTCATTTGCGGGTTCAGCTGGTTCGTCCTTTCTTCGGCTTGTTTTCTGTCTGTTGGTTTGGTTCTTCAATTCTTTATAGTAACTTCGAGCCAGTCGGACCAGCTTAGGTCAATCTCCTTCTTCGTCTTCTGAGTCTGAGTCTGAGTTAGACTCGGGTTCAGGTTGAGGCTTCTTCTTTGTTGTCCTTCCAGTTTTACCTGCAAAAAAGGCAATACCTTTCTCGGCCAGATTGCAGTTAGTCTGTTCATGAAGTTCTAATTCGGAAAACAATTCATCTAATTTAATTTTTGAGAGATCCCTTGAAACCTTGTATGCATCTACCATAGATGCCCACAAGGTGTTTCTAGGGAAAGCATTTAAAGCATACCTTATTAGGTCACGGTTTTCGACCTTGTGACCAATAGTGTGTAGACCGTTCATAAGTTCTTGGATTCGGGCGTGAAGCTGCGCTGCCGTCTCGTTGTCGGTCATTTTGATGGTATACAGCTTGTTCAGGAGCAGATCTCTCTTGCTTATCCGAGTGTCTGATGTTCCTTCGTGCAGCTCGATCAATTTTGCCCACAGCTCCTTGGCACTGTTGAAAGGACCTACCCGGTTCAGCTCCTCTTTTGTTAAGTCGCATTGGAGGGGCTAAGTCGCCTTTGCATTGGCTTTAATTTTGCGCTTCAGAGCATTGTCCCATTCTGAGTAGGTCTGCGGTACTCCTTCAGTGTTCTTCGGAATCTCCAGTCCGGACTGGATGATTATCCACATGTCCACCTGAGTTTTCAGGTGGACCTCCATTCTGCTCTTCCAATAGGAGAAATCCTCCCCACTGAAGAGAGGTGGTCTTGCAGTGCTGAATTCTTCTTGCATGGCCATTTATCTAAAACTAAAAAAAATAGAGATATCCCAAGACTTGGTCTTGGATTAGTAGTGCGGTTGCACCAACCTTGACTTTCGAAAAAAAATAAAGAAACGAAAATAAAATCTGAAAAAAAATCTCAAATTGGTGGTTGCACCAAATTTGAGCTTCCCCGCTCTGATACCACTTATTGGATCGAGAGACACGATAGAGGGGGGGTGAATATCGTTAAAACTTTTCAGAAGTGAATTAGAGTAAGTATGCAGCGGAATAAGAACAATCGCAAACACAGGGATTTTTACTTGGTTCGGAGCCTGGGTCGACTCCTACTCCAAGGCCCACGGTCGTTGACCGTTTACTGAGGGCAATTCTATAATCGCGCAAAGATTCTTACAAAAGTTTACAATTGTAGTACAGTAATAGTATAACAGAAATGAAAAATCAGTTCTTCGTTACCGACGTCCGATATCGGATGTTTCTCGGAGCAGAGGGACGTCGTCGGCGCTTTCGTGTCGAGTTGGAAGGTTTCTGGGGCGAAGCGCAGGAGCAAAAAAACATAACAGCGTTGGAAGAAGATGTTTTCAGGCTTGAGGGGTCGAGGGCCTTTTATAGGGTTCTGAGGGCGCCTTAGAGCACGAGGGCGCCCTCCACGTGGCCTGTGATCCGCTCACTTCGCGGTCAGCGAGTTATCCCTTCAAAATCGGGATAAGTCCTTGACGGGGGCGCCCGGGAAGCTGAGGGCGCCCTGGCTGACCTTTTCAGCGGGAGTATCGGCTGGATGAGACTTATCCTCATCGCTGACTTCAGGCGCGGGGCGCCCTAGTGGCTGGGGGCGCCCTGGGCTCGGGGCGCCCTGGGTGCTGGGGGCGCCCCGGCCAGTATTCAGCCGAAGCTCCTTTTGCTTCATTTGTTTCATGTTCACCTTGGGGGCGCCGGGAACTCAGGGCGCCCTACTCAGCTGTTGCCTCACTCCTTTGAGGCTCTCTGAGCTGCAGACACTCGTTCCTTTGGTCCTGCATCCAGGGTTAGTCCGAAAGCAACATAAAGCAGTAAGTTGTTAGTTTTATACAGCCTTAGCTGTCTTGGTTCTGACTTTGGGTTTCCAAAATGGAACCCTAGGTCGAACCGACGCCTACTGTTCCCTCAACGGAGAACGCGTCCTCACCTACTCCTCTCAGGAGAGTTTACCTGTCGCCAACCGGCTCCTCTGGTTGGACTTTTGCCCAGCAGTCCTTCGCCAGGACTTCAGTACCAGGCTGTCCTTTGCCTGGTGCCTAGCATTCCTTCGCTAGGTCTTGTTGACTAGCAGCCCTTCGCTAGTTGCCTAGTAGTCCTTCACTAGGACTTGGTGACTAGCAGCCCTTCGCTAGTTGCCTAGCAGTCCTTCGCTAGGTCTTTGTCTCCTGGCATTCCTTTGCCAGTTGCCTAGTAGTCCTTCGCTAGGGGTTTTTTCCTGCACACTTGAGTAACATGTTAGAAAAACAAATAAGACTTAACTTTTGAACCCTTTGCCATTTATCAAAACATAGGTTTGACTTGGGTACTGTCTGCACCAACACATACTTGGACATTCCAATCAAGGAAACTTGATTGGAAACTTGAATTTGGCACAATCTTGGTTAAAACTTACTTGAATGATTGTTGATTGAATTTGACTCCACTTGGGTGGACCAAAGTGATTGTTGAACCTATAAGGATCTTTGATCCTTGTTTAGGGATCAATTTTAGTCATGAGATCATGTCCAAGTTCGATAAACTTCATCAGATCTCGTTGGAAAGATTCTGAAAGGCTAAAACTGAATGTTTCAGATCGTATCAGGGAGTATCAGGAACCCTGATCGGTCACCAGACTGATCAGGGGTAGGGCTGATCGGTCCCCGGACCCATCTGGCTCCTTTCGGTAGTGATCGGTCCACAGACCGATCAGAGGGGTCACAGAAACTTCACGAGATTTCTTAATTCTGGCCTAGCCTAGATCGGTCCCCAGACCGATCTGGCACACTATTGTGATCGGTCCATAGACCGATCAGGGGGCTTCCAGGATATCATCCGACCCTACTATTCGTTTCCTGATCGATCAGCTGATCGATCAGGAGCCTGCCTGATCGGTCACCCGACCGATCAGGACCAGGCCAGTCCGATCAGGCCAGATCCTGATCGGTCTGGGCGTCTCCAGATCGAACGGTGATTCGTTCAGATGCATTAAAGTCTGGTTGGTGGACCGATCCACCAACCGATTAACTCCTCCAAAACCTCTCATTGCCGAACCCTAGCGCTGCTAATTATGACGATGAGCCCGAGCCAGATCTGCGTTGGCAGCTCTCAGAGCTGGATCAGACCATCCAGCATGATTTTCATTTGCGGGAGGTCTATCGCGAGGAGGTCCGGTCACAGTTCCGATCCATCGATAGCAGACTGACCTCGATCGAGACCGACGTTTCTGGAGCTCGCACTTTACAGCAGACATGGTACGATGAGTGGAGTCATCACACATTCCCTGGAGTCACCATACAGATTGCATAATAGAGAAAAAGTAAACTGCATAATTTCCTTGTACTGAACCAATTCAAGATATGACCTTAATCAAATCAGTGTTAATTTTTCGTTTAGAGTCCTGTCTAACCCAATTAGCTACTTACTGACTGTTATAAACAGTAGTTTTAGCTAGGGTTAGTCAAGTTAAGTGTTCTGTTCAAGTTAGATTTTCTAAACTTGACACTTAACTTGATTACTGTATAAGTTGTATTTAGTGCCCCAATTACTGCAGATGTACTGACTTAAAGCATCTTGAATTAAGGCAAAGACCTAAGCATCTCAACCCATTCTAGGTTATCAATCAAAAGTACCCTAAGGTGCTTGTGAGATGCTGGCTTCTAAGTCTATAGGTGCATGTATTTCTAGGGTTAGGGCCTAGGCTAAGTCCATTTACGAAAAAGCCCTAGTTTTGAAAGGGGTAGTTTTGAAAATAAAACTAAGTAAAAAAATTTATTTTTAAAAGGCTTTTTCAAAACTGAATAAAGACTGATTTTGAAAACCATTTAAAAGAAAAAAAACTGATTTTAAGTAAGAGAACCACTAGTTGACTAAGCCTATTCTACTAAGCACAGCCAAGATTAGATACTCAAGTTAAATAAGTAGTCAAACAGAATAGGTTAACTAGTCAAACAGAGGTACAGTAGCATCAAACATAAGTCATGTTTTGGTTACTTAGTACAATGCAGAAATAGTCTAACTATGAAGAAGGGCCAGGGTGGTCAGATGAGCCAGGTTGCCATGAATCGAATCATGCCATCATCTCAATGTATCGTGCATCAGCCACTTCTCGATCGGCTCTACGAGCGTCCATCTGCTCGATGTGATAGGCCTCGACCTCCTCTCGGAGACTGTGGATCTCCGTCTGTATCTATGTGAGGCGCTGGTCGAGAGTCGGTGGTGGAGGCTCGTCTATGTGTGCTCGGGCTGCTGCTGCCAGATCCCCGATGTCGACCTCAACCTCCTCGTCTGAGTCGATCTGGGGAGCTGCTCTTTGACGTCTCTAGGGCAAGACCCCGGTACCGGACACCTCTATACCGGCTAGGGAGAAGTTTCTATAGCCTATCTCATCGTAATCGGTCAAATCGGCCATCTCCCCCTCTATGATGTTCCGACCGTGGTGATGTAAGATGGACGTGATGATATGGCAGTAGGGTGTGCGTACTCGCCCTTGCGTAGTAATACTGGAAGCGTGTAGGATAGCATGAAACATATGAAGTCCTATGTCGATGTCTAGCTGATGGATCAAGGCATATGGAGGAAGGTGTGAAATGGTCGCATAGTAGCGACGTCTCTAATAGATAATGGCAGAATACATCAGACTACTACTCTATATAGAGCGTAGTCCTGGACCTGTAGGTCGACAGACTGAAATCGTCTGGCCAGGGGTTGCCTAAAGAAGTAGGAGTGTAACGTATCTAAGGTAATGTGAGAATAGGGAGCATCAAAGGGAGGCTCCCTAGGAGGGTAACAACAGAAGGTGGACTGCGAGAGTCGTAGTCCTAGAAATCGATTGAGTAGTGCAGGTGTGATTGTCAAGGGAATTCCTTGGACAGTGGTGACGAACATGAGACTATCCTGTCTAATTATGTTGTTGTAAAAGTCTGCACATAAGGACGTGTTGATTGGATGGGTGCAGAATACGAGATTGTCAAGTTGGTAAAAGTTTATAACGTTCATTACTAAGGGACAGGATTGGGTGAAAAATTATCTATTCAAGTAGCTCGTCTTGATAGGTTTATAGGTTGTACGAGCAAACTTATTACATAGTTCTAAATTCGGAAACCTAGGATCAGGACTAGGTTGGGTACCGGGTTCTGCCTGGTTTGGTCGGCGTCTTCTAAGAGAAGGAATATGCATTTAAAGAAAGTATGAAGGAATTGCATTTAAAGAAATTTAACTTAATTAAAAAATTATATCGGGCTGCTCGGGGAGGCATTGTTGAAGATGAGAGCTCGAGAGGGTTGCTAGATCTCTTGGAGGGTAGAGAGTTGAAGAGAAGTAGAAGTTTGAGTGTGAGGAGAAGAAGGGGGTATGGAGCCCCTTTTATAGGGCAGTTTCGGGCGCCCTGTAGTGTGAGGGCGCCCTGGCTGGCCGAGGGCTCCCCGCCTGGCGAGGGCGCCCTGGCCAGGGCTATGGCTGCCTTTTGGCAGCTTTCTGCCGTTGAAGGACTATACGGGGGCGCCCGGGAGCACCCGGGCGCCCTGGGCAGCATGCAGTGGCAGAAGGCTGCTTTTGACCAGCCTCGGGGCGCCCGCAAGGGTTTGGGCGCCCTAAGGACTGGTTTTTGACCCTAAGAGATTGCATTTGACCAGATTTGACTTGTTTGACCAGGTTTGACCAGATTTGACTGGATTTAACCATGGTTTGAACAGATTCGACTGTTTTTAACCATGGTTTGCCTAGAGTTAAGTTAGTGCCTTTCTAAACTGAATGAAAACAAAGGTGTAGTTATTAAATGAATTTTCATTAAGTTTGCTGTCTCACCAAATCTAGGGTTATCAATCACGTTAGCCTTATAGGTTTTGTGAGACAGATTTTGATAAAAGAATTTTCGAAAAACATGATTTATTTTGAAAAACTTAATTAATTTTGTAAACAAATAAATTTATTTTGAAAAGACATTTTAAATCTACAAATAACTGAAAATTTGTGTTAGATTTGAATTTGACAAAGAATAATTTGAATTTGAAATTCAAAAATTGGCTTCCAGGTCTTGGCGAGGCACTAGGCCTTCTTTGGTCGTAGCCTTATTGGATCATCAACCCTTTCCTTGATAAAGCCGTTTAATGAAATTTCATTTTCAAAATTAATCTTTGAAACGTTCTGGTCTAACTAGTTTGGGTTTTGGATCGGTAGCTTCGGCCAGTTTCACCAGTCTAAAGAGACCAAGTAAACTTGATCTTATTAGAATTGGTTTCCCTAACGTACTATCATCTCACCGCCACCCAATACTATGTTGTCAAATTTCAGTTAAGTTGGTTCAGTCCTTAAACTAACCATTCCTAAATCTAAACATGGCAAATTGCAGAAATTAAATAAACAAGCAAACAGACAATTTAAAGACAGAGAAAGTTGGGTTTTCATCTAACAATAAATATGGTTTTTAATTTGGCTCCCCCTGGACCAAAGCCACGATAATGGTTTGGCAAGATGTGAATCTTGTCCTTGGGGATCCAATACTGATTTGTTCAAGTTTGTTTGTTCAGGCATAGTTTAGGTACCCATGCTTGAACTTTGGGTCTGGATTGGTTCAGTACAGTATAATAGGGATCTTTGCCTAGATTTGGTTCTATAGCCTAGTCCGGATCGATTAAGAACTGACTTCTGTTTTCCAAGAATCATGTCAAGACCCTTGGAACCAGAAGTGAATCGTTCTAAGGCAGCTCTAAGATCCTTAACCTGAGTTTTCAGGGAGGAGTTCTCTTTCTCAAGTTTTTCAACTTGAGTAGGAGTTCCTTCTTGAACTTTCTCAGTTAAGGGTCTAGAGTCAGCCCCCTCTTTCAGGAGTTTTACTTCCTGTCGGAGGGATTCGACTCGGAGTTTAGCTTTCGCCAAATCTCGAGAAAGATACGAAATTAGTTCGTTTAATTGACTTCTATTGAAACCACTTACCTTGATTTCTCCGTCCTCTGAAAAGGTCAGTCTGCCGTCGTCCTGTTCTGATTCTGACTCGGTCTCGACTTCTTCTGAGGCGATCAGGGCTAGTAGGTTTGACTGGGGTGCTTCTTCTTCTTCTTCTGAGGAAGATTCGTCCCAGGTTGCTTGGAGTGCTTTCTTTCTTCTTGTCTTCTTGGTCTCCTTTAGGTTCGGACACTCCGTCTTGTAGTGACCCTTCTTCTTGCACTCATAGCAGGTCACGTTGGGCTTGTTTTTGTCACTTGCGGGTTCAGCTGGTTCGTCCTTTCTTCGGCTTGTTTTCCATTTGTTGTCTTGGTTCTTCAATTTTTTATAGTAGCTTCGGGCCAGTCGGACCAGCTCAGATCGATCTCCTTCTTCGTCTTCTACGTCTGAGTCTGAGTTAGACTCGGGTTCAGGTTGAGGCTTCTTCTTTGTTATTCTTCCAGTTTTTCCTGCAACAAAGGTAATACTTTTCTCGGCCATATTGCAGTTAGTCTGTTCGTGTAATTCTAGTTCAGAAAAAAGTTCATCTAACTTTATTTTTGATAGATCCCTTGAAACTTTATATGCATCTACCATAGATGGTCACAAAGTGTTTCTTAGGAAAGCATTTAGTGCGTACCTTATTAAGTCACGGTTTTCGACCTTGTGACCAATAGTGTGTAAACCGTTCATAAGTTCTTGGATTCGGGCGTGAAGCTGCGCTGCCGTCTCGTTGTCGGTCATTTTGATGGTATACAGTTTGTTTAGGAGCAGATCTCTCTTGCTGATCCTAGTGTCTGATGTTCCTTCATGCAGCTCAATCAATTTTGCCCACAGCTCCTTGGCACTGTTGAAAGGGCCCACCCAGTTCAGTTCCTCTTTTGTTAAACCGCATTGTAGGGTCTAAGTTGCCTTTGCATCGGCTTCTATTTTGCGCTTCAGAGCGGTGTCCCATTCTGAGTAGGTCTGAGGTACTCCTTCAGCGTTCTTGGGAATCTCCAGTCCGGATTGGATGATGATCCACATGTCCACCTGAGTTTTCAGGTGGACCTCCATTCGACTTTTCCAGTAAGAAAAGTCTTCTCCACTGAAAAGTGGAGGTCTGGCTGTGCTGAATCCTTCTTGCATGACCATTAGGAATTTTTATCTGAAAAAGAGATAAGAAAAAAAACTTTGTCCCAAGACTTAGTCTTGGATTAGTAGTGTGGGATAAAAGTAAAATATTTGTCGAGTGGTGTTGCACCAACCTCGATCAACGAGAAGAAATTCGAAGAAAAGAAAAAAATGTTAGAAGAATTTTGAACGAAGAAAATATTAGAAGAAACTAAAAAAAATCCGAAAAAATTTCAAACTGGTGGTTGCACCAAGTTTGAATTTCCCCCCTCTGATACCACTTGTTGGATCGAGAGAATACGATAGAGGGGGGGTGAATATCGTAAATCGTTCGGATTTAGAGATAGAGAAATTACACAGCGGAAATTAAAACACAACACACGAACACAGGTAGTTTTACTTGGTTCGGAGCCTAGGTCGACTCCTACTCCAAGGCCCATGGTTGTTGACCATTTACTTTGGGCAATTCTATATGAGGCGCAAAAACAGTTTACAAAGATTGATTACAATAGTAGTATAGTAAACTGAAAGAAAACAGTTCTTCGTTTCCGACGTCCGGTGTAGAAAAATTTATCTCGGGGCAGTGGGATGTCGTCGGCGCTTTCGTGTCGAGTTGGAAGGTTTCTGGAGCGAAGCGCAGGAGCAGAAGAACGTAACAGCATTGGAAGTAGTTGTTCTGAAGCTTGGGGGGTCGAGGGCCTTTTATAGGGTTCAGAGGGTGCCTTGGAGCACGGGGGCACCCTCCACGTGGCCTGTGATCCCCTCTTCTCGCGGTCAGCGAGTTATCCCTTCAAAGTCGGGATAATGCTTTGACGAGGGCGCCCTGGAAGCTGAGGGCGCCCTGGCTGACCTTTTCAGCGGGAGTATCGGCTGGATGAGGCTTATCCTCATCGCTGGCTCCAGGCGCGGGGCGCCCTGGTGGCTGGGGGCGCCCTGGGCGCTGAGGGCCCCCTGACTGCTGGGGGCACCCTGGCTGCTGGGGGGCCCCGGCCAGTATTCGACCGAAGCTCCTTTTTGCTTCATTTGTTTCATGTTCACCTTGGGGGCGCCCTGGACACTCAGGGCGCCCTACTCAGCTGCTGCCTCACTCCTTTGAGGCTCTCTGAGCTGCAGACACTCGTTCCTTTGGTCCTGCATCCAGGGGTAGTCCGAAAACAACATAAAGCAGTAAGTTGTTAGTTTTATACAGCCTTAGCTGTCTTGGTTCTGACTTTGGGTCTCCAAAATGGAGCCCTAGGTCGAACCAACACCTACTGTTCCCTCAACGGAGAACGCGTCCTCACCTACTCCTCTCAGGAGAGTTTACCTGTCGCCAACCGGCTCCTTTGGTTGGACTTTTGCCCAGCAGTCCTTCGCCAGGACTTCAATACCAGGCTGTCCTTTGCCTGGTGCCTAGCATTCCTTCGCTAGGTCTTGTTGACTAGCAGCCCTTCGCTAGTTGCCTAGTAGTCCTTCACTAGGACTTGGTGACTAGCAGCCCTTCGCTAGTTGCCTAGTAATCTAGTTGCCTAGTAGTCCTTCACTAGGACTTGGTGACTAGCAGCCCTTCGCTAGTTGCCTAGTAGTCCTTCACTAGGTCTTTGTCTCCTGGCATTCCTTTGCCAGTTGCCTAGCAGTCCTTCGCTAGGGCTTTTCCTGCACACTTGAGTAACATGTTAGAAAAACAAATAAAACTTAACTTTTGAACCCTTTGTCATTTATCAAAACATAGGTTTGACTTGGGTGCTGTCTGCACCAACAGTAGGCTCCCAAGGCCACCTCGGGAGGATAGACGCCCAAGGTGATGCTGGGCCCTAGGCTCCCGAGACCAACTCTGGAGAGGGGAGTCCGATGATCATAATGGAGCAATAAGGGTCTCGGATTCATTTTAATGAATCTAGGGCAGCGACTCATTCAAGGAGTCAACAAAATAAATTTTGTTTCAGGGGCAACGGGACCGCCGTGAGTTTCTGCTCATGAGCGATTTTGTTTTTGCACTCATAGTAAAATCGATGTCCTAGATCTATTGTATATGATTGATGACATGGTGCATGGTTATAACCTTAACCCCAATGTGATTGGATCTATATGTGTGTGTGTATGTTGTAATGTAATTCATAATACGGCCTGCGTGTCGTGCCTTGTCTCTATTTTTCCTAGTTGTAAAATAGATTTAGACTCGAATGTAACTTGAGTTTTCCTAAATTGTAATGTATAAAATGAGGAGTGGAGTGTCCATTGAAGAATGAAGTTACAAGAAGAATGCCGATGGCACATGACGACCGAAGGATGCACTTGGAGAAGATGTTATCCCTAGGTTAACCATCGATCTTCATTGGCTTGAGAAGATCGTAGGATATATGGGCCATAACCATGTCACGTTTTACCGCTTATATGTTGATATATGAAATGTGTGTGTATGTGATGCATGACAAGATAAATATTTATCTTAATTAAGTCAACTCGATATGCCTACCAATGTTTGGTACTCATAAACTACCTCGATCATTTGTTGTTGGGCTCCTACTCAACAAATGAGTAGGATTATCATGTCGCATCAAAGGTATATATCTATAAGATATGTAGCTGTAGATCTGCTTTGTACGAGTTTTATTTCGCATTGATCGCTCGAGGGATCTTGTTTCCACTGCGGGGTTTTGTTTATGTCGCCGAGAGATCCCTACAAATCTTTCTTGGAGTTTTTCATGCTAAAACGAGCTAGGATAGTGTCTATGTATGAAGCTTAAGATAAACACAACATCCTTTTCTTGCGATCCCTTATAACTTTGATCCCAAGGATGTGCCCTGCTTCTCCCAAGTCCTTCATATCAAACTGTCTGGACAACCATACCCTTACGTCTGATAACACTTTAACATTGTTGTCAATGAGCAAAATATCATCTACGTATAATACAAGAAATACCACTATGTTTCCGTCATATCTCTTGTATACACAAGACTCATCCGAACTTTAAATAAATCTATATGACAAGATTACCTCATCAAACTGGATGTACCAAGATCGTGAAGCTTGCTTCAAACCATAAATGGACCGATTAAACTTACACACAAGATGCTCTTTGCCTTTTGCAATGAATCCCTCTGGTTGCTTCATATAGATATTTTCCTCAAGACTTCCGTTAAGGAAAGTTGTCTTGACATCCATCTACCAAACCTCATAATCCATATGAGCGGCAATAGATAAGAGAATCCGGATCGACTTAAGCATGACTACCAGCGAAAAGGTCTTCTCATAATCGATACCCTCTTTTTGAGTATACCCTCTCGCAACAAGCCTAGCTTTGAAGGTCTCTACCTTCCCATCTGATCCTCTCTTTCTCTTGTAGATCCACTTGCATCCAATGGCTTTTACACCATTGGGTGGTTCTACTTGCTCCCAGACATGATTAGAACCCATAGATTCTATTTCAGAATTCATCACCCTTTGTCAAGATACCGCATCTTTATCTTGAATTGCCTCGTCATAGGTCCAGGGATCAGGTTCATGCTCGCCAGGGACCAAGTCCGAAGACTCTCCCATGAACATGAATCTCTCAGGTTTTCTAACAACCCTCCCACTACAACGAGATACCACCTGTGTATCTTCTGTGACACGCGATGTAGTGACTTGTGGTATGTCCTCCTGTACTGTTGGTACTGAAGTTGGAACTTCCGCTCTCAATTCCTCAAGAATAATCCTACTCATGGGCTTGTGGTTCATCACATAGTCTTCCTCTAAAAATCGGACATTCGTGCTAACGATCACCCTCTGATCTTTAGGACTATGGAATAAACCACCTTTCGTTCCTTTAGGATAGCCTACAAACAAGCAAACTTCTATACGAGATTCCAACTTATCAGCATCTCCCTTCAGCACATGTGCTGGACTACCCCAAATCCGAATATGTCTTAGACTAGGCTTTCGCCCAGTCCACAATTCTGTGGGAGTAGAGGGTACTGACTTAGATGGTACCAAGTTCAATATGTACACTGTCGTTTCCAGAGCATATCCCCAGAATGAATCTGGCAATTCGGTGTAATTCATCATCGATCTAATCATCTACAAAAGAGTCATATTCCTTCGCTCTGCTACACCGTTCTGTTGGGATATATCGGATGTAGACAATTAGGATTAAATCCCAGCCTCTGATATGTAATTCCTAAACTCTCCCAAGAGGTACTCGCCACCACAATCCGATCGTAGTGTCTTGATACTTTTACCTTGACGTTTCTCCACATCATCCATACCTTGAATAATCATCTATAAAAGAGACAAAATATTCAAAGCCACCTCTAGCTTGGATAGACATAGGACTACACAAATCAGAATGAACCAGCTTTAACACATCTTTGGTTGTACCCCTTGGCCTTGAAAGGCCTCTTGGTCATCTTACCTTCCAAGCAAGATTTACAGTTTGGGAAATCTTCCACCACCAATGAACCCAAGGGCCCATCGGCTATCAACTTTCAAATCCTACTTAGGTTAATATGACCAAGTCTTAGATGCCAAAGATATATTGGTTCATCATCAAAGGTTCTTTCCTCTTATTTTGGTTAGATGATGAGTTATTTACTTCTATTCGCATCGTGGGAGATTTGATTTAAGAGTGTACAAATTGCCAATCAACGCACCTGAACAGATAATCTCTCTTTTCCTTTTTATAACAATTCTGTCATTAAAAGAAATAGAATACCCATCCTTTATTATTTTAGAAACTGAAATGAGATTCTTCTAAAAGTAGGTACATAAAGGTAATTTCTCAAAACCAAACATTTATTTTTCTCAAAAGATAAATAAATGTCTCCCACTGCAATAGCCGTCACCTCCATAGCATTGCTCATGTAAACGGTAATCTCTCCCTCAGCTAGTCGTCGGGTTTCCTAGAACTCCTGCATAGAATTGCATACATGATCAGTGGCTCTCGTATCTACACACCAAGTACTGGTAGATAACACCACTAAACATGTTCCAACGACAAAACAAAAAGATATACCTTGATTATTCTTCTAACAGCGGGGACAGTCCGCCTTCCAATGTCCAGTCTGCTTGCACGTGAAGCACTTGCCTTTCGGCTTCTTCACGCCACCCTGAGGTCTTGTCGTTTTCTTTGCCTGAGGTCATGTTGATTTCTTTGCCCCACCTTGTTTCTTCTTCTTCTTACCTTTCGACTTAGAAGTAGAAACCTCCTGAGCAACGAAAGCATATGTACTCTGATAAGAAAACCCTTCTGCCGCTTGGAGTTCTATCAGAAGTTCCGCCAACGAATATGTATGTTTGTTCATATTATAGCTTAGGCGAAACTGCTCAAAATGCCTTGGTAGAGATTGGAGAATAATATTGACCTGAGTTCCCCATCGATCTCTGCTCTAAGGACTTCCATCTCATTTAAACGAGTCATCATTTTGAGAACATATTCCCTCACGGGCATTTCCTCAATCATGGTGGTCGTCATCAAGCTCCTCATTGCCTCTTGCCTAGCGGCCCGATTCTGATGTCCGAAGAGTTCTTTGAGATTAAACACCATATCATAAGTAATGGAAAAAAGTCTGATGTTGATGTTGTTGTACATTTGACATAGAAGTCAAATTGTGACACTGCGCCATCTCGTCTGCTTTTATCCATTGCCTAAAACGTTCCTTCTCCTCTTCATCATAACTCTCCCTAGGCTTTTCAGGACAGAACTCGAAAAGTACACATTTGGATTCCTCGACAGTCAAGACAATGTCCAGGTTCGGTTTCCAATCATTACAGTTAGGGCCCGTAAGTTTATTTTCTTTTAATATTATAGCAAGTGGGTTGAAAGTCATTTTTAAAAAACTTGAGAATCACAATGATCACAACTTTAGATTTCAAAAAATATTGATTCTGCAAACAATAAATTTTAAAATCAGCCAACACCTCAAAACACCGAGAATGTCGCATGCCACGATAGTGTGGACGTATACGAATTCTACATTTGTAAGAGGAGGTTTTACCTATTAATTTTATTATCTTGTCAACCTAACTTTTTGACAAATAAAATTAATAGTTGATTCCTCTTCGGCCCTACAAATAATACCAGTGACTCCGATGGGAAGAATACTATTATTTGCATCTAAGTGTTTACCATTACCCAATACTAAGGCAATTATCTAGGATTATGTGTCGTCCGATGGGAAAAATCACACGCTCCTAAATAACTTCCTATAATCATGTCTGACCTAGTGATCCGCGAAACAAGCTCATCTGATATGGAGGAAGGCACTCAGAACCAATGCGCAAGCTTGTTCGCATCACATGTCAAATTAGTAATGGAGGCCATGGGACTCTTAGAGTCCCTCTCCCACTTAGTTATTTATAATTGAGGAATTCTCACATGCATGCATGACAAGCATATAAACTAAAAGTAATAAATAAGAAAAACTAATTTTTCCAACTATTATGGCATTTGTCTTCAATATGCTTCTAGTCGTGTCACCACATTGTCTGCTTATCCCTACACCATGAGCAAGCCACCATGAAGAGATCTCCGAGCCGAGATAAAATGTTATTTTAATTTACATCCATTGATCCTATACTCCACAAAGGAGTGTACAACAAGTCTAGATCGAAAGTAAATAAAAAAGTACAGCTACACAATTGTCGTATTTAATTACAAAAATTAAATACTAAATCTAGCTTAGTCAACCTCGAGGATTCAAATAATATTACACACATGCACACACAATCACATACACACATATTTAGAAATAAAAGTAAGATCTCATGCATGCAACCAAAGAGTTAGCATACGCACATCCTACTACTATCCGGAAAAATAAAATATATGGTAAGTGCAAAAATGTAACCGAATCTAAAACACACAAAATCGAAAACCATTGGTTCTAATACCAATTGTTCGGTCGTGGATTCTGGGTCGCGCATGGGAAACCTCTTTATGTCCCCGGATTAAAATTTTTCAATACGAATGGAGAACTATTTCCCACACAACTGACTCATCATCGTGCTAATTGATTCAAGCGACCGCTTGAACAAACGTGTTATTCTAGCAATCAATCTCGTCCAACCGATTAGCCGTGGAATAGACGATGAGTGGATTGTCGATTTTTGTGTTTATCATCGGGGTCTAAATAATTAATTAACATAATTAATTAACATATAATTAATTATCAACATGAAATAATAGCAAGATCAAATGAAAGAAACCAAAACAAAAGGTAATACCTCTTGTTTACCTCGTGATCTTCTACGGTATGCCCCCACCTCTTCTTGGACGTCGTGTGAGCGACGATCTACCAAGAACCGAAGTCACCAAGGCACTTTTCCCTCCACCAAGCTTTCTTCTCCTTCCCTTTACCTTGCACCGAAAACCCTAGCCACTAGGGAGCTGTCGCCGACCACCAAAAGGTGACCTTCTCCTCCTAGCTTGCGTCGGCCACCAAGGGAAGAAGAGAGGAAGAAGTAGAAAAGGAAGAAGAAGGAGAAGACTCTTCTCCACAAGCCAATCCAAGTCGCAACCCTCCTTCCTTCTCTCTTCTTGCCGGCGGCGCCTAGCAACCAAGTTGCACCGCCGGCAGTGCACCTCCTCCTCTCCAACCTTGCTGACATGGGGTTTCAGGAAGAAGGGAAGAAAAGGATGATGAGAAGAGGAATAAGAGATGAGCTTCTTCCTTCCCTTGTCCTTGCGCCACTTCCCTTCTCTTCCCTTTGCTACCCGTCGGCCATAAGATGCCCTAGGAGAGAGAGGATGAGAGAGGAGAGAAAAGAGAGGCTCTAGGGTTGATTTGGATGAATTGGATGTCTTGGTCTCATGACACATGAGGCATATATAGGGCTACAATAGGGACCATGAGGAGGGGTTGAGTCTTGGCCACCTAATGGATCAAGGCCCGATCTATTAATGATGATCCATTCCACTAGAAGATCACTATTGATCTATCTCACCAACCACCATATTTAAATATGGGCTCCACATATTATGAGTACAAAATTCTCCTCGTGTTTAAGATATGGAATGTCCGTTAATTAATTAAATTATTGATAATTTAATTAATCAATATCTAACTCCATGAGTAGTACCACTCAACCTTATCATCATGTCGGACCAAGTCCACTTGTAGGATTTAACATGATGAGCTTTATGAGCTCCTCAAGGGGCATCATCAACCTGACTGACCAGAACATGGTTTCCTTTTATAATCAACGACACACCATGTAAATAATATTATTTCCCAACTACCAGGCCTATCTATTTAACAAATAAATCTTGCCCATTGGTAAATCAAAGAAATAAATATTAAGTACATGTACCCATTATTATATCGGGATTAAGAGCATGTACTCCATAATATCTAAGGTTTGATTCAATTATATAGTCAGTATAAATTGAATCACCTCTGTATTGGTCCTGCTCAATACACACAATGTGTACTAGTGTAATTCTATGGTCAAGATAAATCAATACCAAATTACACTACAACCATCCCAATAGTTTATCCAAAACCATCTCGGTTGTGAGCCTCAATTATACTCTACAAGGGACTGATAACATGATCTTTTGTGTGACACCACACACCATGTTATCTACCATGTAAAGTATTAGACAATATGCACATAAATAACCTATAAATATGAAAACAGTGATCATGTGATTGTCATTTAAAAATGTAGATGTCTATATAAAAGCATGGCTTTCAGTACACATCCTAACAAGATAGACTAATACCAAATTACACTACACCCGTTCTAATGGATTGTCCAAATCCATCTCGGTTGTGAGCCACTACTTATACTTTACAAGGAACTGATAACATGATCTTCTGTGTGACACCACACACCATGTTATCTATAATGTAAAATAACAGACAATTGCATATACAACAAATATAAAATACAAACATATGACTACTATGATTCTTATTCCAAACTAGATGTCCATACAAAAGCTAGGCTTATGGTATACATCCTAACACTGACTCCTTAGATAGGCTTCCCTAACGTACTATCATCTCGCCCCACTCTAATACTAGATTGTGCAAGTTTCAATTAAGTCGGGTCCTTATCTAACCATTTCTATGTTGGTGTCGGAAGCACCAAGATAGAACTTGTGTTTTGATAATGGCAAAGGGGTTATAAGTTAAGGGTTTGTTGTGATCTAATGATGTTACTCAAGTGTGCAGGAAAAGTCCTAGGTCAACTAGGCACGAAGTCCTGACATAAGGTTGGGTAATAAGTCCTGGTCGTGGACTAGGCACCGAAGAGCTGGTGAGTGAAGCTAGGCATTAAGTCCTGGTCGCGGACTGGGCACGAAGACCTGATCCGGGGGATTGGGCAAAAGTCCAACCAGAGGAGCCAGTTGGCAAAAAGATAAACTCTCCTGAGAGGAGTAGGTGAGGACACATTCCCAGTAGGAGGAAACATTAGGCGTCGATTCGACCTAAGGTTCCATTTTGGAAGCCCAAAGTTAGAACCAATACAGCTCAAGCTATTAAACTATGCTTAAACTCTTATTATTTATGTGTTATTTATGTTTTGGAACTAACTCTGGTTGCAGGAACAAAGGGTGAAGTTTTCTGCTCCCAGGAGCCTGAATGGAGTCAGGCGCCTATTTGAATAGGCGCCTATGTTGATACAGGCACCCAGACAAGGGTCTTTCCAAAGCCACTCGAAGCAAGCCTCCACGTCAGTATATGAGGCGCCTGTGTTGATACAAGCGCCACAGTCAGCTCAAGCGCCCCAGTTGAAGGGATAAGCGTTAGCCAAGTCTGCGGATGGAGTTTCGCGCAGAATGGGCCACGTGTCAGGCACCCCCTTCAACACAGGCTCCCCAACGACTACTATATAAAGGGGTTCACCCCCTTTCTTTAGAACACAATTTCTTTCTACGACTTCTTTCAAGCGCTCTGCTCCAAACTCTCCGTGCTCAAGTCTCAAGCGCCAATGACGACCCGCGGCTCCGATTTTCAATCTTCTCCGGTCATCGGTATAGAATTTTCTTATTACTGTATTTTCTTTAAAATTCTATATTCAAATTCAATGTTGTAATATTTTCTCGGAATATAGAATTGTCCAACATAAACGATCAAGGACCGTGGGCCTTGGAGTAGAAGTCGACTGCGACTCCGAACCAATTAAAAAATAACGGTGTTAGCATTGTATTTTTCCGCTGCGTAATTGCTCTAAGTTTTTCGAAAAATTATCGATCGATATTCACCCCCCCCCCTCTATCGATTCTAACCGATCCCACAAGTGGTATCAGGGCGAGTGGCTCAAATCTGGTGCAACAACCAGCTGAGTAATTTTTTCAGATTTTTCAAATTTTAAATATCTTTTTTTCGTTCATTTTCTCGTTAATCGAGGTTGGTGCAACACCACTCGATTTTTTCTTATTACTATTTTTTCTGCCGCACTACTAATCCAAGACTTAGTCTTGGGATAAGTTTTCTGTCATAAATTTTTCAGTTTAAAAATTCAAATGGCCATGCAAGAAGGATACAACACCGCCAGACCACCACTCTTCGCAGGAGAAGATTTCTCCTATTGGAAGAGTAGGATGGAAGTCCACCTGAAAACTCAGGTGGTCATGTGGATTATCATCCAATCCGGACTGGAGATACATAAAAATGCACAAGGCGAGGTGCAAGGCTACACTGAGTGGGACGGTCCACTCAAGAAGAAGATCGAGGCCAACGCAAAAGCTACACAGACACTACAATGCGGCCTGACGAAAGAAAAGTTGAACCGCGTCGAACCCTTCAGCAGCGTGAAGGAACTCTGGAATAAGATGATTGAACTACATGAAGGTACGTCTGATACACGGATCAGCAAAAGAGATCTGTTACTCAACAGACTCTATACAATAAAGATGCACGATGGAGAATCAGCAACACAGCTCCACGCAAGGATCCAGGAGGTGATGAATGGGCTGCACACCAGAGGTTACAAGGTCAAAAATCATGACCTAATAAGGTATACCCTAAACTAGTTCCCGAGAAACATACTGTGGGTATCTATGGTGGATGCCTACAAGGTTTTCAGGAATCTTTCTGAAATAAAATTAGATGAATTATTTTCTGAATTAGAATTACACAAACAAACTAATATTGTATTGGTCGAGGAGAGTATTGCATTTGTTGCAGGTAAAACTCAAGGAAGATCTCAAAAGAAGAAGCTTCAACCAGTACCAGAGTCCGACTCAGATTCGGAGTCTGACGACGAGGAAGGGGATCATCCAAAACTGGTTCAGTTGGCTCACGACTACTACAAGGAGCTAAACAACCAAACAAACAAGAAGAAGTCAAATGGAAAGAAGGAAGATTCATCTGAACCCTCGACGAGCCAGAAGACCAAAGGTAGCGTAACCTGCTACGAGTGCAATAAGAAGGGACACTTCCGATTAGAGTGCCCCAACCTAAAAGAGAACAAAAAGGCCCAGGAGAAGAAGGCCCTTCAAGCCACCTGGGACGAATCATCCTTGGAAGAAGAAGAGGAAGCTCTGCACTCGAACCTCCTTGCATTGACCGCCTTAGAAGACATTGACTCCGGAATGGAATCGGAACCAGACGAAGACGTCAGCACTGGAAAGCTCTCAATCTCGGAGGACGGACAAATCACGGTAAGAGGTTATCCAGAATCTTAACTTTATGATTTAATTTCTTACTTGTCTCGATAATTGGCTTCGCCAACATCCGGGTTGAAACCCTCCGACAGGAAATCAAACTCCTGAAGGAGGAAGTCAACTTGAGTTCCTTGACCGAGTCAGTTCAAGAAGGAAACTCAACTCAAGTTCAAAAGCTTGAGGAAGAGAATTCCTTCTTGAAAACACAAGTCAAGAAACTCAGAGTTGCCTTAGAACGATTCACTTCGGGTTCCAAGAATCTTGACATGATTCTTGGAAAATAGAAGTATGTTCTCAATCAATCCGGACTAGGCTATCGAACTAAATCGTGACAACGGTCTTACTATTTTGTATTGAACCAACCTAGAACCCGAGTCCAACCATGGGTCCCAAAGCTATGTTTGAATAAACATGCTGGATCAAATCAATATTGAATCCCCAAGGACAAGATTCACATCTTGCCTAACCCTTATCGAGACTTCAGTCCAGGGGGAGCCAATATAAAAACCATCTTTATAATTAGATGATAATTGTTTTTATTGCTTGCTTGTTGCTTGTTTATTTTTGCAATTTCTTTATCATGCTTAGATTTAGGAATGATTAGTTTAAGGATAAAAGATTTACTTAAAATTTGAACAACATAGTATTAGGTGGAGGTGAGATGATACTACGTTAAGGAAGCCCTTCTAATAAGGTCAAGTGAGGTAAGGCGTACCCTACTTGGTCTGTTTAGTCTGGTGGAACTAGCCGAAGCTACCAATCCAAAACCTAAACTAGCTAGAACAAAATTTTTCAAGAAGTAATTTAAAAAAGAACTTTCAATAAAAGGCTTTGTCAAGGAAATGGTTGTTGCTCCAATAAGGCTACGGCCAAAGAAGGCCTCTGTGTCTCGCTAAGACCTGGAAGCCGATTATCGAAACTCAAATTCAACTTACTATTTCATAAATTTAAATCTAACATAAATTTTAATTAAATCCTTGATTCAACATTCTTTCAAAGTTAACATTCTTTCAAAAATTAACTCTACAATCTTTTCAAAATTAATAATTTTTCAAAATTTAAGTCTACACTTAATATGTTCATCTAACATTTTTTTCAAAATTAATTAAACTCATATTTGAAAACCTATCTCACAAAAACCCATAAGGTCAACATGCTTGATAATGTTAGATGTGGGTGAGACAGACTAGGTAGTGAAATTCAATTTAATCTATCCCTACCTCTACATAAGTAGTTCCAAATCAAACATACTTTATGTGTAGGAACATAAAGATTTGGACCAGTGGATGTTGAATAGTGGATGCTCCAGACACATGACTAGGGATAAATTGAAGTTCACCAAAATCAAGTTCAAAAACCTAGGCTTAGTAGCATTTGGCAACAATGCTACACTTAAAATAATTGGGTCAGGTAACATTGAACTTAACTCAGATTTTATCATTAAGAAGGTATTAATGGTTGAAAATTTCAAGTTCAATTTGCTTAGCATTAGTCAACTCTGTGATACTGGTTATGTTGTTACCTTTACCAACTTTGGCTGCCTTATTAGAAATCTACAAGACTCAAAGATAACACTTAAGGGTAGTAGGAAAAACAACGTTTACACGATTAATCTACCCGTAGTACCCAAATGTTTTCTGACTCAATTAGAAGAAACTAATCTTTGGCTACTCCTAAAGAAATTCAAAATGGACAACTCTCAAAGCTTAAGTTCTCCTATGACTACAAATGTCAAAATAGATAATGACCCTGAAGGTAAACTAGTTGATCTAAAACTGTATAGAAGTATGATTGGTAGCTTATTGTACTTAACTGCTAGTAGACCTGATATTTTGTTTGTTGTAGGAATGTGTGCTAGATACCAAACCTGTGCTAAGGAGTCCCACTTAGTAGCACTAAAAAGAATTCTAAGGTACATTAAGGGTACCCTAAATGTAGGTATTTGGTATCCTAGGACTTTCACTTTTGAATTATCAGGATACTCTAACTCTGATTATGCTAGTTGCAAACTAGATAGAAAGAGTACAAGTGGAAGTTGTCAATTGTTAGGACATAGTCTAGTCAGCTGGTGCAATAGAAAGCAACACTGCGTAGCATTATCCACAACTGAAGCAGAATATGTTGCCCTAGGAGAGTGTGTAGCACAACTTTTGTGGATGATGCACACTCTTAAGGATTTCCAGCTGGACTATACTCAAACCAAAGTATTTATTGACAACATTAGTTCAATAAATCTAACTAAAAATCCAATTCATCACTCCCGAACCAAACATATTGAAGTTAAACATCATTTTGTTAGGGATCATGTAGCCAGGGGCGAAATTGTACTTATGCATGTGGACTCAAAATCTAATTTAGCTGACATCTTCACTAAACCCTTACCTGAATCTGAGTTTAGCTTACTAAGAAGGCAGTTAGGGTTGTACTTAGTAGAATAGGGTTGTTCTATGTTTTTTTTAAAAAAATCTTTTATATTTTCATTTTTTTTAAATCAGCGTTTAATATCCTTTGAAAAATCATTTCCTTTATTAAGCCTTGAATTTGAAATTGCTTTCCGACTTAGAATTTTTCAAAAATATACCTCCTTCAAAACTAGGGTTTTTACGCAAATGGACTTAGCCTAGGCTTTAACCCTAGAATTGCATGCACCTATAGATCTAGAAGCCAGCATCTCACAAGCACCTTAAGGTACTTTTGATTGATAACCTAGACTGGGTTGAGATGCTTAGGTTTATGTCTTGACTCAAGATGCTTTAAGTTAGTGCATCTACAATAGTTGGGGCATTAAATATAATTGAACAGCAATTTAGTTAAGTGTTCAAGAATAGACAATCTAACTTGATCATATCACTTAACTTGACTAACCCTAGTGAAAGCTACTGTTATATAATAGTTATTAAGTAGCTAACTGGGTTAAACATGACCCGAGCAAGTTTAGTTTAATTGGTTTGGTCCTTTTTATTGCTTGAATTCACTAGAGTTGGTTCAATACATACTTAAGATTTTTTTCTAACTCTGATTCAAAATTGATTTGCAATTAGTTTTCTATATTTTTTTGATATATGGCAAAGGGGGAGTGGGAAAAAAGAGAGTAAAAATTTTTAAATTTTCAAAATTTTTCATCTTTTTTCAAAAAGTAAAGTTGAATTTTTTCTAAGTGCAAGTTGAAGTTTTTCTAAGTGCATGTTTCTAAATTTTTCTAAGTGCATTTTTCTTGCAAAAATTTATTAAGTATTTCTCTAAGCAAACTTTTCTAAGCACAAATTTTCTATGAAATTTTTTTTGGTGCACAAAACTTTTAAGTAAAAAACAACTTTTCGAAGTGCGCAAAAGTATTCTCTAAAGAAAAATGCTCTTAAGTGAAATTTTTTCAAGGGAAATTTTTTGCAAAATTGGTTAAGCAAAATGAAAATTTTTTCTAAGTAAATTTTTTTTTTGTAAAAATTGGCTTAAATAAAAATTTTTCTAAGTAAAGTTTTTTTTGTAAAAATTGGCTTAAATAAAAATTTTTCTAAGTAAAGTTTTTGCAAAAGTTGGCTTTTTAAAATTTTGTACAAAAATTGGCTTAAATGGAAATCTTTTAAGTTTGTACAAAAATGAAAAATCATTGTAAGTGTGCAAATACTTTGTTTTATTTTGAAAAACACTTAGTCAAAATTTAAAACAATTAGACTTTTTGAAACTACATATCATTGAAAGCTTCAGGGGGAGAATGTCCATTTCAAGGGGAGCTTAGTAAATATGTTTGATAAAGTGAACTTTCTTATAAACATGCTTGTTATATTAAAACATTCTTGTTATGCTTTAAATGATTAAACTTAACTTTTCGAACTTAGTTGTCATAAATCAAAAAGGAGGAGATTGTTGGTGCCGAAAGCACGAAGATCGAACTTGTGTTTTGATAATGGCAAAGGGTTCATAAGTTACGGGTTTGTTGTGATATAATGATATTACTCAAGTGTGCAGGAAAGGTCCTAGGTCAACTAGGCATGAAGTCCAGACATAAGGTTGGGCAATAAGTTCTAGTCATAGACTGGGCACCGAAGACCTGGTGAGTGAAGCTGAGCAATAAGTCCTAGTCACGAACTGGGCACGAAGACCTAATCTAGAGGATTGGGCAAAAGTCCAACCGGAGGAGCCGGTTGGCAAAAAGGTAAACTCTCCTGAGAGGAGTAGGTGAGGACGCGTTCCTCGTAGGAGGGAACATTAGGCATCGGTTTGACTTAGGGTTTCATTTTGGAAGCCCAAAGTCAGAACCAAGATAGCTCAGGTTGTTAAATTATGCTTAAACACTTATTATTTATGTGTTATTTGTGTTTTGGAACTAACCCTGGTTGCAGGAACAAAGGGTGAAGTTTTCTACTCCCAGGCGCCTGAATTGAGTCAGGCGCCTGTTTGAACAGGCGCCTGTGTTGATACAGGCACCCCAGACAAGGGTCTTTCCAAAGCCACTCGGAGCAAGCCTCCACGTCAGCATATGAGGCGCCTGTGTTGATACAGGCGCACCAGTCAGCTCAGGTGCCCCAGTTGAAGGGATAAACACTGGCCAAGTCTGCGAATGGAGTTTCGCGCAGAATGGGCCACGTGTCAGGCACCCCCTTCAACACAGGCGCCCCAGCGACTACTATATAAAGGGGTTCACCCCCTTGCTTTGGAACACAACTTCTTTCTACGACTTCTTTCAAGCACTCTGCACCAAACGCTCCGTGCTCAAGTCTCAAGCGCCAACGACGACCCGCGACTCCGATTTTCAATCTTCTCCGGTCGTCGGTATAGAATTTTCTTATTGTTGTATTTTCTTTAAAATTCTATATTCGAATTCAAAGTTGTAATATTTTCTCGGAATATAGAATTGTCCAACGTAAACGGTCAAGGACCGTGGGCCTTGGAGTAGGAGCCGACTGCGACTCCGAACCAAGTAAAAAATAACGGTGTTAGCATTGTATTTTTCCGCTGCGCAATTGCTCTATGTTTTCCGAAAAATTATCAATCGATATTCACCCCCCCCTCTATCGATTCTAACCAATCCCACATTCTACTCCTAAGCATGGCAATTTTGCAGAAAAGTAAATAAGCAATCATTCAAACAATTAAAAAGGCATGCAAAGGAATCTTCTAAGTATAAAGATGGTTTCTCTATTGGCTCCTCCAGGACTAAAGCCTCGATATGGACTATCTAGGATATAAATTTTGTCCTTGGGGATCCAATAGTGATTTGGTCCTGTTGTATTAGTCAAGGTAACTTTTGGAACCCATGCTTAGACTCAGGTGCTAGTACGGTTCAACATTGAATAATATGATCTATACCGTGAGTTGGTTCTGTAGCCAAGTCTGGATCGGTTAAGAATGACTTTCTATTTTCCAAAATCATATCATGATTCTTGGAACCCGAGGTAAATGGCTCTAGGACAACTCTATGTTCCTTGACTTGAGTTTTCAGAGAGAAATTCTCTTCCTCAAGTGGTTGGACTTGAGTTGAGGTTCCTTCCTGAACAATCTCAGTCAAGGAGCTTGAGTTAGCACCCTCCTTAAGGGCTTTTTCCTCCTTTTGAAGGGACTCAACCCGGACGTTGGTTTTGGCCAACTTACGTGATAGATATGAAATTAAATCATACAAGTCAGATTCAGAAAAACCTCTTACAGTGATTTGACTATCTTCTGACATTGAAAGTGTTCCGGTTTTGTGGTTTTCTTCCTGCTCTGCTTCAGACTCGGCGTTGAGTTCTTCTGATGTCGTCAACACAAGAAGGTTGGAGTGGGGTACTTCTTCTTCGTCCTCTGAGGATGACTCGTCCCATGTCACTTGAAGTGTCATCTTTCTCTATGACATCGTAGCCTCCTTTAAATTGAGGCACTCCGATTTGAAGTGACCCTTCTTGTTGCACCCATAACAGGTGATATTCGTCTTGCCTTTTTAACTCGTGCTTGGTTCAGTCTGATCATTCTTTGACTAAACCATCTTCTTCTTCTTTCTCTGTCCTTTGTTCATCTTGTAATTGTTGGGTCGTGGATTCTTGGTCGCACATGGGAAACCTCTCCATGTCCCCAGATTAAAATTTTCAATCCGAATGGAGAACTATTTCCCACACGACCGACTCATCATCGTGCTAACCGATTCGAGCGACCACTTGAACAAACAAGTTGTTCTAGCAATCAATCTCGTCCAACCGATTAGCCACGGAATAGACTATAAGTGGATCGCCGATTTTTGTGTTTATCATCGGGGTCCAAGATAATTAATCATAATTAATTAAACAATAAAAAACATGTAATTGATTATCAATAATCAAATAAGATCATGTTTGTTGGTGCAAGATGCATCAGTGATGTCCTCCTCGAGTGTTTCAATGTTTAACAATATGCTTAAATTAGTGATACATTGAACAACGAAGGGGTAGTCAAGAAAACAGTAGCAAAGTGAAGGAAACACCTAGTTAACCTAGGCAATAAGTCCTAGTTCGAAGAATTGGGCACTAAGTCCTGATCATGGATTGGGCACTAAGTCCTAGTCACAGGGTGGGCACCGAAGACCTGACCGAGGGTTGGGCATGAAGTCCTGATTCGAAGAATTGGGCAATAAGTCCTGGCCGAGGGATGGGCACCGAAGTCCTGACATAAGATTAGGCAATAAGTCCTGGTCGTCGACTGGGCACGAAGTCCTGGTGAGTAAAGCCGAGTAATAAGTCCTAGTCGTGAACTGGGCACGAAGTCCTGGTCATAAGATTGGACAAAAGTCCTAGTGAGTGAAGCTGGGCAAAAGTCCAACCGGATGTGCCGGTTGACAAAACTTCTCCTGAGAGGAGTAGGTGAAAGGCGCGTTCCCCGGGAAGGGAACAAAGGCATCAGTTTGACCTAGGGTTTCACAGGAAATCCGAAGTCAGAACCTATCTTTAAGGCTAAGGATATATATTTTTATTTGTCTTGTGTTTGTGTATTTTGTAGGTACCTAGAATTGGAGGCAAGGTAGGCAAACAAACATAAAAGAGGCTAAAACACAGCTTCTTGGGAGCCCCCATTGATACAGGCGCCCCAAAGAAGCCAGGCGCCCCCATTAATTCAGGCGCCTGAATGAATCAAGTGCCCCCTTCAACACAGGCGCCCAATAAGGCAGGTTTTATCAGCTTCGCGAAGTTCGTGATTTGGATGGATTTTTGACCACAACTGAGGGCCCTAGAGGCTCTAGGGCGCCCGTTAAGAACCTATATAAAGGGGTTCGACCCCTCAACTCAGAACACCAATTCCGAGATCATTCTAAGCATTCCAAGTGAAAGAAAAGTGCTAGAGACGAAGCCCGCGACCAAGGAGGCTCCAGGAGGAAGTGCACGATACTTCAGAATTCCAGATCGGCCGGGATTGTCGATTCTTTGTTTAGTTTGATTTACTTTCCCCATTTAATTTCCTTAATATTTTTTATTGTAAATCGTGCACTGTAAGACGGGTTTCTCCACCTCCGGAAAGTCCGGAAAGGAGACCATTAGTGGATGGGCGTTTCCCGTGCTTAGGCCTTGGACGTATTGACCTTGGGGGGTTGGGAACCAAGTAAAATCCCGTGTGCACTCTGTCGATTGTTTTTTTTTTGTTCTGTCTATTTTTCCGCTGTGCTACTAACTCTGAATAGAATGAACGATCAAAAGTTTACGACATGCTTTCCGAAGAAATGTTTACAAGTCGATATTCACCCCCACCCTATCGACGGCACTAGTCCCCACAAGTGGTATCAAAGCCTGGTAGCTCTTCACCGGACTAACAGCCGACGGAGCAAAGACTCCAGGAGTTGAGGGGGAGCCCAGGGGTGAATCAGGTATTTTTCTTAATTATGGTTAATTTCAAATTTCATATTACATGTTTCAAGTGCAGGGAGAGAGGACACTATAAAAATCAGTGTCCTACTCGTAAGACTCGATCTTCACCGCCGGCAGCAAAGGAGGTACTAGCGCTCGTAGTCCGGAGGGACAAGAGTCATATAAAGTGTTTCAAATGTCAAAAGCACGGACACTACAAGAATCAGTGTCCGTCAAAGGTACGAAAAGTTTATGTTCGTAAAGATTTTCAAATTCTTGCATAGTCTTATGATAATAACATAGATAATTTTTCTAAAAAATTAGAATTATTGCATAGTCAAATTAACATTTTGCATAACCTATTACCAAACGTAGATAATATTAAAATATCAGATATCAACTCATTAATTTTTAATATCAATGCAATGAAAATGTTAAAGATAATCTTGAAAATTTTTCTGAAAATAATCCTGAAAATATTAAGGATAATTCTGAAAATAATTCTAAAAATGTTAAAGATAATCCTGAAAATAATTCTGAAAATGTTAAGAATAATTCTAAAAATAATTCTGAGAACGTTAAAAATGAACTTGAGGATATTCAAGATATTTCGAAGGATATCGAAGATATTTCTGAGGATAGTAAAGATAAAACCTTTTTTGATGATGATTTAATTATTAATTTCTTAGATAATCTTGAAGATAATTATAAAATATTAATTATTAGCTTCATAGACAACTACTCTCGATTTGACTATCTATATCTTATTCATGAGAAGTTGTAATCTATATACGTGTTCAAAATTTTCAAAATTGAAGTTGAAAATCAACTAGGTATGAAAATTAAGGCAGTTAGATCTGATGGTAGAGGTAAATATTATGGTCGATATGATAGATGAGGTAAACAATGTCTAGGACCTTTTACGAATTACCTTGCTAAGAATGAGATTGTGCCTTAGTATAACACGCCTGGTACTCCTAGTCAAAATAGTGTAGATAAGTGATGTAATCATATCCTAAAACACATGATAAAATGTATTGTAAAATATGATTAATATATATATATATATATATAAATATATATATATATATATATATATATATATATATATAATATATATATATATATATATATATATA
>JAGFNQ010007791.1:480921-509866 GCA_024364735.1 Boesenbergia rotunda | reverse complement strand
AAGAATAAAGAAAGAAGAAAAGGCCAAGGCCTTAAGAAATCCCCAAAAGACAAGACTTAGGGATTTGGGCACACAAGGGGCTCTTAAAATGCCAAGGCATTTAAAGATAAGAAAGAAAAGAAAAGAAAGCTATTTTATTTTCTAAGGCCATACCCGGTGTCCAAGGGCGTCGTTAAAGAAATCCAGGTGTCCAATTCCAAGGTCTTGGCCCTGGTAGACCAAGGTCTGCTCTATTAGAATTGGTGGCTTGCTACCCCAACCTTTAGGGAACGCGCAAAGATGGTACTTACGTCTTAAGTGGATCCAAGTGAGATATTATTTTCAAGTATATGCTTTAGCAAAGTTTTTCTAAAGTTTAAAGAAGTTTTCTAAAAGTTAAAGAAAGATTTAAAGTTAAAGAATTGCTAAAGTTCAGTTAAGCCAAGAACAAGTAAGTCGAGACTTATTAATGCTTGAGTATACATGGTTTAGTTTTCTTTGAAGCATAAAAGTATCTCATGTGATTTCACATTGTTTAAAAAGCATGTTTGCACATTTTCGAGATTTTGTGAGCTAGATAGTACTTACTAAGCTTTTTGCTTATTAGTTGCATTTCCTCTTACTGCAGGTAAAGGTAAAGGCAAGCAATTCTGAAGGAAGGCGACAAGGCGGTGCTGAGTGACGTGTGTGTGGTGGCTGACCTTGGAGAGGTCCTTGGGACAAGATGAATGAAGGACTTAAAGTGCATTTATTATAAAGTCTTAGTTTAAGTTAGATCATATAGCATTATCCAAGTAATTGCATTTTAGATATTTTGCACGTCATAAAACTATGAGTAAAGATTCCATGTCATTTTATTTAGCATACATATCCTTATGATTGCATTGGATGAGTATAAGTGTGAGTAGTTTCGAATATTGATACTTGATGGAGCTATTTGATGCATGTGCCAAGATATTGTGAGTTTCCCTTTGAATCAAGTTTTTATTGCTAAAATATGCCTAGAAAAGTGCATTACATTCCAAAATGCTTTAGTAAGGTGCAGAACATTGTTTTGGTGTTATGAATGCATAGGAGTGAAGTTTGGTACAAAACTCTAGTTTAAAGTTCATATAGATTTTTCATAACTTATTTACTTCCGCAAAAGTTCTAATTCGAGTTTATGAAGTCGTTTTGATTGGCTAAAATGTTTAGAAACTAGTATAGAGTATAGAAATGGTGTTGTGTCTTTGTATGGCTTGAAACTATAAGTTTGGTGGACTATTGAGACAAGGTTTCGAATCTGAATTTCAGATTTCAGGCGTGCCAGTCGACTGGTTCAGTATCAGTCGACTGTCCTATCGAACAGTAACTTCTGTCGATGCATCAGTCGACTGCCAAGAGGCCAGTCGACTGTGCCGCGCCCCAGAAACTTTCTGTGGCCGACACCAGTCGACTGGTTAGATGGCAGTCGACTGGTACCATTGCAGTGAAGTTCTAGAGAAGGAAGTATGTCATTGTATCATGCATGACTATTAGAGTTAGAATATCATCCCTAGATGAATTTAAAAGAAAAAAAAAGAAGTTCCGCATTCTTAGTCGTGCATTAGAGTCAAGAAGTAGATAAAGTAGCGGACCGTCTAAGGTAGAGAAGGCGGGTCGCTACAGTGTTGGTTCTTACTCGATATTTATACGTATATGGGAGGTTAGTACTTGCTTGGTTTAATAGAAAAATTTGGTCATTCAAATTTTTGTTAGTAGAGGGAGAATGTAAAATACGGTATATATATATATATATAAAGAGTTTAAAAGTAGAAATAACTTTATGAAAAATTTCGGAATAATTTTTTAGAATTTTGAAAATATTTATAGCGATAATTGGACTCAAGATAGATTAGTTTTGAATTATTTAAATAATATATATATATATACATACACACTATAAATAAGAGTTTAAAAGTAGAAACATCTTTATGAAAAATTTTGGAATAATTTTCTGAAATTTTAAAAATATTTGTAGGGCTAGTTGGACGCAAGATAGATTAGTTTTGAATTATTTGAGAAATAATTAGATTTTCGATATATATATATATATATATCCCTTTTTATTTCTCCTCGTGCTCGTGCCCTAATCCCTCACCGATCCCACTCACTCTTCGACACCCCCCTCCCCACCCCCACCCCTTCTTCTTCTTCTTCTTCTTTCAGCATCTCACCCGATCGCCCTCACCCCCACTCGCGATCTCGTCGTCTCCATCACAGGAGGCAGTGCCACCGCCCGAAGTACGGGACTCGCCGCTTCTCCCTCTTTCGATCTCTTCCCTCCCCCAGCTGATCGCTGATCACCGCTCGTCCTCGCCTGAGTAGCCACCACTGGCAGCCAGCGGAGCCATGATCAATCGCCGCCGCAAGTTCTCAGTGCGAGCCGATGCTAGTCCTTTCCATATCATCTTTCCCTCGCGAGCTTGATTGTCGGCCACCGCCTATTTCCCTCTTACCTCTTCGCTGTGGTCACCACCAGAGGTCTCCACCAACCATGTACCGTTGGAAATCCACCACCGGAGATGAAGACCATTGGTAATGATTTATCTATTGAAGAGATCAATTCTGGAAATCTAGGGATGGAAGTTCGAATTTGATTTGTAATTTGTTGAGATGTTTTCCATTACCTATCCCGAATCAAGAATTAATGAACAAATGTCGTGAGTGACTTTTTTTTAGGTTTTGATCTATTTTTGTTGTTGTTGGATCGATCTGAGTATTTGGGTTTTGTATTAATTTGGGTCAACACGAAGTGTAGATTTTGATCAGTATGTAGAAGGAAGGGGTTGTTAATTGGATTTGTTCTTGATCTTTGAGGTGTCGCAAGGGTGCTTGTTGTTAGGTTGGCTTGGCTTTTGTTGTCGTGGGTTTGGATTGGAACTTTGTTAGTTGATTCCTATTCTTGTGTTTTGAATTTAATGTTAGTGGATTCCTTGATTATCCAATTCTCCACCTTGGATTAGGAAGTTGTGGTTCTTTTGGGTGTGATGAGTAAAAACTTGAGGAGTGGGATTGTTGATCAGTGATTCGAGCTATTAGGGCAAATCTGAGTTGGGATCTCGGATTGAATGGTAGGGATTAATATTGATTTTGATTTGGATTAAGTGTTAGTTTAATCTTTTGGTTTTGAGTCTTGCTGTGTAATACTATATGAGTATTAGCTGGATAAGTTTTCATAAGGGGGTGTGTGTTATTTTGAGTGAGCATGTCTAGCATGATATGGCTGAGCTATTTTTCCCTAACTTGTGTTGCGGTTATGCCATTGTCATGTGATACTTATTGGGTAGGTTTAGATTAGAAGTCAGGGAATCCCATGCTAGCTTGATTGGGGGCATATCAATTGGTTCATCACGGAGTTTTAATTGATCTTATGGATTGCTAAAAAAACCCAAATCTAGTTAGGTGGTGACATGACCTAGGTTAAGGGAGGAGTAAACCTAATCTTAATGTTTAGGTTTTAAATTAGGAGTTGATTATCATGATTAGGGCGATTCTAGTTAGGTTGTGCTATACTTATTTGGCGTTCGTATAAATGGCTAAACCTTGTCTTTGACACAAGATTGGTCGGTTGCATACATTTGATCATGGGAAGTTCTATCTGATACACACACTTCATTTACGAGGCGGGTACTTCATACTTGATTCCTATAGCATTGTTTACCTTAAATACATTGTTGTTTTATTTACTTTGGTGTTATTTGTGTTTTCGTATCGTATTAATGCATGATTTTAGTTTGATTAATGTTGTGCATATTAGTGACATACATCATAGCATTGTTTACAGATCGACGACCACTAGCTCCCTTATGGTTGAGACGAGTCATCAGATATATTTTCTTATTGTGTCATGCTCAGTTGGAGTTGGTGTGTAAACCGTTGATACTTTCTAGGTGTTTGGAGTCCCCATAGGTATTTCGGGGTTTTAAGCCACAAGTGTTACGGGTTTCATTCAGGGCCACAGATATTGTGGTGTATTTGGATAGCCCCAAGTTTTGGCACTTGTATCATGTCCACTCAACTTACCCAATATAGCGGTGGTTGGTGTGTGTACACTACAGGTCATGACATCATGTGCATATTATGCATTGTGCATTTAATTGTGTTTGCTGCATTTGTTTGAGCTATGATTGTTGCATTTTGATTAAACATGCATATACGGTAATAATTTACATTTATTATATGATCTGGATCTGCTCGGCAGTATTAGTAGTTTATTGAGATATTAGGGGATTCTATTAGATCGTTACGCCTTGCTAGAGGGGGGTGAATAACAATTTTTGGTTCGTTCTTCCTACAAGGTTAGTTGCGCAAGCGGAATATACTAAAATAAAACTAAACAATGCTAATAAACCTATTTACGTGGTTCGGAGATGAAGACTCCTACTCTACGATAGTCCGTGAGGTGGACAATCCCTCGATCCTTCGGCGGATCACTCCCCGGATGCCCTCCGGCTAGCTCGTGTAGCTCCTTGTGGATGGAGAAACCTCGCCACAACCTTGAACACACTATTTGAGCACTAAGACTACTAATGAGCTCTAACCAAGCTCATTTCGTCAAGAGTTCTCAGCTCAACCTGAGTTCTCTTAAATAGAACTCAAAACTGAAACCCTCGCCACCAGTCGACTGGTCCCACTCAACTAGCCAGCCAACGACTCTCTCAACAGCTAGTTTTTGAGCTTACTAGTCGACTGCTCCTAGGGCAGTCGACTGGTCTCGGGTCAAAAACCTTCTGTGAGTTTCTGTGCTTGCTGGCAGTCGACTGTTATATCCCCAGTCGACTGCCCAGCTTACACACACACTCCTACTCACTCCGAAGACCCTCCTCCACGTGTGCCTTCAGGTACACTCCCTTGGCTTGCCCCTTGAAGTCTTCTTCCACCGGCTATCGTCCCTCGGATGCGCACACAAGCCGTCCCTTGGCTTGCCTCCATGCCACCCTTCACGTGTGCCCTTGAAGTCCACTTCCCGGCTTGCCCTCGGAGTCCTCCTCCTCGGCTCTCGTCCCTTCATGACTTAGCTGACTCTTCACCAGCAGCCATGACTGTTGCCTTCGCGCCCTCTTCGTCTTCAGCCCTCGTCCCTCGGATGCACACAAGCCTCCAGCTTGTCTCCATGTTATCCTTCACGTATGCCTCAAAGCCTGCGCCCCTCGGCTTATCATCCCTGCTATACCAAGGTTTCTCGGGTGCACACAAGCCTCCAGCTTGTCTCCATGCCACCTTTCACCGTACCGAAGCCGTCCAGCCAAATCAATATGTGTAAACCTGTAATCCTGCACACTCACATACACATATTAGAATACAAGGGAAAACCTAACTTAAACCCTTTGCCCAAACATCAAAAACATATGGTCACTCCGGACCATAGATTGCCTCAACAATCTCCCCCTTTTTAATGTTTGTAAATACGTTTAAGTTAGGGAAACAAATAGTAATAATAAGTAGCAACAACAATGCTAAACAACCATCTGGACTTACGTTACAAGACTCCATCTTGGACTTACACCGCCAATGCATATGCAATGCAAACATGGATCCTATCCCAAGGCATCCCACACCTAACCTTCCCAAGTTAGGAATTTTACCAAAATGAGTTTTTAAAGCTTCTCCAAAGCCCCCTACATTGGACTTACAAAGCTTTTTAAGAACCTCTCCAAGTTCCCCTTACGCCAAGAACGGAGCAACCATGCTCCCCCTTTTTCTAAGCTCCCCCTAAATCTAGGGTTTTTTGCAAAGACATGTTTGGTTTCCCAAATTAAACCCAACACTTCTCCCCCTTTGCCTAATATAAAAAAAACTCTAACAATATCTCAATTATTGGATCTTTTAATCCCTAATGATTCTAAACACAGTGTACTAGCCCCCATACACTTGTTTTATATCATTTTGACACAAACCAGCTGTGGATACCAAATCCAGTCCTAACCAGTCGACTGCCGCCCATGGCAGTCGACTGATACTCTGAAACTCAGAATTTCAACTTTTTTGGCCAAATTCAGAAATGCGCCAGAAATTCCACAAATCTCCAAAAATTCTCAAATTTTGTGGAGAGGTTTGTGGTACCCATACCTACTTGGGAAAAATATACCCAAAAATGTATCTATCACATTCCCAAGTTTGACACAAAACCCAAAACTAGCTAAAAGGTTCACTCAAACCTTGACCAAAAGTCCTAGTTTTGGTTTCCCCTTGATGTCTCTGCCCACAATGCATCCCTACATTAATTTATATGACATTTTCACATCAAAAATCAATTCTCATGCTAAATGACCCCAATGTCATATTTCCATGCATGAAACACAAAATCCATGTGCCAAAACCCAAGAATTGAGACTCAAGTCCGTCTCCAACTCCTTTGGCACATCTCATGGTCCATCTAGACCTCTAGGAGCAACTCTCTCAAGATCCGTTCACCATATATCCCAAAGGCTCTTAGAGCTCCCCCTTGAGCTCTTAGCCTTCGCCACCTCCCTAGGTGACTCAACAAACACTAGACCACACCGGTGTTCCTCCGGTGACTCTTGGTTTACAAACTTTACCTTCTTAACCTTAGACATCTTGTCCTTGGTTAAGTCATCTTTTTTACCTTTTGATGGCATTTCCTTGCTATTCTTGGACTTCTCCTTCTTGCCATAATTATATGCTATCGTAGCATACTTCTTTCCATTGGCATTGGAGATCTTAGACCGGTATCCCAACTCCGATCTATCATGATTGAGTTTTATACTACCCAACACCATATCTAAACCCTTAGATCCAATAATGAATCTCTCTAGGGTTTTCTCTAACCTATCAAGCTTTTCCCTTAAAGCTTGATTTTCCTTTTCTAGGCTTCTAACCCTAGAATCCATGTGTCCTCCTTGGACATTCCTAGGCCTATCCACCTTTCTAGGCATATGTCTCCCCTTCTTGGGATTTTTGCCTTGATCCTTAGGTCTAGAGGTCTTGAATTTTTCATGATGCATGACCTTCCTAGGGTTTTGATCTACCTTGTTAACCCTACTCCTATCATAATATTTAAATCCATGATTATGCAAAGCAAGCATTTTTCATTAATTCTAGCATACATGAATGAATAATTGACACTATTTTTATACATGGAGGAACTTAAATTTGAATTACATTTTACCTTAAGGTTAGGAATTACCTCCCTTACTCTTGGAGCTCCCTCTTGATTTGAGCTTCTTTTTTTTCTCATTCTTATCCCATCTTCTTAAGCACACCATTTTCTTGAGCTCTCCACTCTTTGGGCACTTCGTGTGGTAGTGTCCTAGCTCACCACACGTGAAGCATCTAATTTTATTTCTCTTCTCTTGGGCTCTCCATTCCTACAACCCATGTTAGATTTAAAAGAAATTGAAATGAGTTTAGGTTTTACCTCTTTTTTCCTACCATTTGGACACTTGTCCTTGTAGTGACCCTTTTCATTGCATCCAAAGCATATGATATGATTTTTGGTCTTTGCTTTGGTGGAGGTTGGAGCTTCTTCTTGCTCCGGTATGGAAGTGAGTCTCTCCTCCCCCTCAATCCTTGAGGTGGTGACCTCTTTCTCTTCCCTTGATGAGGTTGATGATCTCTCACTCTCTTCTTCCTCCTCTTGAGCTATCGAGCTCACTTCCTCGGGTTCTTCCACTAATTGAACTCGTGTATGGTTTTCATGGAATTCTCTTATCTTTTTCCATAGCTCATGTGCATTTTGATATTTTTCTACACCACTAATTACATTGTTAAGCAAAATATTAAGTAAAATTATAATTATCTTTTCATTTGCCTTTGATTGATTTTGTTGCTCTTGATACAATATCTTGGTTGGAGCTTTTTCCCATGTTTATCTCTAGGAATTTCGAATGGTTCTTCAAGCACAATCCTAAGGTCCCACTCCATTCCGAACCATGTCTCTATTCTTGTCTTCCAATATGTGAAATCTTCATGGTCGTAGGGCGGTGGAGTGTAGATGTCGTCCCCAAATTTGTCTTCCATTGTTTTCTCCTCTGGCTTTCTTTGCTCCCTTGGCGGTTATTCCAATTAAGAGCGGTCCTAGCTCTGATACCACTTGTTAGATCGTTACTCCTTGCTAGGGGGGGTGAATAACAATTTTCGATTCGTTCTTCCTACAAGGTTAGTTGCGTAAGCGGAATATACTAAAATAAAACTAAATAATGCTAACAAACCTATTTACGTGGTTCGGAGATGAAGACACCTACTCCACGACAGCCCGTAAGGTGGACAATCCCTCGATCCTTCGGCGGATCACTTCCCGGATGCCCTCCGGCTAGCTCGTGTAGCTCCTTGTGGGTTGAGAAACCTCGCTACAACCATGAACACACTATCTGAGCACTAAGATTACTAATGAGCTCTAACCAAGCTAATTTAGTCAAGAGTTCTCAGCTCAACCCGAGTTCTCTTAAATAGAACTCAAAACTGAAACCCTCGTCACCAGTCGACTGATCATTTACCAGTCGACTGGTCCCACTCAACTAGTCAGCCAACGACTCTCTCAACGACTAGTTTTTGATCTTAACGACTCTCTCAACGACTAGTTTTTGATCTTACCAGTCGACTACTCCCAGGGCAGTCGACTAGTCTTGAGTCAAAAATCTTCTGTGAGTTTCTGTGCTTGCTGGCAGTCGACTGTTATATCCTCAGTCGACTGCCCAGCTTACACACACACTCCTACTCACTCCAAAGACACTCCTCCCCATGTGCCTTCAGGTACACTCCCTTGGCTTGCCCCTTGAAGTCTTCTTCCACCGGCCATCGTCCCTCGCATGCGCACATAAGCCATCCCTTGGCTTGCCTCCATGCCACCCTTCACATGTGCCCTTGATGTCCATTTCCCGACTTGCCCTCGGAGTCCTCCTCCGTTGGCTCTCGTCCCTTCATGACTTAGCTGACTCTTCACCAGCAGCCTTGACTATTGCCTTCGCGTCCTTTGTTGGTGCAGACAACACCCAAGTCGAACCTGAGTTTTGATAATGGCAAAGGGTTCAAAAGTTAAGATGTTATGTTTATCTAACATGTTACTTGAGTGTGCAGATTGAAGTCCTAGCGAAGGACTGCTAGGCACCTAGCGAAGGACTGCTAGGCAACGAAACCCTAAGACCTGGCGAAGGACTGCTGGGCACCTAGCGAAGGGCTGCTAGGAGTCGAAGACCTAGCGAAGGATTGCTAGGCACCAGGCGAAGGTCTGCTTGGTACCGAAGACATGGCGAAGGACTGCTAGGCACCAGGCAAAGGACTGCTTGATACCGAAGACCTGGCAAAGGACTGCTGGGCAGCAGGCGAAGTACTGCTTGGAACCGAAGACCTGACGAAGGATTGCTGGGCACCAAGCGAAGGACTGCTTGGTACTGAAGACCTGGCGAAGGGCTACTTGGAACCAAAGACCTGGCGAACGACTGCTTGGAACCAAAGACCTGGAGAAGGATTGCAGGGCACCAGGCGAAGGACTGCTTGGTACTGAAGACCTAGCGAAGGACTGCTAGGCACCTGGCGAAGGACTGCTGGGTAAAAGTCCAAACGGAGGAGCCTGTTGGCAACAGGTAAATTCTCCTGAGAGGAGTAGGTGAGGACGGTTCCCCGTCGAGAGAACAGTAGGCGTTGATTCGACCTAGGGCTCAATTTTGGAGACCCAAAGTCATAACCAAGACAGCTACGGCTGTAAAATTCACTAACATACTTACTTTATCATGTTTGGTACTAACCCTGGATGCAGGACCGAAGGAACGAGTTTCTGCAGCTCAGAACGCCTCAAAGGAGAGGGGCAGCAGCTGGGTTAGGCGCCCGAGAGGTCCCGGGCGCCCAAGGTAAAAGTCAAACAAGTATTGAGCAAGAAAACGCTTCGGAAGCTCACTGGGCCGGGCGCCCCCAAGCTCCCGGGCGCCCCGGATGCCTCGGGCGTCCTGGGTTCACGCCAACGAAGCAGATAGAGTTCAAGACAGCGAGAAGCCCGCAGACCAAGTCAACCCGGGCGCCCCCTGCTTCCCGGGCGCCCCCGTCAAACCCCGAGCTCGATCCTAGAGGGATAAGGGTTGACCGAGTTGCGGATGAGGGTTTGCGGATCGTGAGACACGTGGAGGGCTCCCCCAACATCCCGGGCGCTCCCAGGTGCACTATAAAAGGGGCTCGACCCCCAAGGCTTCCAACACAATTCTTCCAACGCCAATACACTCTTCGACTCAAGCGCTCTGCTCCGGAAACCTCCCATCTCGAGATTCAAGCGTCGACGACGACCCTCTGCTTCGAAACACGATCCACACTGGGCGTCGGTAACGAAGAGTTGAAATTTTAGTTTACTGTACTACAACTGTAATATTTTTCTGTAAACATTTGCGCACATATAGAATTGCCCGCAGAAAATGGTCAACGACCGTGGGCTTTGGAGTAGGAGCCGACCGCGACTCCGAAGTAATTAAAATCGCTTGAGTTCTTGTGCTGTGTTTTCAATTTCGCTGCGTATTCTCTTAACCTCGAATCCGAAAAGTTTTTTTTCGATATTCACCCCCCTCTATCATATTCTATCGATCCAACAAGTGGTATCAGAGCGGGGAAGCTCAAATTTGGTGCTACCACCAATTTGAGATTTTTTTTCGGATTTTCTTCGAATTTTTTTTAATTTGAATTTTTATCGTTAATCGAGGTTGGTGTAACACCACTCGATAATTTCTTTTCTTCCCGCACTACTAATCCAAGACCAAGTCTTGGGATATTTTTTTTGTTTCTCTCTCTTTTCAGTAAATTCTAAATGGCCATGCAAGAATGCTTCAGTACCGCAAGACCACCGCTCTTCAGTGGGGAGGATTTCTCCTACTGAAGAGTAGGATGGAAGTCCACTTGAAAACTCAGGTGGACATGTGGATAATAATCCAGTCCGGACTGGAAATTCCGAAGAATGCTGACGGAGTACAACAATCCTACACCGAATGAGACGCTTCACTCAAAAAGAAAATTGAAGCTGATGCTAAAGCGACCCAAACACTCCAATGCGGCCTAACCAAAGAAGAGCTGAACCGGGTGGGTCCATTCAACAGCGCAAAGGAACTCTGGGGTAAGCTAATTGAATTACACGAAGGAACCTCCGACATTCGAATCAGCAAGAGGAACCTTCTGTTAAACAAACTGTATACCATCAAGATGAACGACAGCGAATCTGTAGCTCAGCTCCACGTCAGAATTCAGGAGCTGATGAACGGTCTACACACCATCGGTCACAAGGTAGAAAATCGTGACCTGATTATGTATGCTCTTAACGCCTTCCCTAGAAATACTTTGTGGGCATCTATGGTAGATGCATACAAAGTTTCAAGGGATCTTTCTAAAATCAAGTTAGATGAACTGTTTTCTGAACTAGAATTGCATGAGCAGACTAACTGCAATCTGGCCGAGAAAGTCATTGCTTTTGTTGCAGGTAAAGCTGGAAAGATGACCAAGAAGAAAACTCAACCTGCACCCGAGTCTGATTCAGACTCAGACTCAGAAGACAGCGAATGAAATCGGCCTAAGCTGGTTCGGCTAGCTCGGGACTACTACAAGGAACTAAAAAATCAGACCAACAGAAGGAAAGCCAGCCGAAGAAAGGAAGAACTAGCTGAACCTTCAAATGAGAAGAACAAACCAAATGTGACCTGTTACGAATGCAAAAAGAAGGATCACTACAAGACTGAATGCCCCAATCTGAAGGAAACGAAGAAGACGAGAAAGAAGAAGGTCCTTCAGGCAACGTGGGACGAGTCCTCCTCCGAAGAAGAAGAAGATGCCTCACAGTCGAATCTGCTCGCACTAACCGCCTCAGAAGAAATCGAGACCAAGTCAGAATCGGAGCCGGACGACGGCAAAATCACGTTTTCAGAGGATGGCGAAATCATTATAAGTGGTTTTCTCAATTAAATGAATTAATTGCCTATCTTTCTCGAGACTTGGCGAAAGCCAAACTCCGAATCGAATCTCTCCGACAGGAAGTAAAACTCCTGAAAGAGAGAGCCGACTCTGGATCCTTAACTGAGAAGATTCAAGAAGGAACCTCTACTCAAGTTGAAAAACTTGAGAAAGAGAACACCTCCTTGAAAACTCAAGTCAAGGACCTTAGAACAGCCTTAGAACGATTCACTTCTGGTTCCAAGGGTCTTGACATGATCCTTGGAAAACAGAAGTCGGTTCTAAATCGATCCGGGTTAGGTTATAAAACCAAGTCTAGACAAAGAACATACTATGCTGTACTGAATCAGTCCAGACCTAAAGTTCAGGCATGGGTACCCAAACTATGCCTGAATAAACAAACTGGATCAAATCAGTATTGGATCCCCAAGGACAAGATTCACATCTTGTCAAACCATTATCGTGACTTTAGTCCAGGGGGAGCCAAATTAAAAACAATATTCATAGTTAGATAAATTTCTATTCTTATTTTTAAATTGCATGATTGCTTGTTTATTTAATTTCTGTAATTTACCATGCTTAGATTTATGACTGGTTAGTTTAAGGACTGAACTAACTTAATTGAAATTTGAACAACATAGTATTGGGTGGTGGTGAGATGATAGTACGTTAGGGAAGTCTCTTCTAACAAGGTCAAGTATACTCTACTTGGTCTCTTTAGACTGGTGAAACTAGCCGAAGCTACCGATCCAAGACCCAAACTAGTTAGACCAGAATTTTTCAAAAAATAATTTTGAAAATGAAATATCATTAAAAGGCTTTGTCAAGGAAAGGGTTGATGATCCAATAAGGTTACGACCAAAGAAGGCCTAGTGCCTCGCTAAGACCTGGAAGCTAATTATTGAATTTCAAATTCAAATTATTCTTTGTCAAATTCGAATCTAACATAAATTTTCAGTTAATTGTAGTTTCAAACATTTTTTTAAAATAAAACTCAAAACCAATTGTTTTCAAAATTAATTTAACTTTTTCAAAATAAATCATGATTATTTAAAATAATTATATCTACCAAAACCTGTCTCACAAAACCCATAAGGCAAACGTGATTGACAACCCTAGATTGGGTGAGAAAGTAGGTGTGAAAATCAATTTAGGCTATTCCTGATTCTAATTGGATCCAAATCAACAAAATTCTTTATGTGTAGGAACATAAAGATTTGGACCAATGGATGTTGGATAGCGGGTGCTCCAGAGACATGATTGGGGATAAATTGAAATTCACCAAACTCAAGCTCAAAAACCTAGGCTCAGTAGCATTTGGCAACAATGCTACACTCAAGGTGATTCGGTCAGGTAACATTGAACTTAAATCTGACTTTGTTATTAAAAAGGTTCTTTTGGTTGAAGACTTTAAATTTAACTTGCTTAGCATAAGTCAATTGTGCGATACTGGTTATGTAGTTACCTTTACCAACTCTAACTGTCTGATTAGAAACTTGCAAGACTCAGAAATCATGCTTAAGGACACTAGGAAAAATAATATTTACACTATAAACCTACCCCTAGTACCTAAATGCATGTTAACTCAGCTAGAACAATTAAACCTCTAGCATAGGAGATTAGGTCACATTAATCTGAGAATAATTTCAAAAATCACCCAATTTGGCCTAATTAAAGGTATTCCTAAAATTAAAAATCATGAAAACTTAATATGTGAATCATGTAATCAAGGTAAACAAACCAGGTCTAATCACAAACTAATTCAATCTGATCTAACTCAAACCACACTTGAGCTCCTGCACCTTGACCTATTTGATTCACATGGAGCCAAGTCACTAAGCGGAAATCGGTACTGCTTAGTAATAGTTGATGATTACTCTAGGTTTACCTGGGTTAGGTTTCTAAAGACCAAAGATGAAACCCTAAACCTAATCAATGATTTTTGTAAGTTAGTTGAAAATCAAAACGATATTAAAATCAAAAGACTTAGGAGTGATCATGGGGAGAGTTTGAAAATCAACGATTCGAGGAATTTTGTAAGGTAAATGGGTATATACATGAATTTTCGTATCCTAGAACCCCCCAGCAAAATAGGATAGTTGAAAGGAAAAATAGAACCCTACAGGAAGCCGCTAGGGCTAAGCTCAATGAATTCAACCTAGCTAACCAATATTGGGTAGAAGCAATTAGTACGGCTTGCTACATCCAAAATAGGGTACTAATTAACAAACGACACAATAAAACACCCTATGAATTATACTACCATAGACTTCCAAACCTACATTGCCTAAGGGTCTTTGGGTGCAAAGTCCATATCCTAAACACCAAGGACTATCTAGGTAAATTCCAGTCTAAGTCAACCCCAGGCATCTTCTTAGGATATTCAACAACAAGTAGAGCCTTTAGGATTTACAACAAACAAACTAAGAAAATTGAAGAAACAACAAATCTAATATTTGATGAAAAAATCAACTCAAAATCTGATAATCCAGATCTAAATTCATCAAATACTGATCAAGAAGATAATGAACAAGCTGTTGAACCTTTAATTGAACCCATAAATGAACTAATTATTGAACCAACTAGTGAGTCAATTGAACCAACTATTGAACCAACCCGAGTAGTTGAACCAAATATTGAACCAAACCGACCAGCCGGACCTGAGGCTGAACCAAGTTCCAGAAAAACTAAGAAACCCAGACTCAGTCACCCATCTGATCAAATTGTGGGTGATCCAATTTTAGGAGTCAGAACTAGGTCTTCCTATAGAAACCTTAGTCAGATAGCAATGATTTCAAAAATTGAACCTAAGACTATAGAGGAAGCCCTACCTGATCCTGATTAGATCATAGCTATGTAAGAAGAGTTAGCCCAATTTGAGAAGAACCAAGTCTGGGAACTAGTATCTAAACCTGAGGGCAAATCCATCATTGACACTAAGTGGGTTTTTAGGAATAAGCTAAATGATCAAGGAGAAATAGTTAGAAATAAAGCCCGCTTAGTAGCAAAAGGATTTAGTCAAGTAGAAGGGTTAGATTATGACGAAACATATGCCCCAGTAGCTAGACTTGAGTCCATTAGGGTGTTATTAGTCTTTGCATCTCATAAAGGATTTAAACTCTATCAAATGGATGTAAAGTCAGCTTTTCTAAATGGATTTATTAAAGAAGAAGGTTATGTAGGACAACCCCCTGGTTTTGTGGACTTAGAAAGACCTGACCATGTTTACAAACTCACCAAAGCACTTTATGGACTAAAACAAGCACCTAGGGCCTGGTATGAACGCTTATCAACCTACCTAATTTCTAAAGAATTTAATCAAGGACAAATTGACTCAACCCTATTTATTAAAACCTTAGGAAAAAAATCTTTATTGCCCAAATCTACGTCGATGACATAATCTTTGGGTCCACCAACCCAAATTTCCTAAAAGAATTTGTTAAAATAATGAAAAATGAATTTAAAATGAGCTTAGTTGGTGAGCTCAATTTCTTTCTAGGGTTACAAATTAAACAAACTAGGGATGGAAACTATGCCCATCAATCCAAATATGCTAAGGAGTTAATAAAGAAATTTAAAATGGATAACTCTAAAAGCATAAGTACCCCCATGACCACAAATGTAAAAATAGATAGTGACCCTGATGGTAAACCAGTAGATCTTAAACTTTATAGGAGTATGATTGGAAGTCTACTGTACCTTACAGCCAGCAGACCTGATATCCTCTTTGCCGTAGGAATGTGTGCTAGATACCAAACATGTGCTAAGGAAACACACTTAGCAGCCCTAAAAAGAATACTAAGATATGTTAAGGGCACCCTAAATGTAGGGATTTGGTATCCTAGGACCTCAATCTTTGACTTGTTAGGATACTCTGATTCTGACTACGCTGGTTGTAAATTAGATAGAAAGAGCACAAGTGGAAGCTGTCAACTATTAGGAAATAGTCTAGTAAGTTGGTGCAGCAGAAAATAACACTGTGTAGCTCTATCCACAACTGAAGCTGAGTATGTAGCCTTAGGAGAGTGTGTAGCACAACTCTTATGGATGATGCACACTTTTAAGGACTTCTAGCTCAACTACACCCAAACTTAAGTCTACATTGACAATATAAACTCAATCAATCTAACTAAGAACTCAATCCAATATTCCAGAACTAAACACATAGAAGTTAAACACCACTTTGTAAGAGATCATGTAGCCAGGGGTGAGATAGTCGTTAAGCATGTGGACTCTAAATCTAACTTAGCTGACATATTCACAAAACCCCTACCTGAGTCTGAGTTCAGCTCACTAAGAAGGCAGTTAGGATTATGCTTGGTAGGATAGGATTACTCTACTGCTTTATTTGATTTGAAAATCAGTTCTTTAAATAATTTTAAAACTGCTTTACTTGATTTTCAAAATCTTTTTGGCATTTCCTTTTTAAAATAATTTTTCGACTTAGTTTTTATTTTCATAAACTACCCCCTTCAAAATTAGGGTTTTTTCGCAAATGGACTTAGCCTAGGCCCTTACCCTAGAATTGCATGCACCTATAGATCTAGAAGCCAGTATCTCACAAGCACCTTAGGGAACTTTTGATTGATAACCTAGAATGGGTTGAGATGCTTAGGTCTTTGCCTTGTTTCAAGATGCTTAACTCTGTGCATCTGCAGTAATTGGGGCACTAAATACCAATCAACAGTAATCAAGTTGAGTGTCAAGCATAGAAAATCTCACTTGAACAAAATACTTAACTTGACTAACCCTAGCGAAAACTACTGTCTATAACAATTAGTAAATAGCTAATTGGGTTAGACAGGACCCGAGCGAGATAATTCAAATTGATTTAGTCCAAGTTTATATCTTGAATTGGTTCAGTACAACACATTATGCTTTTGCTATATCCTTATGCAAATTTTGCTATATTGCTTTATTTCTTTTGATATATGGCAAAGGGGGAGAGATTGGAAAGGAGAGAAGATTTTAAATTTTTTTTTCAAAATTCAAAATTCTCCTTATCATTTCTTCAAAAAGTACTTGATCAATGTTGCCTTAAAAACTGTCTTTTTCAAAAACTTCCAAGTACTTGACTTAAATTGTTTTAAAAAATTTTCAAGTACTTAGACTTAAATTGTTTTTAAAAACTTCCAACTACTTAAACTGTTTTCAAAATTGTGACTATATACTTGACCTAAGATGTTTGTTATCTCTAAGTACTCAATTTCAAACTTCTCTAATAGAAAAGTTTCTAAGTATAAATTTTCTAAAATACTAAAGAGATTGAAAATTTTTTTACTTCAGAAAATGTTTAGAAAATTGTCTAAGTTATTAACTTGAAAATTTTTCTAAGTGTAAAGTTCTAAGTATAAAATTTTCCAAGTACCCAACCAAATTTTTTTTTGAAAATGTTTTCTAAAACGTTTTTTGAAAAATACTCTAAGTATTGAAAAATTAATTCCATCTTAGACTTAGAATTTTTTCAAACCCCACGAATCTTTGAAAAACCTAGGGGGAGATTCCTTCCAGGGGGAGGAAACTAAATTGGTATTTCACCTGTTTTGATTAACTTAACTTTCTGAATCGGGTTGCCATAAATCAAAAAGTGGGAGATTGTTGGTGCAGACAGCACCCAAGTTGAACCTGGATTTTGATAATGGCAAAGGGTTCAAAAGTTAAGATGTTATGTTTATCTAACATGTTACTTGAGTGTGCAGATTGAAGTCTTAGCGAAGGACTGCTAGACACCTAGCGATGGACTGCTAGGCAACGAAACCCTAAGACCTGGCGAAGGACTGCTAGGCACCTAGCGAAGGGCTGCTAGGAGTCGAAGACCTAGCGAAGGATTGCTAGGCACCAGGCGAAGGACTGCTTAGTACTGAAGACCTGGCGAAGGACTGCTAGGCATCAGGCAAAGGACTGCTTGGTACCGAAGACCTGGCGAAGGACTGCTGGGCACCAAGCGAAGGACTGCTTGGTACTGAAGACCTGGCGAAGGACTGCTAGGCACCTGGCGAAGGACTGCTAGGCACCTGGCGAAGGACTACTGGGCAAAAGTCCAACCGGAGGAGCCGGTTGGCAACAGGTAAATTCTCCTGAGAGGAGTAGGTGAGGACGCGTTCCCCGTCGAGGGAACAATAGGCGTCGGTTCGACCTAGGGCTCCATTTTGGAGACCCAAAGTCAGAACCAAGACAGCTACGGCTGTAAAATTCACTAACATACTTGTTTTATAATGTTTGGTACTAACTCTGGATGCAGGACCGAAGGAACGAGTTTTTGCAGCTCAGAACGCCTCAAAGGAGAGGGGCAACAGCTGGGTTAGGCGCCCGGGAGGTCCCGGGCGCCCATGGTAAAAGCCAAACAAGTATTGAGCAAGAAAACGCTTCGGAAGCTCACTGGGCCGGACACCCCCAAGCTCCCGGGCGCCCCCGTGCTCCCAGGTGCCCTGGATGCCTCGGGCGCCCTGGGTTCAAGCCAACGAAGCAGATATAGTTCAAGACAGCGAGAAGCCCGCAGACCAAGTCAACCCGGGCGCTCCCTGCTTCCCGGGCGCCCCCGTCAAACCCCGAGCCCGATCATGGAGGGATAAGGGCTGACTGAGTTGCGGATGTGAGTTTGCGGATCGGGAGACACGTGGAGGGCGCTCCCAACGTCCCGGGCGCCCCCAGGTGCATTATAAAAGGGGCTCGACCCCCAAGGTTTTGAACATAATTCTTCCAACGCCAATACGCTCTTCGACTCAAGCGCTCTACTCCGGAAACCTCCTATCTCGAGATTCAAGCGCCGACGACGACCCTCTGCTCCGAAGCACGATCCACACCGGGCGTCGGTAACAAAGAGTTTAAATTTTAGTTTACTGTACTACAACTATAATATTTTTTTGTAAACATTTGCGCACATATAGAATTGCCCGCAGAAAACGGTCAACGACCGTGGGCCTTGGAGTAGGAGCCGACCGCGACTCCGAACCAAGTAAAATCATTTGAGTTCTTGTGTTGTGTTTTCAATTCCATTGCGTATTCTTTTAACCTCGAATCCAAAAAGTTTTTTTTCGATATTCACCCCCCCTCTATCGTATTCTATCGATCCAACACCCTCTTCGTCTTCAGCCCTCGTCCCTCGGATGCACACAAGCCTCCAGCTTGTCTCCATGCCATCCTTCACGTATGCCTCGAAGTCCGCGCTCCTCGGCTTATCATCCTTGCTATACCAAGGTCCTTCGGGTGCACACAAACCTCCAGCTTGTCTCAATGTCACTCTTCACCGTACCGAAGACGTCCAGCTAAGTCAATATGTATAAATCTACAATCCTGCACACTCACATACACATATTAGAACACAAGGAAAAATCTAACTTAAACCTTTTGCCCAAACATCAAAACATATGGTCACTCCGGACCATAGATTGCCTCAACATATTCTGATCTTGCCCCTGTTGGTACAAAAAGCATTAATCATGAACAGTCAATCTCTAATATTTCGATTTCAATAATATACCAAGGTCTAGTCAAAGTGATGAAGGATTAAGCCAAACAGGATCTGATATTTGGTAGAGTAAACCCATGTTTGACAAAGGGTTAGCCAAATAGGACGTAATGCTTGGCAGAGTGAATAGAACCCAGGGTTGGTTAGTTTGACCAAGGGATAAGCCAAACAAGACTTGATGTTTGGCAGAGTGACTAAACTCATATCTGGTCAGATAGACCAAGGACGGAGCCAAACAAGACTTAATGTTTGGTAGAGAGAAGTCTAGTCAGGATTAAATGACTAGTAAAGAAGTCCTTATCGGTGAACGAAATCTTGGTGAGTGAAGCTAGGTCCTAGTGAGTGAAGTTAGGTGGGTGAAATTCTGATGAGTGATGCTGGATTTTAGTGAGTGAAGCTGGGTTTTAGTGAGTGAAGCTAGGTGGATGATGATGGTTTTCACCAAGGAGATGTTGGGTCGCGCATGAGAAACCTCTCCATGTCCACGGATTAAAAATTTCAATTCGAATGGAGACCTATTTTCCAAACAACCGTCTCATCGTCGTAGTAATTGATTCGAGTTACTACTTGACCAAACTTGTTGTTCAAGTTTTGTAACTCGCCTAACCAATTAGTTACGGAATATACGATTAGCGGATCGCCGATTTTTGTGTTTATCATTGGGGTCCAAGATAATTAATTATCATAATTAATTAACAAACAATTAACTACAATGATAATTAATTAAACAACATAAAATGATAGGATCAAAGAGCTATGGGAGAAGTTATACCTTCCCGTTTACCTCGCGATCTTCTATTGTATGACCCTCCCTTCTTGGACGTCGTTTGGGCGACGATCTACCAAGAACCGAAGTCACCAAGGCATAAACCCAAGCTTTCTTCTCTTTCCTTCTTCCTTGGCCGAAACCTTGACCCTCACCTTTGAGTTGCCGCCGGCCAAGATGAAAGATGCCACCTCCTTGGTTGCGCCGGCTCCAAAGGATGAAGAGGAAGATGAAGTAGTAGAATCTCTTCTTCACCAACCCTAACCGGCCAACCACCCTTCTTCTCCCTCACCTATCGTCGCCGACCAAGAAAAGAGAGAGGAAGCTCTTCTTCTTGACCCTCCGGCGCCGATCAACCTCCCTCTCCTTTCGGGTGGCATGCACACAAAGAAGAAGAAGAGAAAGGGAAGAGGAAAGACCTTGTCTTCCTTCTTCCCACTGAGCTCTACCTCCTTCTTGTCTTGTGGCGCTGGTTTATGCTAGGAGAGAGAAGGCAAGGGAGAGAAGGGAAAGACTTTAGGGTTCTTGTGTTGGATGAATTGGATCCCTTGGTCTTATGACTCCATGGGTATATATAGGGCTACAATAGGGACCATGATGAGGAGTTGAGTCTTGGCCACCTAATGGATCAAAGCCCGATCCATTAATGAAGATCCATTCAACAAAAGGATCCTCATTGAACTACCTCACCAACCCCACATTTAAATATAGGCTTCACCTATTATGAGTACAAATATCTCCCCGTGTTTAAGATATCGAATGCCCGTTGATTAATTAAATTACTGACAATTTAATTAATCAACATCTAACTCCTTTACTAGTACCACTCAACCTTATCATCATGTCGGACCAAGTCCACCTACAAGATTTAACATGATGAACCTTATGAGCTCCTCAAGGGGACATCATCAACCCGACTCACCAGGACACGGTTTCCTTCTATAATCAATGACACACCATATAAATAATATTATTATCCAACTTACCGGGCCTATCGATTTAACAGAATAAATCTCGTCCATTGGTAAATTAAAGAAATAACTATTAAGTACATGTGTCCGTTATTATATCGAGATTAAGAGTATGTACTCCATAATAACTGAGGTCTGATCCAATTATAGAGTCAGTATAAATTGAATCACCTCTATGTCGGTCCTGCTCAGTACACACAAAGTGCACTAGTGTAATTCTATGATCAAGATAAACCAACACCAAATTACACTACAATCATCCCGATGGTTTGTCCAAATCTATCTCGGTCGTGAGCCTCTACTTATACTCTACAAGGAACTGATAACATGATCTTCTGTGCGACACCACACACCATGTTATCTATAGTGTAAAGTATTAGATAATATGCACATACTAATCTAAACATGCAACAGTGATCTTGTGATTCTCTTTCAAAATGTAGATGTCTATATACAAAAGCAAAACTTTTAGTATACATCCTAACAGATGAAATCTTGGTGAGTGAACTTGGATCCTAGTGAGTGAACCTAGGTGGACGAAATCTTGGTGAGTGAAGCTGAGTCCTAGTGAGTAAAGCTAGGTGGACAAAGTCCTAGTTAGTGAAGCTGCGCACGAAGACCAGGCCGAGGGTTGGGCATGAATTCTTGGATCGGGGAATTGGGCACGAAGTCCTAGTCGCAGATTGGGCACGAAGTCATGGCCGAGGGTTGGGCATCGAAGTCCTGGTTCGACGAATTGAACACAAAGTCCTGGTCAAGGATCGGGCAAAAGACTTAGCTGAGCGAGGACTACGAACAGAAGTAAAGATGGGTCAAGGATCTAACGTCTCGAGATCCGAGAGTCTCGGAGACCGAACAGAAGTCCAACCGGAGGTCCCCATTGGCAAAGGGTAACTTCTTTAGAGTGGAATAGGTGAGAATGCGTTCCCCGGGAAAGAGAACAACAAGCGTCAATTCAACCTAGGATTTTATTTGAAATCCAAATTCAATACCAGACAACTGTGACTGCCAATCATTATGGCCTAGGACTATTTATTTGTCTTGTGTTTGTTTTTCTTGTAGGAACATGGAGTTGGAGGCATGATACGAGAGCAAACGTCAGAAAATAAGCTCTTGGGAAAGGGCTTCCTGGGCGCCCGGATCAACCCAGGCGCCCTATGTGGAGGGTGCCCTCAAGAGGTTGAGGCCATCCCAGGCAGCCAACATCCCATGTGCCTGATTGCTATCAGACGCTTGATCTCTATCAAGCACCCAAGAAGCAGGTTTTATCCTTGCGATCAGTACGCTAGTTCGGATCAGGTTTGACCACTTGTGAGGCGCCTCAATGGGCTCTACGGCCCCCGAATGTAGTGTATAAAAGGGATGTCAACCCCTCAGTTCAGAATATCAACTTTCACATCCACTTACTCATTCTGTGTAAAGGAAAAGTGTTGGGATGAAGCTCTACGACAAAGGAGGCTCCAGGAGGAAGTGTGCGATGCTTCAGAGTTCTGGATTGGTCTGGATCGTCATCTTTTGTTTGGATTGTATTTATTCATAAGTTGTATTTATTTCATTACTGTTATTGCGCTTGTACGTAAACTGTAAGATGGGTTTCCCCATCTCCAAAAAACTTTCAGAAAGGAGACCACTAGTGGACGAGCGCTACCTGTAATTAGGCCTTGGATGTACTGACCTTGGTGGGTTGGGAACCAAGTAAATCTCGCGTGTTCTTTTTGTGTTTGCTTTTACTTGTATTATTTCGCTGCTAGTAACAACTCTGATATTAAGCGAACGATCAATGAAGTTTCGACGAAAATTTACGAGTCGATATTCACCCCCTCTATCGACGCCACCGATCCCACGACCCCTATGTATTATATTGGTTTCAAGTATGTTGTATGTCTACATATGCATTTGGTTTATCTTTTTTATTTATGAGACTATAAACCCTTGGTTTTCTTTATGCTTGTTTTACCCCTTTTATATACCATATATTTATTTGTTCTTATACCTGTATAGTTCCACCCAGAACTTACCACCCCTCGTCTCTCTTTTCTTGTTTTAGGTAGTTGATAGCGGTGTCTCGTGCTGCCAAGAGAGAATCCAGTTGTCAGTCTCTCTGTTTGAGTATTATTTTTATTTGTCTTCGTACTTTCATGTTACTTTCATCATATTGGCGTCGCTTTGGTTTAGTTATTATTTTGGATAGTATTTAGCTTTTCGTTAGACGTGTATTTAATTGCATCCGTTAGATTTTGATTTACGCATTTTGGTTTACGGTGATTTAATATTATGTTATTATTTGTTTATCATTTAGTATTGCAAATATTTAGTTGTGTGGTTGTGTTTATGTAAATGTCAGCCGAGTGTGGATGAGCTAATCTTTATGTTGAGAAGTGTATGTATAAGTTTCAAATTGTCCGCCGTATAAAGGAGATGCTACCCGAATTTTCGAGCGAGCACAGACCTCTGGGGGTGTGACACGTATCATAACTATCACTTCTTTACTGAAGTTTTTGTGGGGTGAGACACTCAAGACTGTAGTTTACCTACTTAATAGAGTAGACAGTAAGATAGTAACTAAAATCCAATATGAGATGTGGACGTGTAGGAATTAGTATTAGACATTTATATGTCTATGATTGTCCATTTGAGGCTAGGCCTCATGAAAAGAAATTATACTCAAGGACAATTAGCTACAATTTGTTAGGTTACTATGAGAAGTCCAGAGCTATAAATTTTATGATCCCTCTAATAGATCCTTTGTCAAAATCTGAAATACCAAATTTATTGAGGACAATAGGAGCATTAAGTTTAGAAAAGTATCTTTTGAGAAAAGTGTTAGCGATTCTACTGTGGTCACTACTTGTGCAATAAGTAGCAGTATGGTTACCATACCTTACATTATGGATATCATATATCCAATGGAAGTAGTGAATCGAGATATTCCCATATCATCTCTAATGCAATTGGTGAGCCCCTCCACTTAAAGTGAGATATTGCTTCATATAGATGAGTAAACATCGCAACCACCTTAAACACAAGTGCTTTTAAAACGATCTACTAGGGATAGTAGATCCACAGTTTCTTATGATTATGTTTATCTCCAAGAGCACAAGTAGGGGTGAGCAAAAATTCGGTTAAACCGAATAAATCGAAAAAAATAACCAAATTTTAAATTTCGGTTCGGTCTATTCGGTAATTTGGTTTTTTTCCTAAAAACTCGGTTAATTCGGTTCGGTTTTGGTTTTCAACTTTCCTATTCGGTTAAACCAAATAGACCGAATTAACTAAATTATTAACCCAAAATTAATTTTTTATTTTAAAAAAATTGATTTTTATTTAAAACAAAATGAATTTTATTTTAAAAATTATTTTTTTGGATAATTCGATTAAAAACCGAATTAATCGATAAAATATCGGTTTGGTATGTTCGGTTTTTTTTAATTTGGTCGGTTCGATTTGATCGAACAAAAATCGGTTCGGTTCGTTTTTGCTAATTCGGTTCGGTTCGGTTCGATTTTAACCGAATGCTCACCCTTAAGCACAAGTTTGGCATAGGGTTGGAAAGTGATCATATATCTTTCCTAAAAGACTAACAATACTCTAACTCTGGAAGGTGGATTAGTGATGGCTCCCAATTATAGACTGTCACGAAAATGGGTTTCAAATTTAGATATTTCTACTGGTGGAAACCCTAGCTCACAATTTAAATGTAGTAAAGGGGCCACAGGTCGTATTTTTCCTAGGGCTAGTTTCGGATGTTTGGTTCAAACTTGAATTTATGTGTCGTCAAATATTTTTGGGTTTCAAGTAAGAGTTGGGTTTTGTTTGCAATTAGAATGAAAAGATAGTGAAAAGGAAAGAAGTTTAACTAGACAAACTTAAACTAGGTAATTGCAATTAATAACTCAACCAATGAGGAAACTAATCGAACCAATGTAAATTCGCAGAATTTGGAGAGCAAAACTGATACCAAGTGCAATGGTACACTAAAAGTTATGTTTAACTTCAGGAATTACAACTCTAAACAACCCGAATGCTACGCAAGCTATATACCAATTAGTGCCCAGTTTTCACTTGATACAAAGTGCAGAAACGATAACTGATAAGCAGAAAAGAAGATGGAAATTCAGAAACAATCTGAATGCGAACAAACCTGATATCAAGTGCAACAGTTCACTAAAAATTGTGTCTAATTTCAGGAATTGAAACTCGAACAAGCTGAATGCGAAACAACTGATACGCCGAAAAGAAATCTGATACAAAATTCAGAAATGATAAGCTGCTGTTCATAAAAGAAAAATTCACAAAACTGATCATCGATCCCTTCCCTGAGTACAAATTCTTCTTGCTGTCACACAAGAGTCAGCTACAAACCCCTTAGCTTGACAAATCGATAGAAATTCCAACTCTGCGATCAATTCAGCTCTAAATTTGTTTCCAGCTGAAAAAATCCATCCGATCTCCTCATACTCGCTGTGTGGGATTGCAGTGATGACTTAGGATCGATCAGAGCAGCTCAAAGGACCCTCCGACTTGCTCTGGTGGATGAAGAATGGAATACAAGGATGATTCGATCAGGCGAATGGCAGAGCTGGTGAAACCCCCACTTAGCTCTGTTCAGCGACAAGTTTGATCTGAAACCTCACGGAGAAGTAGTTCCGACGATCTAGAACTCAACCCAAGTGCGGAATCAATGCGGTCGCGCGATTGGATGAGTAAAATTGAAGAAGAAAAGGAAGAACACGAAGAACTCCAATCAGCGGCGAAGACGAGACAGATCTGATCGGGGGAGGAGAACAGTTTATATAGTTTGAAATGGACGGCTGTGATTCTCTTTGCTTCATCCAACGGCTGGATCTCTTCAGATTTGAATCAAACCCTCCAGATCTTAATCAAGGGTAAGGATCTGCCTCTTAGTAACTCGGATCTTTCAGACTTGCAACGGATGACTCAGATCTACCTGATCTTTGAATGGACGGTCTAGATCCTCTTGAGCTTGATCCAACGGCTGAATGATATCTGATTTCGATGAAACCTTCAGATCTTGATCTGAGTTCATGATTAGCTTTAACCCTAGCTCGGATTGCATCAAAAGTTCGCAGATGGCTCAGATTTAGCTGTTTTTGAATCGAACGACCCATATTAGTCTGATGCTTGATCACTCGATCCGGATCCAATTCTGACTCAAGTTTGACCCAGCATGACCTAGGTCCATGATCCTTCTAAGCCTATAAAAGTAGATTAACAATTTAGTGCCAAAATATTTCAAATGTATAAAGATTTCCAATAAATCCCAAAATTAAATTAATTCATTGAACCTAGGGTAAATTCAAGATTAAGCATGTAAAATATGGGTCAAACATGGATTTTAGAGCCTGAAATAATCAACAAAATAGTACTTATCAACTCCCCCACACTTAAACTTGAGCGTCTCACGAAAACTATCAAATATGTATCCCTTAGATTCTTTCCAAATATAGTTAGAAGCAATTGAAAAGAAATTACCTAAGGTTGTCAATTCGCAAAAATCTAAGCTCTATGGACTAATATCTCGTCCCCAAATCAACAACTTAGTCTACTTCATCTTTCATAACTCCTTGAGATGAATTGTACTCACAAAGCCTTTCAAGGGAAGTTTTAGGTGACCCTCTTCCTAAATTCTACGTTTGTGGCGAAGTAGAGCTCACTCAAGCACAACATGGTTTTTGCACTACCATAGGCTTGCTTGTTATATACTCTCCATCATTATTCATGATTCGGATCCACATCTACAAAAACTTATTCAAACAAGCTAAAGACATATGAAACGGTAAGAATGAAGTAAAAGTTTAGAAAATAGAAAAGTTGACGAAGTGGAAAACTTGAGTGCTCAAAGATATTTCTAATGTACTTTGCCCTCTTAATAGTCCTCTAGTAAAGTCAGAATTATGGTGGAGCAAGAATTTGATAGTGCCTTTGATTCAGATGAAGAGAACTTCATTGATTTCATTGTGCCAAACTGCATTTGCGTGCCACTTTGTTTCCCTCTTCTTTTTTTTTTTCTATGGTCAGCTGCTGGTTTTTCTGTTTTTGGTTGCAGCTAAGTCTCTACTTCTGTCTTCCTTCATCTTGTTTAGTCATGTTGTGTCCAGCTCCCAAATCTTTATCAGAACTAGCTCCAATTCATGAAATGAAAAAAATTCAACACTGCTATGAGCTTGCAAATGAATCGCATCTGCTGTTCAGTCATGTTCTGCCCAAAACACTTCTGTTTTTTTTTCTGTTCTGTCCCGATATGGAGAACTTCCAATGGACAGGTTACTTCATTTGGAAACACTGCGGACCAGAACTTATATCCAAACTTGGCATAAGGATTTATTTCCAGCTCTTTTTTTTATGTAGCTGAATTTTTTTTCAGCTTCCATTCGGCCAACTCCCATGGAGATATAATCGAATGCTTATAGGCTTCCAAATACTACATGCTGTGCCAGATTTAATGTTCCAAGATCTCCAAAATATTCAGATATCAAAGCTCTTCTTTCCCTTAATGTGCTTAATAACTCAACTTGTCCTCACTGTTTTATTCAGCCACCTTGTTTCAGATTCACAGCATTCAATTCCACCTTGTTTTCTTTTTCCTATGCTGGCTAAACTTCCTCATCTCCATCAAAAATTACGACCATGCATCAGTAATTTTTACAACTCTGCTGCTCTCCAATAATCCTGATAACTTGTGAAGGCTGTTACTTCATTCTTGTCAACAACTCTTGCAATTCAACTTCTGTTAAAACAATTCAGCTTAAACTGATTTCTTTCCAGATCTTTTTAGACTACTTTGCAATTGAACTGTACAACTACTTCTATAATTCCAGCTTCCACAATTCCAATCCACTCTTGGAATTCTTGGAGTCGCAAGATGCATCCATTCCAATCGAAGATGCTGAAATAATATGCTCTACTTGGAATTTTTCTCTTTTTTTTTCTTGCAACCACACTTGATATAATTCTCCTTCAAGTGAGCACACTTCTACTTATATTTTTTTCGTTTTTGTTTCAAATTTCAGCTCCACGCAATTAATTTCAGAATCCATAATCATCAAGTTCTTCATCCTTGCAATTCTCTGATTTCTTCACAGCAGTTACATCACAGAAACTTGCATCAAATAGTTGTGGAGAATTTAAATGCTTTACTTGAGAACTACTGATCAGCAAGTTTGAATTCCAGCCATGGCACTGTACTGCATTTATCCTTGACTGATTTCATCCATTTGCCTTAATAACAATTTTAACTTTCACTTGAATTGCCCAGTAGTTTGAAATCTGCTCCTAAGAGGTTGAGTTCAGGGAGAGACAATTCTGCAACTTCTGTTTAAGTTTAGTAATGCATTGCTGATTTCATCTCAACCTCTTTAATTGTATGAAGCTTAAAACATTCAATGTCAATATGCATATCAGGTGCTCCACTTTAAATTACTAATCTGGCCGAGCTTCTCCACATTTGCAATTCAAACTTGGCACAAACAGTCTCGAATCATAAGGAGCTTCCCACATTTATTCACCATTTAATCCTAGCAGCCACACTAATTTCCTTTGTCCCCTTCAAATGTGAATGTATCAGAATTTTCAAGTGGATGTACTCAATTCTTTTTTTTGATACATTTATGTACTTAATTCTTTGATTTATAGCCTAGAAAGCCTAGATTCAGTTTCAAGTTGATACAAAACTGCTTGTATGGAAACACAATCTTAGTCCTACTATCATTCCAATTGAGTTTTTCCAATACAGACTTCAACAATAGTTCTTCATCAGATTTTCAGCAATAGGGACACATTTCAAAATGCTTCCATTTGTATAGTTTACAAATTGTGAGTAAACAAAAAAAAAACCTTTGTCACCTA
>JAGFNQ010007791.1:128865-477502 GCA_024364735.1 Boesenbergia rotunda | reverse complement strand
CAAAGGAGAGAGGCAAGGCTGAGTAGGGCGCCTGGAGTGTTCCCGGGCGCCCCCAAGGTGCATACAAAACACGCAAAGAGAAAACGGGTTCGAATAGCTGCTGGCCGGGCGCCCCCGTGCTCCCGGGCGCCCGCGCTGCTCCCGGGCGCCCCCATGCGCATGCATCGAACCAAAAGCCCTCGAAGCCAAGCGGATAAAATTTGACCCGGTCAATCCGGGCGCCCCGAGTCCTCCGGGCGCCCCGGTCAAAGCGGATCCAGAGGATCAGACGCGACCGAGACTTTGGCGGATCAAAGGCCACGTGGGGGCGCCCCCGATGTCCCGGGCCCCCCAGGCCCTATATAAAGGCCCCTCGACCAAGGCTTCAGAAAATCAGTTGTTTTCAACGCTTCTACGCTATTCTGCTTCGCGCCTTGCTCCGGAAACTGCCCAACTCGAGCCGACGACGTCCCGCTGCTCCAAACAAGTGAACCTACAATCGGACGTCGGTAAAAGAAGAGCATTTTTTCTTAATTGTTAAGTTTACTGCACTTACACTGTATTCAATATTATAAACTGTCTTTGCGCCAAATATAGAATTGCCCAAAGTAAACGGTCAACGACCGTGGGCCTTGGGAGTAGGAGTCGACACAGGCTCCGAACCAAGTAAATCGATTGCGTCTCTGTGTCTTTTCTTTAATTTCCGCTACGTACCTACTCTTACTCAAATCCGAAAGTTTTCCGATATTCACCCCCCCCTCTATCGGGTTTCTCGATCCAACAAGTGGTATCAGAGCGGGGAAGTTCAAACCTGGTGCAACCACTAGTTTGAAATTTTTTTCGGATTTTTATTTTTCTATTCTTTTCTGACGAATTTTTCGTTAAATATTTTATTCGATTTTTTTGTTAAGCGAGGTTGGTGCAACACCCCTCGTTATTTAATTCATCCAGCACTACTAATCCAAGACCTAGTCTTGGAAAATTCGTTTTTTTCTTTTAGTTTTCTTTGTCAGACTAAATGGCCATACAAGAGGGATTCAGCACCGCCAGACCTCCATTCTTCAGTGGAGAAGACTTTTCCTACTGGAAAAGTCGTATGGAGGTCCACCTGAAAACTCAGGTGGACATGTGGATCATTATCCAGTCCGGTCTGGAGATCCCCCGAAATGCCGAAGGACTTCCTCAGAACTACTCTGAATGGGACAACTCCCTAAAGCGAAAGATAGAAGCCGACGCAAAAGCTACTCAGACTCTTCAATGCGGATTGACGAAAGAGGAGATGAACCACGTGGGCCCCTTCAGCAGTGCAAAGGAGCTGTGGACAAAACTGATCGAGCTACACGAAGGGACTTCAGATACTCGGATCAGCAAGAGGGATTTGCTACTAAACAAACTCTACACCATCAAGATGGCCGACAACGAAACAGCAGCCCAGCTCCACGCACGAATCCAAGAGGTAATGAACGGTCTTCACACAATAGGTCACAAGGTTGAAAACCGTGACCTAATAAGGTATGCTCTAAACGCCTTCCCTAGAAACACCTTGTGGGCATCTATGGTAGATGCATACAAGGTCTCTAGAGATCTTTCTAAAATAAAATTAGATGAGTTGTTTTCCGAACTTGAACTGCACGAACAAACTAACACCAATGTGGTCGAGAAAGGTATTGCTTTTCTTGCAGGTAAAACTGGAAAGGACAACGAAGAAGAAGCCTAAACCTGAACCAGAGTCTAACTCTGACTCAGACTCAGAAGAAGAAGATGGAGATCAAACTAAGCTGGTCCAGCTCGCTCGAAGCTACTACAAGGAGCTAAAGAACCGAACCAACAAACGGAAAACCGGTCGAAGAAAGGACGAACCAGCTGAACCCGCAAACAAGCCCAATGTAACCTGCTACGAGTGCAAGAAAAAGGGCCACTACAAGTCAGAGTGTCCTAACCTAAAGGAGACTAAAAAGACGAGAAGAAAGAAGGCACTGCAAGCAACCTGGGACGAATCGTCCTCAGAAGAAGAAGAAGAGGCACCCCAGTCCAATCTCCTAGCTCTGACCGCCTCAGATAAAGTTGAGACTGAGTCAGAAACAGAACAAGAGGACGGCGAGCTGACCTTCACAGAAGACGGAGAAATTAAGGTAACCGATTTTAATAGATTGCAATTAAGTGAATTAATTTCCTTTCTTTCTCGAGATTTGGCAAAAGCCAAACTCCGAGACGAATCCCTCCGACAGGAAGTAAAACTCCTGAAAGAAGGAGCTGACTCTAAACCCTTAACCGAGAAGGTTCAGGAAGGAACTCCTACTCAAGTTGAAAAACTTGAAAAGGAAAACTCCTCCCTGAAAACTCAGGTTAAGGATCTTAGATCAGCATTAGAACGATTTACATCTGGTTCCAAAGGTCTTGACATGATCCTTGGAAAACAGAAATCAGTTCTAAATCGATCCGGATTGGGCTATAGAACCAAATCTCGGCAAAGATCATACTTTGCTGTACTGAATCAGTCCAGAGGTAAAATTCAGGCATGGGTACCTAAACTATACCTGAACAAACCAACTGGATCAAATCAGTATTGGATCCCCAAGGACAAGATTCACATCTTGCCTAACCATCACCGTGGCTTTAGTCCAGGGGGAGCCAAACTGAAAACTATATTCATTATTAGATAAATTTTTTTTCAATATGATTGTTTGCCTGTTTATTCAATTTCTGCAATTTACCATGCTTAGACTTAGGCTAGTTTAAGGACCAAACAAACTTAACTGAAACTTGAAAACATAGTATTAGGTGGAGGTGAGATGATAGTACGTTGGGGAAACCAATTCTAATAAGATCAAGTTTACTTGGTCTCTTTAGACTGGTGAAACCAGCCGAAGCTACCGATCCAAAATCAAACTAGTTAGACCAGAAATTTTTCAAAGAATAATTTTGAAAATGAAATTTCATTAAAAGACTTTGTCAAGGAAAGGGTGGATGATCCCATAAGGCTTCGGCCAAAGAAGGCCTAGTGCCTCGCCAAGACCTGGAAGTCAATTTTTGAAATTCAAATTCAAATTAATTTTTGTCAAAATTCGAATCTAACACAAAATTTCAGTTAAGTGTAGATTTAAACATCTTTTCGAAAATTTCAAAATTAATTATGTTTTCAAAATTTTCAAAATTAATCAAAATTTTCAAAATAATCTTAACTATCAAAACCTGTCTCACGAAAACCTATAAGGTTAACGTGATTGAAAACCCTAGATTGGGTGAGACAGACTAGGCAGTGAAACTCAATTTAAGCTATTCCTGATTCTAATTGAATCCAAATCAAGAAAACTCTTTATGCGTAGGAACATAAAGATTTGGATCAATGGATGTTGGATAGCGGTTGCTCTAGACACATGACTGGAGATAAATTGAAGTTCACCAAGCTCAAACTCAAAAACCTAGGCTCAGTGGCATTTGGCAATAATGTTACACTCAAGGTAATTGGGTCAGGTAATATTGAGCTTAAATCTGATTTCATTATTAAGAAAGTTCTATTGGTTGAAAACTTTAATTTTAACTTACTTAGCATAAGTCAGTTATGTGATTCTGGTTATATAGTTACTTTCAACAATTCTAACTGCCTGATTAAAAATGAACAAGACTCAGAAATCATACTTAAGGGCACTAGGAAAAACAATGTATACACTATAAATCTTCCCCTTATACCCAAATGTATGTTAACACAATTAGAACAAACAAACCTCTGGCATAGGAGATTAGGTCATACCAATCTAAGAACTATCTCAAAAATCACCCAACTTGGCTTAATCAAAGGTATTCCCAAAATCAAAAATAATGAAAACCTAATATGTGAATCTTGTAATCAAGGTAAACAAACCAAATCCAATCACAAATTAATTCAATCTGATCTAACTCAAACCACACTTGAGCTCCTGCACCTTGACTTATTTGATTCACATGGATCCAAGTCACTAAGCGGAAACCGATACTGCTTAGTAATAGTCGATGATTACTCTAGGTTTACCTGGATTAGGTTCTTAAAAACCAAAGATGAAACCCTAAACCTATTTAATGAATTCTGTAAACTAATTGAAAATCAAAATGACACTAAAATTAAAAGACTTAGGAGTGATCACGGGGGAGAGTTTGAAAATCAACGATTCGAGGAATTCTGTAAGGTAAATGGGTACCTACATGAATTTTCATGTCCTAGAACCCCCCAACAAAATGGGATAGTTGAGCGAAGGAATAGAACATTACAAGAAGACGCTAGAGCTATGCTCAACGAATTTAATCTAGCAAACCAATTTTCGGCAGAAGCAATTAGTACGACCTGTTATATCCAAAATAGGGTTTTGATTAACAAGCGACACAACAAAACCCCCTACGAACTGTACTATCATAGACTCCCCAACCTACACTACCTAAGGGTCTTTGGATGTAAAGTCCATATCCTAAAATTTCAGTCCAAGTCAAACCCAGGTATTTTCCTAGGATACTCAACCACAAGTAGAGCCTATAGAGTTTACAACAAACAAACTAAGAAAATTGAAGAAACAACAAACCTAATTTTTGATGAAGAAATCAACTCATCATCTAATAATCCAGACTTAACTTCATCAAACTCTGACCAAGAAAATTAACAAACTACTGAACCTTTAATTGAATCCTTAAACGAACTAACCATTGAACCAATCAATGAGTCAACTGAATCAAGTATCCAACCAACAAATGAACCAGCCCAAAGAATCGAATCAAATAGTGAACCAAACCGACCAGCCGGACCTGAGGCTGAACCAAGCTCTAGAAGAACCAAGAAACCCAGACTCAGTCACCCAACTGATCAAATTGTGGGTGATCCAACTCTAGGAGTCAGGACTAGGTCTTCCTATAGGAACCTTAGCCAAATAGCTATGATATCAAAAATTGAACCCAAAACTATAGAAGAAGCCTTACCTGATCCTGATTGGATCATAGCAATGCAAGAAGAACTAGCTCAATTCGAGAGAAACCAAGTCTGGGAATTAGTACCTAAACCTGAGGGCAAATCCATCATTGACACTAAGTGGCTTTTTAGGAATAAGCTGAATGATCAAGGGGAAATAGTCAGAAATAAAGCCCGCTTAGTAGCAAAGGGTTTCAGCCAAGTAGAGGGATTAGACTACGATGAAACATATGCCCCAGTAGCTATACTTGAGTCCATTAAAATGTTGTTAGCCTTTGCATCCCATAAAGGATTTAAGTTATATCAAATGGATGTAAAGTCAGCCTTCTTAAATGGATTCATTAAAGAAGAAGTTTATATAGGACAACCCCCAGGGTTTGAGGACTTAGATAAACCTAACCATGTTTACAAACTAACCAAAGCATTATATGGGCTAAAACAAGCACCTAGGGCCTGGTATGAATGATTATCAACCTATTTAACTTCTAAAGAATTTAAACAAGGCCAAATTGACTCAACATTATTTATTAAAACCCTAGGAAAAGATATATTTATTGCCCAAATTTACGTAGATGACATAATCTTTGGATCCACCAACACCAACTTTCTAAAAGAATTTGTCAGGATAATGGAAGATGAATTTGAAATGAACTTAGTTGGTGAGCTTACATTTTTCCTAGGACTACAAATCAAACAAACTAGGGATGGTAACTATGTTCATCAATTCAAATATGCTAAAGAATTAATAAAGAAATTTAAAATGGATAACTCTAAAAGCATAAGTACCCCCATGGCCACTAATGTAAAAATAGATAGTGACCCTGATGGTAAACCAGTAGACCTTAAACTCTATAGGAGTATGATAGGTAGTCTACTGTACCTTACAGCCAGTAGACCTGATATTCTCTTTGCTGTAGGGATGTGTGCTAGATACCAAACCTGTGCTAAAGAAACGCACTTAGCAGCCCTAAAAAGAATACTGAGATATGTAAAGGGCACCCTAAATGTAGGGATTTGGTATCCTAGGACCTCAACCTTTGCTTTAACCGGATACTCAGATTCTGACGATGCTGGCTATAAATTAGATAGAAAGAGCACAAGTGGAAGCTGCCAATTGTTAGGTCAGAGTCTAGTCAATTGGTGCAGCAGAAAACAACACTGTGTGACTCTATCCACAACTGAAGCTGAGTATGTGGCATTAGGAGAGTGTGTGGCTCAACTTTTATGGATGATGCACACACTTAAGGACTTCCAGCTCAACTACACCCAAACTCAAGTATTTATTGACAATATAAGTTCAATTAATTTAACTAAGAACCCAATCCAACACTCCAGAACCAAACATATAGAAGTCAAACATCATTTTGTAAGAGACCATGTAGCCAAGGGTGAAATAGTACTTAAGTATATTGACTCAAAATCCAACCTAGCTAATATATTCACAAAACCCTTGCCTGAATCTGAGTTTAGCTGACTAAGAAGGCAGTTAGGATTGTGCTCTGTAGAATAGATTTTTTTTCTGATTTAAAATTTTTTTCTAAAAATAGAATTTGAAAAACTGTTGTACTTAATTTCAAAATTAGTTTTCATTTTTCGAAGTAGTTTTATTTGTTTATTTCAAAAATTACCCCCTTTAAAAATTAGGGCTTTTTCGAAAATGGACTTAGCCTAGGCCCTAACTCTAGAACTGCATGCACCTATAGACTTAGAAGCCAGCATCTCACAAGCACCTTAGGGTACTTTTGATTGATAACCTAGAAAGGGTTGAGATGCTTAGGTCTTTGTCTTAATTCAAGATGCTTTAAGTCAGTGCATCTGCAGTAATTGGGGCACTAAATACAACTTAAACAACAATCCAGTTAAGTGTCAAGTTTAGAAAATCTAACTTGAACAGAAACACTTAACTTGACTAACCCTAGCAAAAACTACTGTTTATAACAGTTAGTAAGTAGCTAATTGGGTTATACAAGTCCCTACAGAGAAAATTGATTGATTTAGTGTAAATCTAATTATAAATTGGTTCAGTACAGCAAATTCTTATTTATTTCCTTTATTCATGCTATATTTATCTGTTTTGATATATGGCAAAGGGGGAGAGATAGGAAAGGAAAGAGAAATTACAAAATTTACAAAATTACTTTTTCTAATTTCCTTTATTCAAAAAGGTTTTTCTAAATTTTTCACTTATTCAAAAGCTTAAACTTTTTGAAGAAGTACTTAAGTTCTTGAAGCTTTCAAAATTTTTGCCTAAGTACTCAAGTTTCAAAAGTTCTTAAAGCTTTCAAAATTTTTGCCTAAGTACTCAAGTTTCAAAAGTTCTTAAAGCCTTCAAAAAATTTTTGCCTAAGTACTCAAGTTTCAAAAGTTCTTAAAGCTTTCAAAATTTTTGCCTAAGTACTCAAGTTTCAAAAGTTCTTAAAGCTTTCAAAATTTTACCTAAGTACTCTAGTTTCAAATTTTCTTAAAGCTTTTAAAATGTTGCTAAGTACTCCAGCTGTAAGATTTTTACTCAAGCTTTCAAAATTTTTTTAAGTACTCTAAAGCTTAAGTTTTTCAAAGCTGTACTAAAACTAAAATTCTTACTTAAGTTTTTTTTCAAGTACAAGTTTTTTAAACCCCACGAATTTTTGAAAAATTTAGGGGGAGATTCCTTACAGGGGGAGGGAACAAAAGTTAAAACTTTTTTCGTGTTTTGCTTAAACTTAACTTTTTGAACTAGGGTTGCCATAAATCAAAAAGGGGGAGATTGTTGGTGCAGAATGCACCTAAGTCAAACCTGTGTTTTGATAATGGCAACATAGGTCAAAAGTTAAGTCTTTCTTGTTTTCTAACAAGTTAATCTAGTGTGCAGGAAAAGCCCTAGCGAAGGACTACTAGGCACTGGCAGAGGAATGCCAGGAAAGAAAGCCCTAGCGAAGGATTGCTAGGCAACTGGCAAAGGACTGCCAGTATCAAGCCCTAGCGAAGGACTGCTAGGCTCCAGGCGAAGGACAGCCTGGGACTAAAGCCCTAGTGAAGGATTGCTAGGCAACTGGCGAAGGACTGCCAGTTTACAAGACCTGACAAAGGACCGTCAGGCAAAAGTCCAACCAAAGGAGCGGTTGGCATCAGGTAATTTCTCCCGAGAGGAGTAGGTGAGGACGCGTTCCCCGTCGAGGGAACAGTAGGCGTCGGTTCGACCTAGGGCTCCATTTTGGAGACCAAAGTCAGAACCAAGACAGCTAAGGCTGTATAAATCTAATAAATTATTATGTTATTGTGTTTTGGACTAACCCTGGATGCAGGACCAAAGGAAGGAGTGTCTGCAGCTCAGAAAGCCTCAAAGGAGAGAGGCAAGGCTGAGTAGGGCGCCCGGAGTGTCCCGGGCGCCCCCAAGGTGCATACAAAACACGCAAAGAGAAAACGAGTTCGAATAGCTGCTGGGTCGAGCGCCCCCGTGCTCCCGGGCGCCCGCGCTGCTCCCGGGCGCCCCCAGCGTCCCGGGCGCCCCCATGCGCATGCATCGAACCAAAAGCCCTCGAAGCCAAGCGGATAAAATTTGACCCGGTCAATCCGGGTGCCCCGAGTCCTCCGGGCGCCCCGGTCAAAGCGGATCCAGAGGATCAGACGCGACCGAGACTTTGGCGGATCAAAGGCCACGTGGGGGGCGCCCCCGACGTCCCGGGTGCCCCCAGGCCCTATATAAAGGCCCCTCGACCAAGGCTTCAGAAAATCAGTTGTTTTCAACGGTTCTACGCTCTTCTGCTCTCGCGCATTGCTCCGGAAACTGCCCAACTCGAGCCGACGACGTCCCGCTGCTCCAAACAAGTGAACCTACAATCGGACGTCGGTAAAAGAAGAGCATCTTTTTCTTAATTGTTAAGTTTACTGCACTTACTCTGTATTCAATATTTGTAAACTGTCTTTGCGCCAAATATAGAATTGCCCAAAGTAAACGGTCAACGACCGTGGGCCTTGGAGTAGGAGTCGACACAGGCTCCGAACCAAGTAAATTGATTGCGTCTCTGTGTCTTTTCTTTAATTTCCGCTGCATACCTACTCTTACTCAAATCCGAAAGTTTTCCGATATTCACACCCCCCCTCTATCGGGTTTCTCGATCCAACACAAACTGGCGGCCAAATCAACATTTGGCGGCCCAACTTTGACAACCCCTTAGGTCGTCGACCGTTGGCCGTGCCGTTACTCACATGAACTTCCCACCCCTGGAGGTCTAGAGTTCGAATCCTAGTACTTGGCTATCAGGATTCATAAACTCTAGCACTTAGCCTGGAGGTCTAGAGTTCGAATCCTGAGGAAGGCAAAAATCCACTGGCCAGGGGTGGGAAGTTCTTGTGAGTAACGGCACAGCCAATGGTCGACGACCTAAGGGGTCGTCAAAGTTGGGCCGCCAAATGTTGATTTGGACGCCAGGTTGTTGGGCCGAGGGGCCAGGTTGTTGGGCTGCCACATGTTGATTTGGCCGCCAAAAGGGCCGAGGGGTCGGGTCGTTACACGAGGACTGTGTCAAGTTTAGGGGGAGGTCAAACTAAAAGAATTATTGAACATTTCAAAATCGTATATTTTCACACACGGTAGTTTCAAAATCCTTTTAAAAACATAAGTATTTTCTCTTCAAAATACTATCATTTTAAAGTCATTTCTTTTAAAATCACTGTATGAAGATAATTATACTATCATTTTCAAAAATTTATTTTTGGCTTATTTAATCATTTTTTGGAATCGATTTGAAATAACGTTTGCTTGAATTTGGAGAATTTCCAAGACACTTAGCGAAATGTTCTTGTAGTCAACAAGGTTTCTTAGGATTGTGTCAGACTGAAAAAGAAACCAAGTCATGTAAAATATCATGTTTCAAAATAAAAGTTTATTAAAAAGACTTTATCTTGCGAAAATATTTTAAGTGCAAAATATTTTTCAAAATACTAATATTTGTTAAGTGCAAAAAAAAAATTCAAAGCACTAATACTTTTTAAATACATAAAATTTTTTCTAAGCACAAAAGTTTTCTAAGTGAAAATCTTTTCTAAGTGCAAATTTTTTGTGAAAGTCTATTATAAATGGAAATTTTTCTAAAAAAATTTTCCAAGTGCACAATATTTTTCAAAGTACAATTTTTTGTGAAATTTAAGTACTTAGTTATTTTAACTAGTACTTAGTTTTTTAAAACAAAAAGAAGTTTCGAAATATCTTTTCAAAAGAATTATCCTATGTAATTTCAAAAGGAAAAGAATTTTTTTTTTAATTTTCATTGTTGGTGCAAGTTTTTTTCATTTTTTTTTATGTATGACAAAGAGGGAGAGAGAGCTTAAGTTAGAAATTTTTTTCCTCCCAAGGATCAATGGTTAAATCAAATTGTTTTTCCAAAGAGATAGCTTAAGTTAGAAATTTTTTCCCAAGGGTCAAAGTTTAAATCAAAATGTTTTCTCAAGGATCAAAACTTAGATCAAATTTTTTCCATTTTATCCCAAGGATCATAAAATTAACCCTTTAATCCAATCTAACTTAAGATGGTCTTCTCTGGGGGATATCATGAGGATACCCAAGCTGCTTCCCTACCGAGCAGATAAGCCATCCACAAAAATCCTCCACACCCCTTCAACTTCCTCTGTGTATAGCTCGCTATGGAAATCTGCTAGGGCTTGGTCTTTGATGGTCGATCGAGGTTGATACTGAATGTCGAATTCACTGAGCTCGATGGTCTATTTGATTATCCGATCGCATGCTTCTGGGTTGATCAACACTCTCCCCAAAGCGTTGTTAGTGAGTATTATTATAGGATGAAACAGAAAATATGGTCGAAGACATCGGGCGGCAAGCACAAGTGCATACGCCAACTTCTCGAGTGTGGTGTAGTGACACTCGGCTTCTTTTAAAAGGTGCCCAAAGATGTAGACTAGCAACTGCTCCCCCTCACCCTGTCGTACCAGTACATCACTCACCGCCTCCCGTGTCGCGGACAAGTACACATACAGAGCCTCCCATTCTACTGGTTTGGCTAACACAAGTAACCCGACAAGATATGTCTTTAACTCCTCGAAGTCCCGATCGCATTTGTTGTCCCACTAGAATTTGGTAGCTCGGCGCAATGTCTTGAAAAAGGGCAAAGTTTTGTCTGCCGATCGGGAGATGAAATGTGACAGATCCGTGATTCGACCGGTCAGCCTCTGTGCTTCCTTCAGATTTCGGAGAGCTAGCATGTCGAACATGGCTTTTACCTTGCTCGGGTTGACTTTAATGCCCCTCTCCGTGATAATATATCCCAAGAACTTACCACTCCTAGCCTCAAAAAGGCATTTGGTCGAGTTCAGCTTTAACCCATACTTCCTCAAGGTACCACATGTCTCCTTTATATCTTTTATAAGGTCATCAACCCCAGAAGACTTGATGAGAATGTCGTTGACATATACCTCGATGTTTCATCCGATCACCTCCCAAAAGACCTTGTTCATAATCCGCTGGTAAGTATCCCCTGCATTCATTGATCTGAATGGCATCACGGTATAACAGTATGTACCATTTGTCGCGATGAAACTGACTTTCTCCTGATCGACCATTGCTAACGGAACTTGATGATACCCTTGATAGGCATCCAACATGAAGATCAACTCACTTCCCGCGGTTGAGTCGACCATCTGATCAATTCTAGGCAAAGGATAACAATCCTTGGGGCATGCTCGGTTGAGGTCGCAAAGTCAATGCAGACACATCATTTGTTATCCGGCTTGGCTACCAACACCGCATTGGCCAACCAGGCTAGAAATTGAACCTCGTGGATATGCCCCACCTCCAAGAGCTTATCTATCTTGGCTTGGATGATCTTATTTTGCTCTGTGCTGAAATCCCTCTTCTGCTACTTTATTGGCGAGCATTGGTGTACACATGCAGGTGATGCTCCATGACATCCGGTCGGACGCCCTTCAAATCCCCGATCCTCTAAGCGAATACGTCCTTGTTCCGTGCCAGACAATTGATCAACTCTTGCCTCAATTCACCTGGGAGGCCCTGAATGATCTTCACATTAGTTTCTTGCTCGGGTAGTAGCTGGATCTCTTCCCTGTCTTCCCGCAGTTCTGCCCAGGGGGAAGGCTCTATCATGTTCCAACTATAGGGAGGTGCCCTGAACGTTCTTCTTACTTCCATCCGGATGTCATCCACGTAGCAACGTCGGGATACCTGTTGGTCTCCCCGAGCTTCCCCCACCCTATCACCAATAGGAAATTTGACTTTATGGTAATAGGTAGATATTACCGTTCGAAATTCGTTGAGGGTCGGTCGGCCCAAGATAGCGTTGTAAGCCGAGGGGACATCCACTATCAGGAAAAAAGACCACCGAGTTCTCCTCAGGGCCTCCTCCCCTAGGGAGATGGCAAGCTTGATTTGTTCGATCGGATGCACCTTGTTCCATGTGAATCCGAACAGAGGAGTGGCCACCGGTTGCTTCTCAGCCTTCTCGATCTGCAACAGATCGAATGCTCTTTTGTAGAGCACATTGACTGAGCTATCCATGTCCATGATGGTTCAATTGACTTGATAATTAGCTATTACGGTCGACAAGACCATGACGTCATCGTACGACACCTCCATGCCCTACAAGTCTTGAGGCACAAAACTGATATGGGGGCCTTGAGCTTATGCTATACTAGTACCAACCTGGTGAATTTCCAGCCGACGCACCTGAGACTTTCGTGTTCGGTTGGAATCTTTATTCGTGGGCCCTCCAAAGATAACATTCATATCACCTTGCACTGTGTTCCTCTGGTTAGCCTGCTCTTCCTAGTCGTCCATGGACTTGCTTGGTTCGGTTAGTTGAAACAGGTGTCGTGCTACGGGCGTTTCTGTGGACCCTACTATGTGGGTAGGCCTTGGTTCCCCTCGAGGTCCCAAGGACCCGGGAGTGGCCGAACGGGGAGCTCCTCGGGCGGCGGGGGATGGACCTCTCCCTAGCTGTCGGCATTCTTGAGTAGCATGTGTGTGGCTCTTATGGAAAGAGCAATAAGGCCTCCATCTGGTTAGGCTGCATCCTTGGGCTACTTGTTGTACCTATCGAAATCCAAACCCGAGTCTATCGATAGCCGCCCGGGGACTTCGAATGTAACACCCAATAATTTTCTGGTATTATTAGGAATTTTTCAGAATTTTTCTAGCAATTTTTCAGAATAAAAATGAAAAAAAAAATTTAAGGGTCGGGCGAGGGTTTGAACTCGCGACCACGCTACAATACCATGCCTTAAGGGAGTTCGCCTAGCCAGAAGGTCAGGGGTATCAAGAACAAAAAAGAAAGGAGCGAAATTATGTTATGGGTGAGTTAGGCTTTTCATGAAGAGGTATTTAAACTTCGCTTAAGTCGCGTGGAGTGCCCGAGGGTTTTTGTGGCTGCGCGAATAGGAGAGGGCGAGGAGGCTGCGAAAAAAAAAAGACAAGGGAGGAAGCCATAACTTTCTTCCTTCTTCTTCTTCTTCCTCCTCTTGAGTAGAAAGCCTAGGGTTCTTCCCTAGGGCCAAGGAGGGGAAGTTCTTGCAAGGAAGAGGAAAGGAGTCCTACACTAGGGTTTTTACCTCTATTTAGTGAGTTTTCATCAAGAAAAGGGTAAGTAGATCACTCACCTGCAATAGGAGTAGTTTTCGTATGTAATTTCTTGTTGTAGAACCATGTTTTATGATGCATGCTTTAAGATTATGGTTATTGTGTGTTTTAAGTTTTTAAAGATGCATGTTTTCTCATGATAGAAATTTAATTGGTTTAGATTTGGTGTATGTAAGCCAAGCATGATAAGATTTAATTTTGAAAAGTCCCAAAAATGAGGTTGGGATTAAGGGCACGCAAGGTGCTCGATGAAAGTCTCAAGTAAGAAAGGTAAAGGTGTTAAGTGCAAAATTTATGCAAAAGTAAGATAGTTTGATACGTATAAGTATTATAGTAAGAAAGTATTTTATTTTCGGAAAGTAACATGTACCGGGCAAATGGAAGGCCCACAGAAAGTTAGAAAGAAGCTCTAATAAGGTGCGGTGGCTAGCTACCCCGCAACCTATTAGAGAAGCGCGCAATTGGTACATTGATACCATGGTACAATGTCAAGGCCTAAAGAAAGTTGATTACTATTTTCAAGTAAATAAGTATTCACAAGTGTTTTCAGTTTTAAGTATATGCCTTTATTTCATATGTTAGCCTTGATACATTGCAAGCATGTTAAAGAGTAAGAGTAAGGAAGTTAGTGTTTGAATGTATGAGTACGTTAAGGTTGCAAATGATGTCATGCAAGTACTGTTTTCAACATGATTGAGCATGATAAGTAGATGTAAGTTTTCCCATGTGCATGTATTTTGGAAGTAAGCATTCTTTGAAATGAGCATGTTTATTATCGATAGCATGGATTTGTGAGTTAAGATTTACTTACTAAGCATTGTGCTTATTAGTTGCATTTCCTTCTATTGCAGATAAAGGCAAAGAAAAAGCATAAGTTATGGAGGTGACCAGGACTTGCATTGATGCTCAGTGGCGGTGGAACCGTGGAAGAGATCCGTTGGGTTAAGGCTTAGAGGCAATTTTTGAAGTTTAGAAACTTAGAGTTTAATATTTTGTTTGGTAAAATGTGAACATTGTGTTTAACCTCCGCATAGAGTCAAAAGTTGATACAATCTTTAGCATGATTTCATATGGTTTGGTAGTCTTGTTAAATTCCGCAAAGATTCTAATTTCAAGTCATTAGATTTGTTTTGAGTTGCTAGGATGTTTATAAAACTAGCATAGAGTATAGAAATGGAGTTATGTCTTTGTATGTCTTGAAAGTATATGAATTGTGGATCTTTGGAAACGGTTTTCAGTTCTTGAAGTCAAGTAGTGGTAACCTAAGGTCAAGGTCTAAGGTGAAGTCAAAGGTTAAGGTGAAGTGAGTAAAGGTAAAGGTAGTAAAGAGCGATGATCCGGCTTAAGTATAGGGTAGAGAAGTCGGGTCATCACATCGAATTGGCCCGCCCGGGGGATTGCTCCTTGGAATCGAGGGAAGGGACAGAGTCGGGCATACTTCCTTTTGCCGGGCGGCCTGTGCTTTCTCTACATCTACGTACTATACTGCTCGTCCCAATTGTTGGTGCAAGATGCAACAGTGATGTCCTCCTCTAGTGTTTCAATGTTTAACAATATGCTTAAGTTAGTGATACATTGAACAAGGTAAGGGTGAGTCAAGAAATCAGTACCAAAGTGAAGAAAAGTCCTAGTTAACCTAGGCAATAAGTCCTGGTTCGATGAATTGGGCACTAAGTCCTGATCATGGATTGGACACTAAGTCTTGGCCACGGGCTGGACACCGAAGACCTGACCGAGGGTTGGGCATGAAGTCCTGATTCGAGGAATTGGGCAATAAGTCCTGACCGAGGGCTGGGCACCGAAGTTCTGACATAGGGTTGGGTAATAAGTCCTGGTCGTAGACTAGGCTCGAAGTCCTAATTAGAGGAATTGGGCAATAAGTCCTGGCCGAGGGCTGGGCACCGAAGTCCTAGTGAGTGAAGCTGGGCATAAGTCCTAATCCGGAAGATTGGGCAAAAGTCCAACCGGAGGAGCCAGTTGGCAAACTTCTCCTGAGAGGAGTAGGCGAAAGGCGCATTCCCCATGAAGGGAACACTAGGCGTCGGTTCGACCTAGGGTTTCGTGAGAAATCCGAAGTCAGAACCAAATCGTTAAGGCTAAGAATATATATGTGCTTGTCTTATGTTTGTATATCTTGCAGGTACCTAGAATTGGAGGCAAAGCAGGCAAACAAACACACAAAACAGTTAGAAAGCTGCTCTTGGGCACCTGAATAGATACAAGCACCCAAGAGCATTCAGGGGCACTAGATGCCAAGCGCCTGAATGAATCAGGCACCCAATAAGCTCCTGGGCGCCCTGGATGAAGGTTTTATCAGCTTCACGAAGTTCACAATTTGGATGGATTCTTGACCGCAACTGAGGCACCCCATAGCAACACAGGCACCCAATAAGAGGCTATATAAAGGGGTTCGACCCCTCAACACAATAGATCAACCACAACATCATTCTAAGTATTCCGAGTGACGACAAAGAGCTAGAGACGAAGCTCTGCGACCAAGGAGGCTCCAGGGGGAAGTGTGCGGCACTTCAAGAGTTCCAGATCGGCTGAGTCTTCGACATTTCGCTTGGTTTGATTTATTTTATGCAATTAATTTCCTTATCTTTTTTGATTGAAAAACGTGCACTGTAAGATGGGTTTCTCCACCTCCGGAAAGTCCGGAATGGAGACTATTAGTGGACGGGTGTTTCCCGTGCTTAGGCCTTGGACGTACTAACCCTGGGGGGTTGGGAACCAAGTAAAAATCCGTGTGCATTATGAGTTGTTACTTTTTTGTTCTTTCTGTTTTCCACTGCTACTAACTCTGTATCTAGAACGAACGATCGAAAGACAAGTTTCCCGAAGTTTTTAACGGGTCGATATTCACCCCCTATCGACGGCACCGGTCCCCACAAGTGGTATCAGAGTCTAGTCACTCTTCACCGGACTAACAGCTGACGGAGCAAAGGCGCCAGGAGTTGAGGGGGAACTCAAGGGTGAATTAGGTATTTTTTTAATTATGGTAAATTTTAAATTTCATATTACATGTTTCAAGTGCAGGGAGAGAGGACACTATAAAAATCAATGTCCTACTCGTAAGACTCGATCGTCACCACCGGCAAAGGAGGTACTAGTATCAGGAGTCTGGAGGGACAAGAGCCACATCCGCTGCTTCAGATGCCAAAAGCTGGGACATTACATGAACCAGTGCCCAGACTGGAAAAAGGCTCAAACCATAACGCCAAAAATTGCGACTATGGCGAAAGAGGTACGAAGGATTAATTTTGGCAATAAGTTTCAAGTTTGCACAAAAATAGATAAATTTTCTTTTAAGGTAAATAATCCTTATGTTAATATCCCTGTTAAATTAGATTCCCTACATAACAATTTAAATATCTTGCATGGTAAATTAGTAAGTGATGAATCTAAATCAAAGTTAGACTATGATGAAATATCAAATATTAACTCGTTAATTCATGATATTAATACAATAATCTTTAGAATTAATTCTAATAATATTACCGTTATTTTTGATAATATTAAGGATAATGATAATATTATTGATAATTCTGAAGATAATGATAATTCTAAAATTAATTTTGAGGATATCAAAGATAATATTGAGGATATTAAAGATAATTCTGAGAATTTTAAAGATAATTTTGAGGATATTAAAGATAATTCTGAGAATTTTAAAGATGATTTTGAGGATATCAAAGATAATTTTGAGGATGCCAAAGATAATTCTGAGGATATTGAAACTAAAACCTCTTTAGATAATGATTTAATTATCAATTTCTTGGATAATCTTGAAGATAATTATAAAACACTAACTAGTAGCCCTAAAAACTATTCTACCTACTATAAAGATGTAGAAGGATATAACTTTGATAATGAGGATGAGGAGGAAGATGAATTTTTTAGAATTAAGGCTACAGTTAATAAAGTCTACGAAAATTCAAACAAAGCAGAAGTGTTAGATAAACTTAAAAAATTAAATGAAAAAGAAATTACAGATGAGTCAGAGATTTATGAATTAATGAAATTAATGCAACTAGACCCAAAACTTTTAACTCAATTTAAATCTTAATTAATTTAATCCTAATTAAACCTTAATTAATTTAATCATAATTAAACCTTAATTAATTTAATTCTAATTAAACCTTAATTAATTTAATCATAATTAAACCTTAATTAATTTAATCCTAATTAAATCTTATTAATTTAATCTTAATTAAATCTTATTTAATTTTTTTAGCTTAATTTAATCCTTAATTATTTTAACTTTAATTAATCCTAGTTAATTTAATCAAAATTAAACTTCAATTATTTTAACCCAAAATTAAATCTTAATAACTTAAACTCAAATTAAATAAAATCTTACCCAACTGCAACAATCAATTTAATAATATTAAATATGTCAAAGTGAGTTGGGATATTCACAGGTTCACACGACATGTATCAAATCAGGATTTTGATACATTATTAGAAACTTAATTAAAAATGCCTTAACTTGATTGAATCATGCATAAATGTCATGCTCATGCATTTGCTAATTTTTTTATATATGTCATGACATTCATGTTTAAATTTCTGCATGATTTAGAACGGTTAGTTAAGGACAAAAGACTTACTTGAGACTTGAACAACATAGTATTAGGTGGAGGTGAGATGATAGTACGTTAGGGAAGTCCTTCAAAAAAGGTCAAGTAGGGTAAGGCATACCATACTTGGTCTGTTTAGTCTGGTGGAACTAGCCGAAGCTATCAATCCAAAACCTAAGCTAGTTAGACCAAAATTTCTCAAGAAGTAATTTGAAAATGAACTTTCGATAAAAGGCACTAGTAGAAAAATGCTTATTAACAACGGGCGTTCACCGTTGTCGTAGGCTAAAAACACTGTTGTTAAAGGTTATGTTGTTAAAAGGGGTGCTCAACATCAACTGTTATAAACAGTTGTCGTTTATAGTCGATAACAACAGCGTAGCAATGGGTTTTCACTGTTATCTTTTAATGTGATCGACAGCAGGTTAACAATAGTATTCAACCGTTGTTTGTGTGTGTTTTAAACAATAGTTTGAGAACAAATAAAAATCGTTGTCTTTTGGTTGAGGCAGCCAGCAATTTACAACAAATACTATTTAAAAAATAAATTATTTAAATAATTAAATAATATTGAGCAAACACACTTCAAATATTATACATCATACTCTGCAAATATCATACATCAAGATATCCCTAGTATTAGTCCAAATTGAGATAACATCATCAAAATATCATATACATCAAGAACCAGAAATTGAGATAAAAATCATCAAAATATCCCCAGCAGCTAGCTTCATCCAAGTGCAGTCAACCAGATGAAGACAGCCGCGCCCCTTAGCTTTGCACCATAATCTGATTCCTTCCCTTGGATATGAATTGTCACAACAAATAGAAATATAAAATGAGCATTCACAACTAAAAATAGTAGAACAAAATATTCTAGAAGATAATTATGATACAACTATATTATAGTACGACAGAGATGCAATGTTGTCATCTGAAATTGGTCTGAAACAAAACAAGCAACCAGCTGAGTTCTTTTGTAAAACACTTACAGCAAGTGATACCTTATCGACAGCATTCAGATATGCATTGAGATAAAACACTTACAGCAAGTGAGATAAGCTGAATTGATAAGCATTGAGATAAAACACTTACAGCAAGTGTTGTCCTTTTGTAAAACACTTACAGCTGAATTGATTCATACCTTATCGACATGCATTGAGATAAGCTGTCACAATCATTTTTACTCATAGCAATCATGTTAGCTATCAACTTATGGATTAGGCTCTTCCTAGAAATTTAAACTATTGGTATAAATAATCACCAAATCAGCTTAAGTTTCTATTAAGAGATCAACTGATTAAATATAAAACAAAATTTAAGCCTAAGTAAACACAGCAACAACAATAACAGAATAAAACATAAAACATGAGAATACACATAAACACAGCAACAGAATAGGGTTATCTACACATAAACACAACAACAGCAACAAAATTTAAACTCAGAAAAAGGGTTATCTACACATAAACACAACAACAGAATATTAAACAAATTAGATTAAATGAGAATACAACTCCAAGTAATAGTCATGCACAAAATAAAACATTTGGCCCAAATTTGTTGGAAATAGTAGAAAAATAATAATAAGAAAAGGAACATGTACATACCTATTCATAAATATAATCTTGTATGCATTCGGCTACCTCAGAGCACACTTCATCAATTTCTTGTTGAGAGTACTTCACTTGTGTGAACTGCGAACACACATAAATTATATAATCTTAAAGAACAAAACATAATTAATTTAAAAAAATGATAACAAAATAACTTCTAATTATTTGAGATAATAAAGATAATATTACTATTGATCGCAATGCATCCCCCTCAATTGTTACAATTTCTTCAGTAATTTGTCTCATAAATCTCATTACATAATAACCACATTGTTTAGCATCTGGCTGCCTAGGAGCCTATGTTAAAGACAATTCATATGGTTAATGACCAATATACATATTAAAATATTTGATTGAAATAGAAGTACACATACCTTGATTATTTCCCATTGTACATTCTTTCTTCCTTTCCTTTCTTTGTTCGAATTAAACAATTTTAACGCCCTTCATGTATACATACAATATAGTTGATATATGATTGTTTTATGACTAAATTAACTGTATAATAAAAACAATATATGAACTCACATTTCCACAACATATTTCCAATCCTGATCGTGAATGCGATGACTTAGGGAATTCAAGAAGTAAACAATCTCCTTATGAGGTTCAATAACAGTGAGATTCCAATGGAAACTACACACAAACACATAATCAGTGCAATTCACTAAAAAATAATTGAAAATGATATTATGGATGTCAATTACCCGTTGCAACTTGGCACCAAAATCAATTGATTAACTGATGCACCACTCATCCTATCCGCTAAAAAACTCGCCCTCTGGTTCAACCATTTAGTTTTACCTATTTTGTCTTGTGTGGTTTGTTGAAAGTATGAGATGTTGTGCGAATTTACAAATCTGAATTTATCAATCTTGTTTTCTTTCACCAACTTTTTATAAAGATGCCTACCATTTAAAATAAAAGAAAAATTAGAATTATATTAGTATTACTAAACAAATAAAGTATGTCTAAGAACAAATAAAAGAAAAATTAAAGTTGAAGGTAATTCAAAAACTTACCATATGTAAACAACCACACAATTTCCTGAAATAGGCTCCAAGTGATACAAAGGACTGATGTCCTCAAAGTGCAAGTTCAGTTCATAATCATCCTGAAATACCTCATTATCTAAAATAATTGACAAGTTCCTTCCATTTTCGAGAGCACACTTTGAATAACAATATAGCATGTGCAACCATTTTGACACACTTGATGGCAAAGTTAGGTTGTTTCCTACACGGGCAGTTTTCTTCATTTGAGGCTTTGAACAATTAGAAACGTTAGCTTGTTAGATAGGTGCAATACTAAATAATTTTACAAATAATTACTTTGAAATATTAGCTTAGATGTACCTCCTGTCGTAGCATTAGCAAGTGTTTTGGCCAAGCCACATGTGTTCCAACAGCATCACCAATAGTTTCACATTCATTGGGAATTGGAAATGGCAAACGTGCTGATTTTTGAATTGCTTTATCGATGGAAACACGCATACAATTCTTGGGTAATGGAATACCATGGATAAAGTGATTAACTCCATTGGCCTTAATAACTGTTCCATATGCAACAATGTCTGTGCTAGAATCTAATGTCAAAATCACTGATTTACCCTAAAAGATAAATAGTTGTGTCATTGAATTGTACTAACTCTTTATTTCAGTAATATATATAACCATAATAACTTATATACCTGTAAAGCAAATGCTTTGTCCACAACTTCCACTTCGACATCATTAAACTCTTCATAATGAGGGGAAATCTTATCAGTTTTCATTTCATTATCATTTTGTTAAGGTAACTTTACAGAGCAACTGCCTTTGTCATCAATATCACTTCCCCATGCACCATTTTTGTAGACAATTGCTTCAAGTTTTTGAATACGTACATCTTGTTCTTGAATTAATTTTTTAGCCTCCACTAACTCTCTCTTTTGCTCAATGATTAGCTCTCTGTCAACATTGTCAGTCTTCCATTCTCCACCAACATTAAAGAATAATGTTGGAGTAATATGACCTCCAACACCCCTCACACGCCCACCATGTTCTTTTGAATTGAGTGCTTTGGTAAGAATATCTTCTTTTGCCTCTTTTATTTCCAATGTACCCTGACGTTTCTATTGTATGTAATCATCCTATCATCCAAATGAAAAAATAAACTAGTTTGTAAGATTTCATTGAAATACAATAATTGATTTTTATGTATAATTCTCACAATCTTGTCTATTGTTTGTTTTAACTCTTGGCCATCAAATTTCCCTTCTTTACTGACCCTTCCTTTCTTCCAAATAATAGCTCTATTGATTTCATCATCATCACATAATTCATTTGCCTAAGAACAAGAACAATTGAATGATATATGGCAACTAAGAATGGTTATAAATGCAGCAAAAAAACTATTGTTATAAGCATTTCACGATATATGCTAATAAGAAAAATAACAGTCTTGTATTATGAGAAATTTTGAAATATACATACTATTTCTTCAGCATATTGTGCATAGCCTTTACGAGCAAGGCGATGAGGGTATATGTTCTTCTTTCTTTTCTCCTTTTGTTGATCACTTAGTTTCTAGTCAAGTAAAACATTCCACATATCAAATTTACTGATTCGTCAATTGTCTTAAAGTATACTTACTTATTTTGAAACAACGAAAAACTAAACTTACAATGAAGCCATCAGACAATCGACTAAGGACAAAAGACATCCAATCATCTCTTGTAAGACCATAGCCACTTGGTGGTTCATACAATTCTTCGGGTTTGTCAGCCTTGTTCGAAATGAATGTCTGAGTGAGATGGAATTTAAATTGATGCCACTTATTACTTGCTGAATTCAAACATCCCTTCTTCCATATTGGGGGAATATCATATGTCAACTATAAAACATAAAATTGGAAATACAGTAAAAAATATCACATAACATAAAATATATTGTACTAACATTTGAACAAACACACAACTTACTTTAACTGATTCCCATATCAAATCTTTAACTTCATTTGGAACTTTCTTCCACGTCTTGTAAGTTATCTTGACCTTTTCTCAAGCAAGCAAGCCAATGTAACTTTGCATTTCAACAGCAGCTTCTCCCACTGGTTGTCCGAGTTTATTGAATCTTACCTCCTTTCTGTTGGTGCAAGTTGCATCAATGATGTTCTCCTTTAAGTGTTTTAATGTTTGACAACAGACTTAAGTCAGTGATACATTGAACAAAGGAAGGGGAGTTAAGAGGGAAGCAACAAAGTGGAAGAAAGTCCTAGTAAACCTAGGCAATAAGTCCTGGTTCGGGGAATTGAGCACTAAGTCCTGATCGAGGATTGGGCACTATGTCCTGGAAAAAGGCTGGGCACCGAAGACCTGCTCATAAGGTGGGTACTAAGTCCTGGTCGAGGACTGGGCAAGAAGACCTGGCCGAGGGTTGGGCACCTAAGTCCTGGACCTAGGGTTTGGGCACGGAGTCTTCGTCTGAGGGACTGAAAACTTAGCTGAGCGATGACTAAGGACAGGAGTAGAGACGGGTTAGGGTTTGGGCGTCTCGAGGTCTGGAAGTATCGGAAGCTAAGCAAAAGTCCACCCGAAGGACTGGGTGGCAACCGTCTCCTGAAAGGAGTAGGTGAAAGGCGCGTTCTCGGGGGTGGGAACTTGTGCTGGTTCGACATAGGGTTTCGTGGAAATCATTTCCAAAGTCAGAACCAAGTCCTTAAGATTAAGAATGTGTGTATAGTTGCTTTGTATTTTTGTATCTTGCAGGTACCTAGAACGGAAGACAAAGCAGGCAAATAACATACATTGGGGCTGGAAACCAGCCAAGCAGGGCGCCCGGGATGATGGGGGCGCCCCCAATCAAAAGGAAAACTAGTTTAGTTGGAAACCAACCAAGCAGGGCACCCGAGATGATGGGGGCACCCCCAGTCAAGAGTAAAAAGTAGTTTTTTGTGTGATAAGCAGAATAGGCTCCTATGAGGGCGCCCGGAAGGTCCGGGGCGCCCAAGTTGAAAGTTGTATTTGCTATTTCGAGTTTGAAACACAGATAAGCCTTCACGCGGGTGCCCGGGAGGTCCGGGGCACCCTAGTAAAAGGTTTTATCAGTTGCGGCAAGATCGGCGCAGGGATAAGGTTTGACCGAGTTTATAGGGGCGCTCCCGACGTCCAGGGCGCCCCCAGAAGCACTATAAAAGGGGCTTCGACCCCTCTGCTTCAGACACAACTGCCAAGAGTGATTCTGATCATTCTAACCAACAACAACGCACTAAAAACGAGGCTCTACGACCGGGAGGCTCCAGGACGATGTGCGCGGCACTTCGGAGGTCCAGATCGGCCAAGTTTCAAATTCTTGTTCGATTTGCTTTTATTTGTTCCGTACTTAACTTTTAATATTGTTGCTTGTAACCATACACTGTAAGACGGGTTTTCTCCGCCTCTGAAAATTCTGGAAAGGAGACCAATAGTGGACTCACGCCGAGTACATAGGCCTTGGACGTACTGACCCTGGGGGGTTGGGAACCAAGCAAATAAATCCCGCTGTGTCCTTGTGTATTGTTTTTCTTTTTCTGTTTTACTTTTTCGCTGTGCTACTAACTCTGATCTTAGAGCGTTCGAAAGATTTACGAAGTTTACCGACAAGGTTTTAACTGTCGATATTCACCCCCCCTCTATCGACGGCACCGGTCCTACAATTGGTATCAGAGCCAGGCCGCTCTTCACCGGACTAACCGCCGACGGAGCAACGACGCCAAGAGTTGAGGGGGAGGCCAGGGGTGAATCAGGTATATTTTATTTAAAATGTCAAATTTTAAATTCCACATTATATGCTTCACGTGCAGGAAGAGAGGGCACTACAAAAATCAGTGCCCTACTCATAAGACTCGGTCTACACCACCGGCGGCAAAGGAGTCACCAGCGCTAGGAAGCCGAAGAGATAAAAGTCACGTACGATGCTTCAAATGCGAGAAATACGGACACTACAAAAACAAGTGTCCAGCAAAGGTACGTAAAATTTATGTTCCGAATATTTTACAAATTCCTGCACTGTCTATTGATAACGTAGTTAATTTTTCTGATAAATTAGATTTACTGCATAGTAAAATTAATTTTTTTCATGTCAAATTAGAAAATGCATATATGACTAAAATATCAGAAATTAACTATTTAATCCAGAACATCAATTCAGTAATTTCTAAAATAAATTATCATAAAGTTAATTCTGATAATTTTAATTCTGATTCTGATAATGTTAATTCTAAAAATTTTAATTCAGATAAATTTAATCCTATGAATAAATCTGAATTCAAATTTGAAAATCTTAAGGATAATCCAGAAATTAAGTTTGAAAATCTTAAGGATAATCCAGAAATTAATTTTGAAAATCTTAAGGATAATCTAGAGATTAATTTTGAATTTCTTGAAAATATTGAAGATGTGTCTGAGGATAATTTTGAAGATAAAATTCTCCTAGATAATAACTTAATTATAGATAATCTTGAAAGTTATTACAAAACTTTAATTAGTGGCCCATTTTACTCCACCTACTTAGAGGATATTGAAAGATCTAATCTTGAGGAGGATATGGAACTATCTAAGATAAAGGACATAGTTAATAAAATTCACAAAGGTTCAAATAAATCTGAATTATTAGAAAAACTTGAAAAGATAGATAAAGATGAAGAAGAAATTTTTGAAATAATGAAAATGATGAACTTAAACCCACAACTATTAATTAATCATTATAACCTTAATTATTCAAATTAATTAAATCTTAATTATTCAAATTCAAATTAATTAAATCTTAATTATTCAAATTCAAATTAATTAAATCTTAATTATTCAAATTAATTAAATCTTAATTATTCAAATTCAAATTAATTAAATCTTAATTATTCAAATTCAAATTAATTAAATCTTAATTATTCAAATTCAAATTAATTAAATCTCAATTATTCAAATTCAAATTAATTAAATCTTAATTATTCAAATTCAAATTAATTAAATCCTAACTATTCAAATTCAAATTAATTAAATGTTAATTATTCAAATTCAAATTAATTAAATCTTAATTATTCAAATTTATATTAATTAAATATTAATTATTTAAATTAATTAAATATTAATTATTCAAAATTAAATTCAAATTAAATCATAATTAAATTAAATTCAAATTAAATCATAATTAAAATAAATTAAATTCAAATTAAATCATAATTAAATTAAATTCAAATTAAATTCAAATAAACATTATTAAATTAAATTCAAATTAAATTCAAATTAAAACATAATTAAATTAATTTCAAATTAAATCCTAATTAAATTCAAATTAAATCCTAATTAAATTAAATTCAAATTAAATTCGAATTAAATCCTAATTAAATTAAATTCAAATTAAATCCTAATTAAATTCAATTCAAATTAAATTTGAATTAAATCCTAATTAAATTAAATTTAAATTAATTCAAATTAATCTTAATTCAAACTTAAATTAACTCAATCTAAATTAATTCACACTTAAATTAATTAATTAATTTCTAATTAATTCAACTTCAATTAATTCTTAATCCAACCAAATATTAAATAACTTGAACTCTAACTAAACTGAAATTTTACTCAAACAACAACAATTAATTTAATAAAACTAAATATGTCAAAGTGGGTTGACATATTCGCCGGTTCACACAACATGTATCAAATCGGGAATTTGATACATCTTTAGAAACGTAATTAAATTGGTTTGGACTTGTTTGAATCATGCATAATTGTCATGTCATGCATTTGCTATTTCTTTTAAATATATGACATGTCATTCATATTTAAATTTTATGCATAATTTAGAACAGCTATAGGAAAAAGAATAATTGAAACTTGATCAACCTAGTATTAGGTGGAGGTGAGATGATAGTACGCTAGGGAAGCCTTTTTGGTGGAACTAGCCGAAGCTACCGATCCAAGACCTAAACTAGTTAGACCAAAATCATTCAAGAAGTAACATGAAGATGAATTTTCTTTAAAAGGCTTTGTCAAGGAAAGGGTTGATGATCCAATAAGGCTACGGCCAAAGAAAGCCTAGTGCCTCGCCAAGACCTGGAAGCTAATTACTGAAAATCAAATTCACTTTACTATTTCTAGATTTGAATCTAACACAAGCTTCAATTAAATCTTAGAGTTAATAATAAATTAAGAAATATGATTCAAGCATCTCACAATACACCTATAAGGTAACCATGCTTGTTGTATTGATACATCTAAAATGGGTGAGATGTTAAGGACTAATGAATTGAAAAATATTTTTTAAATTATTTTTCAAAATTGTTAGAATATTCTCCTAAAAATATATTTTCAAAATAGTGCTTCAACATAATAATGTTTTTATGGAATTCATGTTTGTCTGATTGATTATACATATTATACATTTTTTAAAAGTATATCTTTTCAAAAATTGTTTGACTCACTCAATTAGACGCAAGACTCTTAGGACAACACTAAACTTCCTTAAGACACTTAGATAGAGTCAAACGGTATTGGGTACAGGGGGAGTGCTTTTTATTTTCAAAATGGTTTTCGAAAACTGCACTTTAAACATTACTATCATTTGAAAATACTTTTCGAAAACTGTGCTTTAAATCATTATCACTTGTGTTTTCGAAAAAGTTTTATGTTGTAAAAATTTTATGTTCAAAAATTTACCTGTTTCTTTGACTTTGATAAACCCTAAAGACACAGAGAAAATGTCCACTTCATGATCTTCAAGGACTCCTAGGATGTGTCAAATTTAGGAGTCTAAGTCAAAAGAAGAACTTCGAAAAAAAAGTTTTTTTTTGGTAATCATTTATTTATTTTTTTAAATAGTTCTTTTTAATCTGAACCAAATCCTAAAGACTCAGAGGAAGAGTACTTGTGGTCAACAAGCTTCCCAGGACTGGGTCAAGTTTAGGGGGAGGTCAAATTAAAAGAATTATTTTATTTTTTTATCTTCAAAATCTTACTGAAAATATAAGCCTTTCAAAATACTATTATTCGATTTTTCAGAATTTTTGTGGCTTATGAAATTGTTTTTGAAATAATATTTACTTGGGTTGGTGAATTTCCAGGACACTTAGGAAAATGTCCTTGTAGTCAACAAGGTTTCCTAGGATTGTGTCAAACTGGAAAACAAACCATGTCATGTACTTATGCTTCTCAAAATTCATAATAATTTCAAAGTACTTAATTTTTCAAAATTCATATTTTTTTCAAAATTCATATTTTTCAAAATTCAAAATTCATAATAATTTTTTTTTACTTAGATTGTCAAAAATTGCATAATATGTTTCAAAAGTACTTAGATCTTCCAAAAAGGATCAATCTAGTTTTTCAAAAAAAATACTTGCATCATTTTTCAAAGTATTTATACCTCTCAAAACTCATAGTATTCTTTCAAAATATGATATTTTCTCAAAAAAAAAACAATTTTGGTTAAGTTTTCTGAGTTAAAAACTTATACTAAGTATTTTCAAAAACAACCAAATGTTCTCATTGTTGGCGCAAGTATTTCTGGTGATTTTTGATGTATGACAAAGGGGGAGAGGTGCGCTTAAGTTAGAAATTTTTTTCTCCCAAAGATCGAAAATGTAGTTTCAAACCTTATATCATTTTTTTTGTTTTCTATCCCAAGGATAATAAGTTTGTAACGACCCACCTTCTAGTACACTAAGCTTTAAGGCGGATCGCTACATAAATATATATATATCTAACTGATTTTTGACTGAGTAACTTAGGAATTTCAACAACGATATGTAAAAGTATAAACAGAAACATGCCAAGTTTGCATCAACTTCTTATCTCTAAAGCTTAAGCATGGATCTAAATCACCATATTACAAGTAGTAACTCATATCATTCAACATTCGCTAAGCAAGTATTAACACAGGTAAATAAACTACTTTAATATACTAGGCACCACAAATAACGAGTCTAAACAGGTTAATACATGGTTCTCGTAATATATCGCGAAATAACTAAAGAAGCATACTAGGCACCACGAATACAAGTCTAATTAAGTTCATACATGGTTCACAGAATATATTGCGGAATAATTAAAGAAGCATAAATAAGAAAACTAAAGAAGCATAAAAAGGGTTATTCTATGCTTTGCAAGTTCCGAAGACTTTTATTCCAACTCCACCATCACACACACTTTGCATCAAGCCCGCCGCCTCCGCTACTAGTGCTTTCCTTTACCTGTATCTGCAGTATAAGGAAATGCAAACTAATAAGCATAAAGCTTAGTAAGTACCATCTAGCCTCACAAAACTATGAAAACTCGAATCATGCTTTTGGAAAACATGTTATGCACATACATGCTCATATCCATAAGTAATCATGCTAGGCTCATGCTAAAATACATATCATAGAATGTCATGGCATATAACTGAGACAGGGCACATACTGAACTAAAACTGAAAAGTAAGCTATAGCATGACATACATATCTGAACTGGAACTGAACTAACTAACGTAAAACTAATTATTAAATTCACCACATGCTAATATGAATTTCTGAAAACTAAATACATATAGTAGGTGAAAATAATAATCAACTGCTGTGGGCCCGGTAATGTACCAACTGTGCGCGCATCCCTAATAAATCCGAGGTAGCAAATCCTGAATCCATGAGGGTTCTACTAGGTTATCTGAACCTAGGGGCAACTAGGAGCCCATCCCATACTAGGTTATCTAAATCTAGAGGCAACTCGGAGCCTATCCCTGGACCGAAGTCCGGTACAATGCCACTGAAAATAAAATAGTCCTTTATACTTTTCTTTTTTTTTTTGATTCTTGCTTTTACTAGGTTATCTAAACCTAGGGGCAACTAGGAGCCCATCCCGTTGGACCTTGGTCCCAATCATAAACTGATGCAAGGATTTCTATTCTTAAATGCTTTCTATAGCATTAACTGAATTGAACATTTTAACAACCACCTAACGTGCGTGCTTGTTCATAATTTATGATTTCTAATCGTAAAGCATAAATACAAGGAAATAAGGCATATGAAATATCAACCGAAACTACTTATACTGCAGGTGAGGGATACTTACTTCCTGCGCTAGGTTTTTCTTACGAATAAACTCTGAAATTGCTGAGGAAACGTCGAACTACAACGTTCTTCTTGCTTCTTGGCGTTCTCCTCGCGTCTACGAGGGTCCCCGTAGAGAATAGGGCCTCTCGAGACCTTCCCTTGGCTTCCCTTTTGTCTTGGGCGGCAAGAGAAGAGGAGAAGAGGAAGAAAACGCAAGAGAGGAAGAGGAGAGGAGGAGGGGCGTCGGCGCTGCACCCTTGGCTCACGAAAACCTAAAATCTCCTCCTCTAATTCTTTAATTCGTTATTTATATTAAGTTGTAAAAAAAATCCTAAGTTAAATACATATCTAGAATACTCGATTATTTCCTTCAATGAAACTCCCATTGGCTTGCTGGTTCGTGGAGCCATGCTAAGGGTTTGCTCTAGTTAGAGGTTGCGGGTTCAAAACTCACCTAAGGTCACCAACTCATCTTGTTTATTTTTGGCACTTCTTTTTATGCAAAAATTCCATAAAAATATCTAAAAATTCCAGAAAAATCCTAGGATATTTCTAAAATTATTTGAGGAAATTTTTGGGCTTTACAAAGTTAGCCCTTTCAACCAATCTAACTTAAGATATTGTCAAACATCAAAAAGGGGGAGATTGTTGGTGCAAGTTGAATCAATGATACTCTCCTTTAAGTGTTTTAATGTTTGACAATAGACTTAAGTCAATGATACATTGAACAAAGGAAGGGGAGTTAAGAGGGAAGCAACAAAGTGGAAGAAAGTCCTAGTAAACCTAGGCAATAAGTCCTGGTTCGGGGAATTGGGCACTAAGTCCTGATCGAGGATTGGGCACTAAGCCCTGACAAAAGGCTGGGCACCGAAGACCTGCTCGGAAGGTGGGCACTAAGTCATGGTCGAGGACTGGGCAAGAAGACCTGGCCGAGGGTTGGGCACCGAAGACCTGGTTCGGGGAATTGGGCACGAAGACCTGGCCGAGGGTGGGGCACCTAAGTCCTGGACCTAGGGTTTGGGCATGGAGTCTTGGTCTGAGGGACTGAACAACTTAGCTGAGCGATGACTAAGGACAGGAGTAGAGACGGGTTAGGGTTTGGGCGTCTCGAGGTCTGGAAGTATCGGAAGCTAAGCAAAAGTCCACCCGAAGGACTGGGTGGCAACCGTCTCCTGAAAGGAGTAGGTGAAAGGCGCGTTCTCGGGGGTGGGAACTTGCGCCGGTTCGACCTAGGGTTTCGTGGAAATCATTTCTGAAGTCAGAACCAAGTCCTTAAGATTAAGAATGTGTGTATAGTTGCTTTGTATTTTTGTATCTTGCAGGTACCTAGAACGGAAGACAAAGCAGGCAAATAACATACATTGGAGCTGGAAACTAGCCAAGCAGGGTGCCTGGGATGATGGGGGCACCCCAGTCAAGAGTAAAAAGTAGTTTTTTGTGTGATAAGCAGAATAGGCTCCTATGAGGGCGCCCGGAAGGTCCGGGGCGCCCATGTTGAAAGTTGTATTTACTGTTTCGAGTTCGAAACACAGATAAGCCTTCACGCGGGTGCTCGGGAGGTCCGGGGTGCCCTGGTCAAAGGTTTTATCAGCTGCAGTGAGGTCGGCGCGGGGATAAGGTTTGACCGAGTTTATAGGGGCGCCCCCGACATCCAGGGTGCCCCAAAAGCACTATAAAAGGGGCTTCGACCCCTCTGCTTCAGACACAACTGCCAAAAGCGATTCTGATCATTTTGACCGACGACAATGCACTAAAAACGAGGCTCTACGACCGGGAGGCTCCATGTGACGACCCCACTTCTCTTACCAAAGCGGACATCACTTTTACTTAACCTTAACTTTACCTAATCCTTAGCCTTAGGTTACAACTACTTGACTTCCCTTAACTTGCTCTGAATTTTTTTTCTTTTTAAAAAAAAACTTTCATTTTATTTGCTTTGCAAGGATTTGACCCCTAGACCTCTTAGTTGTAAAACTGAAGCACTAACCATCTGCCCTACAACACTTTCTTTTCAATGGTACCAGTCGACTGCTAGATAGCCAGTCGACTGGTGTTAGCCACAGAAACTTTCTGTGCCCGGCACCAGTCGACTGGCCTCTTGACAGTCAACTGGTGCATCGAACAAAAACTTTCTGTTCGATAGGGCAGTCGACTGGTTCTGAACCAGTCGACTGGCACGCCTGAAACCTGCATTTACAAACCTGGGAACTCCTTTCAAGGGTCCATAATTCATACACTTCCAAAGCATATAAAGAAATAACTCCAAATCTATACTCTATACTAGTTTTATGAACATCTTAGCAACTCAAAATGAATCCAATAACTTGAAATTAGGATTTCTACGAAATTTAACAAACTTATCAAAACACATGCAATCTCTACTAACTTTGTACCCAACTTTGACTCCATGTAAAGTTTAAATAAGGTGATCACATCCTACCAATCCAAAACATCAACCATGAGTTTCTATAAATCAAAACGGCTCTAAGACTTATCCCAAAGATCTCTTCCATGGTTCCGCCACCACTGAACATCAATGCAAGTCCCGTTCGCCTCCATAGCTTATGCTTTTTCTTTACCTTTATCTGCAATAGAAGGAAATGCAACTAATAAGTGAATTGCTTAGTAAGTAAATCCTAACTCACAAATCCATGTTATCGATAATAAACATGCTCATTTCAAAGAATGATTGCTTCAAAATACATGCACTTGGACATATTTGCACATGGGAACTTTCATACACTTATCATGCTCAATCATGCTTGAAAACATTTACTTGTATCAAAACACTTGCAAACTTAACATGCTCATGCTTTCTTTTGAGACTTGATACTTATACATATCCATACTTTAAAACATTATCTTCTTTGCTCTTGCTCTTTAACATGCTTGTAACATAACCATGTTAACATACATAACAAAAACATACACTTAAGAAAATTGAAACACTTACATATACTCATATACTTTAAAATAATAATCAACTTTCTCAGGCCTTGACACTGTACCATGGTATCAATGTACCAATGCGCGCATCCCTAATAGGTTTCAGGGTAGCTAGTGTTGAATCCGACACTTTTGACTAGGTCCTGGAGATTTTCGGAGGATTACCAGATAGGTTCCGGGGCTTCCGAGTCCATGGACACAAACTGAGGGACCAATATGAATTAAAACTAATAATTACAAGGGTTAAGGAGTACCAAGCATTAAACCTAGGGGCATTCTTGCAATTAGATGGAAACTGGTTGGACTAAAATGCAAAATGGCCCATGGTTAAAAGCTCTCGGCCTGCCCTAGCTTCTCCCGACCCCTCCCCTCGCGAAGCCCAAACCCGCAGCCACCGCACGCAGTTGCCTTCTCGCGTGAGCCCTAGCCACAGCGCCTCCCTTCCTTTCTCCCGAATCCTAGCCGCAGTGTTCTCCTCTCGCCGCAGTCAAGTACTCGATTCCCTCTCCTTCTCTTGTTCGTCTGTGAGACCCTTCGCCGCACGAGCTCTAAGTTCCGGGAGATAGTCCATCGCCGGAAATGGTGTCGTGACCTCTCCTCTACTTCTACAGGTGAGAAGGATTTGGATCTTGGAGATTAAGTTAGGCTTTCCATTCTTAGATCCCCTCTCCTCGTAGATTTGGATTCGGATTTGTCCATTGGTGAGCCCTAACCATTCCAAGCAAATTGCAGCTTGTCCCCTTCCTTGCATCGATTTCGGAACAGAGGGTTTACCGAGAATGGGAATTGAAGGAGTGTGTTTTCTGCTCAGAGCCGACCAAGGGAAATGGTACACTGACTTCGTGCCATTTCACTAGGTAAGAGCTAATATTGCCTTGTGTTGTGATCAGGCTTTGGTTTACGTTCTCAGTGTATGTTGGTTTGATCTATGTGGGGTTCTTTCTGTTGATACACTGTGTAATTGGCAGTGTTTAGGTTGCAGTGGTTGCATGAGCTTTATTGTTGGGTGGAGATTGCTTCCACGTGCTGTGTGGATTGGAAATCGGATTTCATTTCCATCATCTCCTGCTTGCTGTGTGCTACGGCAGTTTTGGAGCTAGGGTAAGAGGTAATTGGATTGGATTAATTGAATTAAGTGGGGTTAGGTTGTTAATTCTGCTGCTGTTAATCATGGGGTTGTATTGAGTTTGATTAAGAATAGATTAGCTTGGATGATCTGCGTTGAATTTGAAATAGACCTAAATCTTAATTACGTGGGGTAATTGGGAAAACCTTTCATTTAATTATGAGAGATTGAATGAAAAGGAAATGATTCGGAAAACCCTAAAATGGATTAGGGATTAATTATTTAATTGTTATTTTTGAAATAGCTAATTAAATATATCCCTGATACAGGGACTTGATTTGCTTTACGGTTGCTGATTATATTGGACGGGAGGTTCTCTCCTTTCGATACGGACTTCTCTTTCTTTGGAGGCGGGTACCCTTTGACTTATCTCTTTTGATATTGTCATGTGATTATGCATAGACTGTTATAGATAGCAGTAAGATTATACGCTATCCCTGTTTATTATGCCTGTTCTGGATACTTGTTGTTCATCTCTGAGTTATTGTGCCTGTTCTGGATACATGTAGTTTATCCCTGAGTTATTATGTTGTTCGTTCCATACAGTCTCAAGTATTGTCATATCTATATGTATGCTTAGAGATAGTGATGTATCTCCTGCCTTTGACCTTAAGGGATCTGTAGTTTCCGGCCAGTATACCTTGTAGGTTACCTGTATTTCCTGTGTTAGGATTCATACTGAGACCTAGTATACTGAGGACTTGGGAGGGAGGTATGTGTATGTATCATACACCATCCTTGCATTGTTGCATGCCGGCGATCAACGACTCCCTTGTGGTTGAGCCTAATCGTCTTCCGGTACATGATATGCACACACGGCCACTCATGGGTTAGTGGATACCGTAGATGTGTGCATTTGCCCTGTATTGCTCCGTTCGGCCACTATGAGGAGGGTGAGCGCGGGCGTGGTAGCAGCCAGGGATCCCTTCTCGTACTGAGCCACGAGGAGATGAGAGCTTGACTCCCCCATTGCTTGGGGTCGGAGCGGAGTCTCCACCAGCATCCTGTCCACTCGGTCACTCAGGAGCAGTGATGGCAGAGTGCGTACAGTTGTCATAGCCCTACCCGTTCAGACGTCCCTATGAAAGGTGTACGATGATCTGTCTGGTGTCAGGGGTGATGTTGGGACCGGGTGCATGTTGACAAGGATACGGGTTCGTAAATTTTAAAATATTTACGTGCAGCGGAAGAATTAGCATAAATAATTTCTTAAATTATTTTTAACCACGTATCTAGCATGCAACCTTATGATGTGTGGACATGATCATAAATTAAAATTTTGCAGAAAGTAAACTAATTTACTCGTTACCTCGCGTAACTCGAAGTAAGGGACGAGATCCAACCGTAGCGTCCCTTGGAAGCTCCGCCCCTATTCGCGTCCACGCCGAGTTCTCTTCGGGATGACTTCGCAAAGCCACGAGTTTTGTGCCGACAAGAACTACTAGATTCTCTAAAGGCACAACTAGAATATCAAGAGAGAGATATGGAAACTAACCACCAAGTAACGGAATCAAGATCCGGGAGAGGAAGGAGTTGCGATCCGCTTCTTCTTCTTCTTTGGCACCTTCTTGGTGGAGGAGGCTCACGGGAACCCTAGGCGGTGCGCCGGCCCTAGAGAGAGAAAGGGGCGCCGGCCCTAGAGAGAGTGAGGGAGAGAATAAGGGAGAGAGAGAGAGCTTCTTAATCTCTTGATTAATTGGAATTCAAGGCTTGTCTTGGTTCCTTTATATAGTAGCCTCTCCATTGCCAAGTCTCCCTTTTAACGGAATAAATTTACATAAGAAATTTATCTTATAAATTTTCTTATGAATTATTCTGTTATGCCAAGTTTTATTATAACTAAATTTATAATAAAACAAACACATCTCCCTATTAATTATGGAATAAATTTTTACAAGAAATTTACTATATAAATTTTTCTTATCATGGAAAAATCAATTCTCAATTGATTTTATAAAATAAAATAAACCATTTAAAGTTTATTTTAATCTCCATGAAAATAAATTTATTTACATAAATTTCTTTACATAAATTTCTTTATATAAATTTATTTATCCATAATTTTATAAAACAAATCGCGCTTGATTTATTTTATAATTTAAACTAAATAAATTGGTTTCTCTCCTTTATTGTGGCCGGCCAAACCAAAGGGGTTGGGGACCCTCTTTGGTCGGCCAAACCAAACCGCCTCCTCGCGAATTAAACTCATTTAATTCGCCTAATAAGCCTTCAAAAGACTTAACCGTTTTAAGCTTCCGATGCGCCTCTGATAAATTCAGATTCAACTTATTTCTCTTGATCGGAAAATCCAATTTTCAACTCATTTTAAATCCCTCGGATTACTCGTTGTGCGTGTGACTAAATTGGCTTTCGATTTATGTTGGCCGTCTATAATTAATCAATTATAGAACGATCATGAGTGGCACCTAGTAGTACATCATGACCCCCAATTAATCGAAAGATCAACGGTTGACCTCAGAAAGAATTCTGAAACCCTTCAGCAGCTATAATGAGTCGTGCCTCATTCCCTTCACCATCTTATACCCACTTGGTTCAGGACACGGTCTATGTGTGTCAGTCCCCACTAGGCTGACTACGTCACACCTAGCCCAAGTAATGTCTTTCTCGTCCAATGGATCCTAATTACTCTCATGTTTCCTAGAGATTCATACTCGGAACATGTTATGCTCTGGCCAGAGACTTCGAGTAACAATCTGACGATAGGCCTTGGGTATACATCTCCTCACAAGGAGTGGTGAATCTTTGTAGGCTGTTCAAACATCTTCGAGCTCTTCGGCTTATACCCAACCATCCTGGGTCCACACCTCCTTAGAGATGCTTGCTTAAGATGTTAAAGTATAAGTCTCCGTGACCAAGATGACTTGAACACCGCAAGTCAAAGGAATATCGCACTTAAGCTGCAGTAAGAACTTCATTGACATATCTACATGTAGATTCCCATATGAAGTCTTAAAGCCAATCACTCCAATGAACTAGTTCCCTTAACTAGCATCCATGTTTATCTCCGGACATCTCAATGTCACCAGCCAGTGAGAATCAGCTGATTAGAGAATAACCCATGCTAGTCTCAACAGAATTGATAGTGTCCGTATTTATCAATTCATCGACTAGGGACAATTTCAATACTTCACAATTGCACATGTAGAGATAATCACTAGTTGTGAATTCATCACAAATTCTCTCATGCTGTGAATTGTATTGCGGACATTCAGTAAATGAGTTCAAGATCTCAATCAAATACATGAACATGTATATGCAAATAGTGAATTTTCATTTATTAAAGTAAATGATTACAATCATAAGGCGATTGCCTTAGGACACTTCTCTCATATTACTAACAAACTCCCACTTGGCCTAATGCCAATCGCTACGGTATCCAATACCACAGGCTTTAACTTGACCCTCAAACTTGCTTTGAGGCAAGGCCTTAGTTAAAGGATCCGCTAAATTCCTTTCAGTGGGAATTATCTCAATTTGTATGTCATTCCTACTTATAATCTCTCTGATCAGATGATAGCGGCGAAGCACATGTTTGGATAGCTGATGAGACCTTGGTTCCTTTGCTTGTGCAATAGCTCCATTGTTGTCGCAATAAACCGGTATTGCTTCATCAATTGTTGGAACCTCACCAAGTTTCGAGACAAACTTCTTGATCCAGACTGCTTCCGTGGTAGAATCCGCTACGATGTCTTGTTTGGAACTCTTCCAACTTATTGCGCTTCCATTCAAAGTAAATACGAATCCAGACTGAGATTTAGAATCATCCTTATCTGTCTAGAAATTGGCATCTGTATACCCACGTATTACCATATCTCTTTCTCCATATATTAGGAACACATCCTTAGTTCTTCTTAAGTACTTGAGGATTGTCTTGACAGCCGCCCAATGATCCATTCCTGGATCAGACTGGTATCTGCTCGTGACACTCAGAGCATACGATACATCGGGCCTAGTACATAACATAGCATACATGATAGATCCTATCGCGGACGCATAAGGAATCTTATTCATGTAAATCCTCTCGTCTTCTGTGTGCGGACACATAGACTTTGAAAGGTTGATCCCATGCCTGATGGGAAGGGAACCTTTCTTGGATTCCGACGTGCTAAACCCTTTTAGCATTCAGTCTATATATGTAGACTGCAAAAGACCAAGCAACCGTTTTGATCTATCTCTATAGATTCTAATCCCAAGGATATAGGTTGCTTCTCCCAAGTCTTTCATAGAGAAAGTTTTGGACAACCAAATTCTATTTAACCGACTGTAAGACTGATATATTGTTTCCTATAAGTAGTATGTCATCGATATATAATACTAGGAATACGACTGCACTCCCACTAACCTTCTTGTACACACAAGGTTCGTCAGGATTTTGTGAGAAATTAAACTCTTTGATTGTCTCATCAAAACGGATGTTCCAGCTCCTGGATGCTTGCTTGAGTCCATATATGGATCGTCGAAGCTTGCATATTTTGGTTTTATCAACCGATGTGAAACCTTCAGGTTGTATCATGTATACATCCTCAAGCAGGTTTCCATTAAGGAAAGCTGTTTTCACATCCATTTGCCATATCTCATAATCATAATGAGCTGCTATGGCCAGGAACATCCGAATGGACTTACCTTCCATGTCGGTTTTCTTCTTAAAAACCCACTTGCACCCTATGGGCTTAATCCCTTCAGGTGGGTTAACCAAGTCCCATACTTGATTTTCGTACATGGAATCCATTTCCAACTTCATGTCTTCAAGCCATTTTTCCCTTTCTGAACTTTTCAGAACATCTTCATAACTGATAGGTTCATCATCGCTTATGAGTAACACGTCGTTCGATTCTCTTATGAGAAATCCGTATCTCTCTGGAATATTGCGTGTCCTATCAGACCTACGAAGAGGTGGTGTTATTTTAGGTTCAACTGATAGCTCATCACTATGAGGTATCGGTTGTGGGTCTAGACTAGGTGTCTCTTTAATGTCTATTGGAGTTTCTTGAACTTCATCAAGTTCAATGCTACTCCCACTATTTTCTTGTAAAAGAAATTCTTTTCCCAGAAATACAGCATGCCTTGAAACAAACACCTTTTGTTCCAAGGGATGATAGAATTGGTAACCCTTCGTTTCCTTAGGGTATCCAATAAATAGACATTTATCAGACTTAGCATCCAATTTGTCTGATACAGTCCGCTTCACATAAGCAGGACAACCTCATATCTTAAGGTGAGTTAAGTGAGGTTTCTTACTATTCCATATCTCATATGGAGTAGTAGAGACTACCTTGGTCGGGACTCTGTTTAGCAAGTAAACAGCTATCCTAAGTGCATAGCCCCAAAAGGATTTTGGAAGAGTTGCATGATTCATCATGGATCTAACCATGTCCATCAAGGTTCGGTTACGCCTCTCAGATACACCATTATGCTGTGGTGTATACGGCGGAGTCCATTGAGACAATATCCCATTGTCCCTAAGATAATCTTGAAACTCTTGACTCAAGTATTCACCACCCCGATCGGATCGAAGTATCTTAATACTTTTGCCAAGCTGTTTCTCTACTTCATTTCTGAACTCTTTGAATTTCTCAAAAGCTTCAGATTTGTGTTTCATCAAGAACACATACCCGAATCGTGAGTGATCATCGATAAAGGTGATGGAGTAGCTATAGCCTCCTTGTGCAAGAGTTGACATTGGTCCGCATACATCAGTATGTATTAGACCAAGCAATTCTCCCACTGGATTACCTTTTCCGGAAAAGGGTAATTTGGTCATCTTGCCTTTTAAGCATGATTCGCATGTATCAAATGAACTGGGTTCAAATGATTCCAGAATTCCACATCGGTGTAATTCGGTCATGCGTTTCTTACTTATTTGGCCAAGACGACAATGCCATGTGTAGGAGTCTATTCGATTATCTATTAATGCACGCTTGTTGCTTATTTCGATATTGAAAATGTCACCGGATAAATATAACGTGTAGATACCATTGCATGATGTTCCAGTCCCATAAAGAACACCATTTAAAGTTATGTAACAACAATTGTTACTAAAAATTAAATGGTAACCCTTTTCATTCAAACATGAAATAGATACAATGTTCTTTATTAACGAAGGAACAAAATAACAAAATAGAGTGACATTCAATAACGAAGATACCTGAAGAGGATAGGGCATCGGATGCCTTCTTCTTCAAGGACTCAAGATAAACCTTGCAGTTTCTTCGCCAATGACCCTCCTTGCCACAGTGATGGCAAGTGTCTTTTTTGGGTTTTTTCAGTCTTTTTGGCCTTTTTCTTCTTTCCCTTATTATGTTCTTTGGCCTTCCTCTTAGAACCTTTCTTCGAGGAACCAACTAACAGTACCGTCTTTTGATCCTGCTTTACAGAAGGCTCTATAGTCTTCAGCAGGTTGAGCAACTCAGGAATGGTAGTCTCCAGCTTGTTCATCCGATAGTTCATCACAAATTGTGAATAACTTTTGGGTAAACAATGCAGAATTAAGTCAATACTTAGTTCATGATCCATTGCAAAACCGAGTGTGCTCAGTCGCTCAATGTACCCCAACATCTTTAACACAAATTGTGAGGCAGAAGTGCCTTCCTGCATCTTTGAGGTGAAGAGGAGTCTGGAGACCTCGAACCTTTCGGATCTCGCCTGCTCGTCAAATAACTCATGAAGATGGAAGATGATGGTATAAGCATCCATATGCTCATGCTGCTTTTGTAGCTCAGGTACCATAGCGGCTAGCATGATGCAACTCCCAAGTTCAGAATCAGTCACATGTTTCTGATAGGCCAACAATTGGTCTGGAGTTGCATTTTCTGGAGGACGGTCGGGAAGTTGATCTTCAAGGACATAAGCAAGCTTCTCTGCCTTGAGGACTATCCTTAGGTTTCGAAGTCAGTCCATGAAGTTTGGCCCAGTCAGTTTGTTGGTGTCCAAAATGGAACGCAAATTCAGGGAAGACATGATCGAGTGATTATCCTAGAAATACAAATTGAGCTTATGTGAGAAGAATGATAAAGAATGCATCAACATGCATTAATTAAATCCTATTTATTTTTCGAATTGAATAACCCTTTTTATCAATTCGGGAGATCGTAGGAACATCTCCAAATAGGTTGATATCCAACCATAGATAAGAACAACCATGGTTGTGACCATCAAGTTATTCTTAGCTATGAAGGTAGGTAATCATACCGATTACATATCACATATATGTAACTATCACTTTATGCTATCAACTAATTGAATGTTTGCATAAATCATTGGGTTGTTAACTCATTAACAAGTATGCAACAATATACATAGCACCCAATTGCATCTCTCTTTACATCGACCTTGGCTGTGGCACAACAAATCGATGCTCCAAGCTTAAGGCTGACCCATTAATCAAGAAATAGTTTTAATATGGTTGGAGATCATTCAACCGTTTAGTCAGGCTTGGATGTGTCCAACAACCAAAACTAAGGATTGACCTCTGACTCCAACTATATTAATCATAAACTAATTCTATGGTTTGAACATGTTGAGGTTCAAGTCGGGCATGGATGTGTCCATCAACCCAAATGAGAAACAAAACTCCGGTTCTAACCATATTAATGGAAGGTGTTGGCCTTAATATTTTGTAAGGGGTTTTGGGTCTCATCCTTTCCTTTTAAAGCACATTCATGACATATAATTATGTCATGCACTAACGATTTCTTTAATAAAGTATGTATGTGACTTAATTTATCAAGTCTCATTAATTGGATTAGGAACCGGATTTTCTAATCCCAATTTCATACTTTATTCAAGGAATTGTTTTGAGAAACAATTTCCTAAATTGTCATAATCAATTTCGGAAATAATATGTTTAAGACTTTGATTTCTCTAAATCAAATCTTATCAAATTAAGAGACTGATTCTCTTAATTCAACCACATATTATTTTCATGAAAATCTTATTTAAGAAAACTCTATAGGAAACCATTTTCCTAATTAATTTTGGAGACAATAATATGTAAGAGCATCACCTCTTAAATCAAATAAGGAAATTATCCTAAATTTCTAAGATTTGATCACATATTTTATTTATGGACTAATTAATTACAACAAATTATTTTCTAAGGGTGGCTCCCCGAGGCTCAGATACCCAAAGAAAAGAAATTTGTCATAAATCCAATTTGGTCCGCTCCCCGAGGCGTATCCAAATTAAACATGATAATTTTATTCAAAATAGGAAATTAAATTACAACAACTAACTTTAATTTAGGTGGCTCCCCGAGGCACTCCCCAAAGTAAAGAATTTTGTTAATACTTTAAAACTAATTCGAATTTAATTGTCAATTAATGATCCATAAATTTGTCTAGACTTTCTTGAAAGAAAGTGCCTAAAATTGCTAGATTTCATAATAGGTTTTCAGAATAATTGTAAGTTTCTGGTACAAAGAAAACTTACATATTTCCAAAATTGGAAAATTTCTAAAATAGGAAATTTCCAAAATTGGAAAGTTTCCAATAATGGGAAGTTTTCACAATTATCATAAAATTTCAGAAACTAGGATATTTCAAAAGTTTGCGAAATTTCATGAGGATTTCCAAACATTGAAATTCCTAAATTTAAAATTTATCATAATTGGAAAGTTTCCATAATTAGAAAATTTTCCAAAATTGAGATCATGACAAAGTTTTTCGCAAAACAATTATATGATTATGTCGAATACTAACCGGCTCTGATACCACAGTTGGGACCAGGTGCATGTTGACAAGGATACGGGTTCGTAAATTTTAAAATATTTACGTGCAGCGGAAGAATTAGCATAAATAATTTCTTAAATTATTTTTAACCACGTATCTAGCATGCAACCTTATGATGTGTGGACATGATCATAAATTAAAATTTTGCAGAAAGTAAACTAATTTACTCGTTACCTCGCGTAACTCGAAGTAAGGGACGAGATCCAACCGTAGCGTCCCTTGGAAGCTCCGCCTCTATTCGCGTCCACGCCGAGTTCTCTTCGGGATGACTTCGCAAAGCCACGAGTTTTGTGCCGACAAGAACTACTAGATTCTCTAAAGGCACAACTAGAATATCAAGAGAGAGATATGGAAACTAACCACCAAGTAACGGAATCAAGATCCGGGAGAGGAAGGAGTTGCGATCCGCTTCTTCTTCTTCTTTGGCACCTTCTTGGTGGAGGAGGCTCACGGGAACCCTAGGCGGGGTGCCGGCCCTAGAGAGAGAGAGGGAGAGAATAAGGGAGAGAGAGAGAGCTTCTTAATCTCTTGATTAATTGGAATTCAAGGCTTGCCTTGGTTCCTTTATATAGTAGCCTCTCCATTGCCAAGTCTCCCTTTTAACGGAATAAATTTACATAAGAAATTTATCTTATAAATTTTCTTATGAATTATTCCGTTATGCCAAGTTTTATTATAACTAAATTTATAATAAAACAAACACATCTCCCAATTAATTATGGAATAAATTTTTACAAGAAATTTACTATATAAATTTTTCATATCATGGAAAAATCAATTCTCAATTGATTTTATAAAATAAAATAAACCATTTAAAGTTTATTTTAATCTCCATGAAAATAAATTTATTTACATAAATTTCTTTACATAAATTTCTTTATATAAATTTATTTATCCATAATTTTATAAAACAAATCGCGCTTGATTTATTTTATAATTTAAACCAAATAAATTGGTTTCTATCCTTTATTGTGGCCGGCCAAACCAAAGGGGTTGGGGACCCTCTTTGGTCGGCCAAACCAAACCGCCTCCTCGCGAATTAAACTCATTTAATTCGCCTAATAAGCCTTCAAAAGACTTAGCCATTTTAAGCTTCCGATGCGCCTCTGATAAATTCAGATTCGACTTATTTCTCTTGATCGGAAAATCCAATTTTCAACTCGTTTTAAATCCCTCGGATTACTCGTTGTGCGTGTGACTAAATAGGCTTTCGATTTATATTGGTCGTCTATAATTAATCAATTATAGAACGATCATGAGTGGCACCTAGTAGTGCATCATGACCCCCAATTAATCGAAAGATCAACGGTTGACCTCAGAAAGAATTCTGAAACCCTTCAGCAGCTATAATGAGTCGTGCCTCATTCCCTTCACCATCTTATACCCACTTGGTTCAGGACACGGTCTATGTGTGTCAGTCCCCACTAGGCTGACTACGTCACACCTAGCCCAAGTAATGTCTTTCTCGTCCAATGGATTCTAATTACTCTCATGTTTCCTAGAGATTCATACTCGGAACATGTTATGCTCTGGCCAGAGACTTCGAGTAACAATCCGACGATAGGCCTTGGGTATACATCTCCTCGCAAGGAGTGGTGAATCCTTTGTAGGCTGTTCAAACATCTTCGAGCACTTCGGCTTATACCCAACCATCCTGGGTCCACACCTCCTTAGAGATGCTTGCTTAAGATGTTAAAGTATAAGTCTTCGTGACCAAGATGACTTGAACACCGCAAGTCAAAGGAATATCGCACTTAAGCTGCAGTAAGAACTTCATTGACATATCTACATGTAGATTCTCATATGAAGTCTTACAGCCAGTCACTCCAATGAACTAGTTCCCTTAACTAGCATCCATGTTTATCTCCGGACATCCCAATGTCACCAGCCAGTGAGAATCAGCTGATTAGAGAATAACCCATGCTAGTCTCAACAGAATTGATAGTGTCCGTATTTATCAATTCATCGACTAGGAACAATTTCAATACTTCACAATTGCACATGTAGAGATAATCACTAGTTGTGAATTCATCACAAATTCTCTCATGCTGTGAATTGTATTGCGGACATTCAGTAAATGAGTTCAAGATCTCAATTAAATACATGAACATGTATACGCAAATAGTGAATTTTTATTTATTAAAGTAAATGATTACAATCATAAGGCGATTGCCTTAGGACACTTCTCTCATATTACTAACAGGTGACACATGTCATTGCACCATGTGCATATTTTGCATCGTGCATTGTTTGCTGCACTTGTTTGACATCGCATATACTGGAGACTTGTTATCTGTGTTTATATGCCTTTTGGTTTCCTTTGGTATTTCTTACCCTCTTTACAGGTTAGATGGATTCAGGTATGTATCTACCTCAGTATGTTCAGTACTAGTCTTCCCCTACTGTTGATATGAGACTGTATTAGCTGAACTCTTGTTGTTGGTATAACTTTCTATGCATATCTGTTGGGTATTCGCTGAGTTATGGACTCACCCCGTTTCCATACATGTTTATTTCAGGTTGATGTCTGCGAGGAGATCCCGAGCCGCCAGTCCCCAGCTCCAGAGGAGCTCTTTTTGGTTTTGCTTTCCGTTGTTTCGTTTATGGACCCTGTAGCATTTACTATGCATCCGTTGTTATGTTTCGAACATATACTCACGTTTTATTCGATGGTATTGTACTTTTGAGTCCTATGTTGGACTTCGCTTTGTTTTGGTATTGTTCCTGCCCCCCCCCCCCGGCAGCTCAGGTGAGTTCGGATTTTGGTTTTACGACGTATAGTCATTTATGCAGTTATATATGTGTGGATTGGAGGCCTGAGGCCTTTTAAACTGCGTGGTTATGTTATATTATCTGTGTGTATGTGTAAATTGTCCGCCGGACAGGGGAGGTGCTGTCCGATTTTCTATTGGATCAGCGGCTCCTGGGTCTCGGGGCGTGACAATTTATTTTTGGTATCAGAGCTCAGGTTGTCGGATACCCTGACGACCTGAGGATTTTTGGTGTCTATCTGATACCAATTTATTTTTGGTATCAGAGCGTAGGTTTCGATGCCTACATGTTTTATGGGATTTTCAGGGTTTATCTGATACCAATTTATTTTTGGTATCAGAGCTCAGGTTGTCGGATACCTTGAGTGCTTTTGGATTTACGATGTTTATCTGATACCAATTTATTTTTGGTATCAGAGCGTAGGTTTCGATGCCTACGTGTTTTACGGGATTTTCGGGGTTTATCTGATACCAATTTATTTTTGGTATCAGAGCTCAGGTTTGTCGGATCCTTTCGGTTTTTTTCGAAAATCTAATACCAATTTATTTTTGGTATCAAGCCCAGGATGCGGGATACCATCGAGTCGTGTTTTTTCGGAATTTAAATCTGACACTGAACTGGTAGGTGTCGGAGCTCGGATCTGATGTTATTCAGCCGAGTACATTACGGATCTTTAAAGTCGTGGTTGCGATGCGACAACAATTTGGGACTTGGCAGCGACAGGACTTCTCTAGGCGGTAAAAAGGTATATCTTTCTAGTACTATCTTAGCTTTAGTGCTCAGTATTAGATTTTGGATTGGTTGGACTATCCCAGCTTGGTGGGATCTTATACTCATATTGGATAGATATATTGTAACGCCCGCTTTTTTTTTTCCTAAAGCGGCGTTACGCTAACATACTTAAGGCATGTAACATCATACTGCAGCGGAATAACTTAAACTTTACATGCCCCTACTACCATTCCTAACCTAGTGACATGGACACTAGACATATAGACTTCATACTTTAGCATCATGTCGTAACAAGCTTAACATCATATCATGAGGTTCATTTCATATCGTGCATAACATCATGTCATAAGGTTCATATCATATCATGCATAACTTCATGTCATAAGGTTCATATCGTATCATGCATAACTTCATGTCATAAGGTTCCATAAGTCACTAATTGAGCATATACTTAACAAAAGTAAAGTTCTTAGCATAACGGCAAACGTTTGATTTCATGGGCCAAGTCACTATCACACACATATAATCTTGCCCTCCTGCTGCTTCCTTCATTATCCCCTTGAATGATCTGCGGTATAAGGAAATAAGACTATAAGCACACAGGCTTAGTAAGACTCTTTCCTACTCACAAAACCATCCATCATTCATCATCTCATAATGAGCACATAAAACATTAACATACTTGGTGCTCTACTTAGAACATAACATCTTGCATCACTTATCGTATACATAGCATGGCATGAACATAAACATAGTAACATTCTAAGCATGGCATGATACATGGCATAAACATAAACATCATAGACATTCTAAGCATGGCATAATTCATTGCATCACTTATCGTATACATAGCATGGCATGAACATAAACATAGTAACATTCTAAGCATGGCATGATACATGGCATAAACATAAACATCATAGACATTCTAAGCATGGCATAATTCATTCATTCTCATGGCACAATTCATAAACATAGTGAACATTCTAAGCATGGCATAATTCATGGCATACATATAAACATAGTGAACATTCTGAGCATGGCATAATACATGGCATAAACATAAACATAGTGAACATCCTAAGCATAGCATGATACATGGCATAAACATAACATAGTAGACATCCTAAACATGGCATAATTCATGGCATAAACATAAACATAGTAAAAATGGCATAATTCATGGCATAGATTATTCATTCTCATGCATACTTCTTAACATGAAACGTAAGCATAAAATCTTATCATCATAGCATAATCATCATAGCCTAATGCATAACATGAATGGATGCATGAGTGGAATGCATATACATAAGGGATGCTTAACTTTTAAAACATACTTTTAAATGCTTAAACATCATCATCATAACATCATTTGGGGTCCCCGGCTTGTACCACATACATACATCATAGCGCGCATCCCTAGCAAGTCCGAGGTCGCGAGCCCCAACCTACTAGGGTAAGGACAGTATAGTCGGTAGTCCCCGAACCGAGGCGTTCTTAAGGTGCCCATCCCTGTTGCACAGCTCCGGTAGTGCCAGAACCGTGGACAGCTACGGTAGTCCAAAACTGGGGCGTTCATAAGGTGCCCATCCCTTGGACCCATACTTCGGTCCGGTACAAGCCCATACATAAAGTAAAATACTTTTCATGCTTCATCATTCATATGGCATTCATGGCATCTTTAACATAGCATAACTTGTTACGGCTCGGCCCGTCTACCGGCCCATTTACCGGTCCTCACGATCGTCGTACCGTCGACCATCGATCGTGCCGTCTTAGCATATTTATGCCTTAAAGACATAAGCATCATCTTTCATTCATCATCATTCATAGCATATTCATTCATTCATCATACTTAACATCATCATTATGCCTTAAAGGCATGAACCTTAACTTCATTCTTCACTTTCATTTTTAGACATGGCATCATTTTCATTCTTAACATGGCATCATTTTCATTCTTAAACATGGCATCATCCTCATTCTTAAACATAAACATAACATACATAACATGGCATCATTCATATCATGAACCTAACATATCATAGCATCATTTTTATCGTGATCATAACCCTATCATTCTTATCATGGCATCATTCATGTCCTGAACATATACTTATCATACTTATCATGGAAACACATAAACATATACTTGAAGTTAAAGGCTCAACCCTAACCCTTGGGTCCTTGAGGTTGGCCGAAACATATGGGGTCTCTAGGGTAATCCAAAAAATCTCAGAAATTATACTTAACCTCCACACATCATAAGGGAACATAAATTAACATTATCAAGATTTTTGGCTTAATTATAGACCTTTAAATCATGGTGACCGAAACCCTTAAACTTAGGGTTCTTAGTTTTGTTTCTTTCATGTTGGCCGAAAACCTAGGGTGTCCTAGTGTACTACAAAAATTCCCAAAAATTATACTTAACCTCTACACATAATAAGGGAACATTAAATAACATTATCATGATTTTTATCATAATTATAGACCTGTAAATCATGGTGGCCGAAACCCTTAAACTTAGGGTTCTTAGTTTTGTTTCTTTCATGTTGGCCGAAACCCTAGGATGTCCTAGCGTACTCTAAAAATTCCAAAAAATTATAATTAACCTCTACACATCATAAGGGAACATTAAATAACATTATCATGATTTTTAGAATAATTATAGACCTGTAAATCATGGTGGCCGAAACCCTTAAACATAGGGTTCTTAGTTTTGTTTCTTTCATGTTGGCCGAAACCCTAGGGTGTCCTAGGGTACTCCAAAAATTCCCAAAAATTATACTTAACCTCTACACATCATAAGGGAACATTAAATAACGTTATCATGATTTTTAGCATAATTATAGACCTGTAAATCATGGTGGCCGAAACCCTTAAACATGAGGGTCTTGGTTTTCTTTCCTTTCAACATCAAATTCGAAAACCAACCACTATATATCATACTAAAAATCATAAAAATCATAGGGAACTATTATACCACAGGTGAGGGAGTCTTACCTTGGGTTTCTTGATTTTTCGAACCTTGGAAGAGAAGAAAATGGTAAAATCTTTGGACCCTTGAACACCCTTGTCCTTGTATCCTTGGAAGAGACTTTAGATCTAGGAGATGGAACCTTGGTGGAAGCTTTTCCAAGGGGAAAACCCTCTAGGAGTGGTCGGCTAGAATGAGGGAGGAAGAGAGGAGGAAATGCAATTGAAAGAAGAGAGAATGAAACTCCCAAACCCCCCTATTTATCATCCATTAAAGAGGTAAATGAAGAGTCTCTCCATGACTCTTCATCTTCTTCTTAATCTTAACTTATATCCATTTCATTTCCTCATAGAAATCCCTTGCTACGTGAGTTGGTTTAGGCTTACATGGTTGTACAAGAGGTCCAAGGTTCAATCCTTGGCTCATGCACCTTTATTTTTATTTTATTTTTATTTCATTTATATTATTATTTTTATTTCCTAAATTCCGAAAATCCCCCTAAAATCACCCATAATTATGCCAATATTCCTAAATAAAATTCTTTTATATTTATATTAATTTTACCTAATTTATATTAATTTTACCTAATTAATACCCATTTTTGGAGCCCATTTAAAGCTCATTGGTACTTAGTTTTCTCAATTTAAATGAGAAAACATGGATTTTCTAGGCCTAAGTTCTCCTTAATATTTCTAGGTCCCTTGGAAAATTATTTAAACATGCTTAATATTTTAAGAAAATATTAAGAGAATTTTTCGGGTCGTTACAATCCCCCATACCTCGTGAAAGTTCGTCCTCGAACTTAGAATATCTCCGGTTACCTGCGTCTCAGCGCGTCCTCACGTTCCCAGGTGAATTCCTCAAACCGTTGACCTTGCCATACGGTAAGGTGCCTTGGGGAACGGGTTAGTACCAGAAACCAATTCGATCTCGAATTCCACTTCTCCATTAGGAGCTAATCCTGGTAATTCATTTGGGAATACCTCTGGATAATTACCTACAACCCTAACGTCTTCTAGCTTCTGGTCCTTGGTTTGACTTACGTCAACCACATGTGCTAGAATCTAGTGTATCCCTTATCTATCACCTTCTGTGCTTTGAGAGTCGATAAAAATTCCCCGGTTCTTTTCCTTGGCTCTCCGATAAATTCGAACATAGAATCTGCCTCAAGTTGAAAGATCACCTTTCGTTTACGGCACTCGACAGAAGCGTCGTATTTGCTCAGAAAGTTCCTTCCCATTATAACATCATAATCCTGCATGTCGAGTACTATCAGATCGCAGTAGAGTTCTCTTCCTGCGATTCCGACTGGCACAGCACGCAGCACGGGAGTGGATGTCCCTATTTCTCCCGAAGGCCGGGTTGTCAAGAACTTGCAGTCTAAAACTTGTGGAGACTTATCTATCTTCTTAGTGTAGGACATAGAGACGAACGAGTGTGTTGCCCCAGTATCAAATAATGCAGTAGCGTACTGACTGTAAATAAGTATCTGACCTGTGACAACCGTTGAAGCATTCGCGGCATCCTCCTTAGCAATAGAGAAAACCCTGGCATCCGCCCTAGTTGGTGGGGCCCCCAATCTCCCTTGGCTCATCGGGGTACCTTCCAGCTCGGCTTGCATATAATGTAGTTTCGCTGGTGCACCCCGGTACGGAACAAGCTGTTGGGGAGGTGCCTGGTTCTTGGTAGGACAGTAAGGGGCTATGTGCCCTTCCACCCCGCAAGTGAAACACCGGTTCGTACCTTTGCGGCATTCCCCGGGATGCATTTTCCCGCATGTAGCACATAGGGGAAACCTGGACTGTTTATTTGCTGGGCCCCCTTGGGTGTCGTCCCCTGGCTGCCGTTTACCACCCTGATTTCCCCTCCCATTAGCGTTGGTACCCTGAGGTTTCTGACCTCTCTCATTGAATGCCTTCCTTTGCTGATGGATATTGTTCAAGTAATGCTCGGTGAGTAGAGCACTACTAAACAGCTCCTCGGTGGTCTGCGGCCTGTTAACTCCGCCGGCCACGTTCAAGGCTATTTCGGGCCGCAACATCTTCAACATAAGACGGACCCTTTCTTTCTCAGTGCGGACCAGCTCCGGGCATAGACAAGCCAGGCGATTAAACTTCTTCACGGCTTCATTGACCGAGAGGTTGCCCTGTCAGAATTCCGTGAACTCGTCGTAGTGTCTATTTGTGACACGCATATTGAAGAATTCTTCAAAGAACTCTGATTCGAAATCGGACCATGCCATCTGGTCCACCGGTCTCTTGGCCTTGACCCTTTCCCACCACATTCTAGCATCCCCAGTCAGGCAGAATGACGCACACTTGATCTTCTCATACTCAGGCCAGTCCAGCAGCTCCAGGGTACTTTCCATCATCTTGAACCATGCCTGGGCGTCCCAAGGTTCGCCAGCACCGGAAAAATTTTCCAGTTTCAGCCTTAACCATTGGATCAAGTAAGCCTCCTGTCGTGCCACAGTGGTCGAGCCCGGCGGAGGAGTGTGCGTAACCGTAGGTGCCACAGGTATAGCAGTCTGGTTCACTGGTGGAGTAGTAGAATTTTTCTGTTGGTTCATCAAGGTGTTAATAGTCTGCTGCTGCTCGGTGACTTGGCGCTGAAGTTGGGTTACCATTTGCACCAGATCAGGCGGTGGGGCTGCCTCGTTAAGTCGGTTACTCTGTCTTCTAGCCATGTTTTTCTTCACCGAAGACAAGTATGATCAATATCAGTTCTTTTCTACCCCTATATTATTCTAAGCATCTAATTCCTAAAAGAAGATAAAAATATCGTTTATCGTTACATATCTTAAGGTACCTTTCATCATAACTATCGTTCATACTTGCATATCGTTCATACTTGCATATCCTAATCATAACTATCGTTCATACTTGCATATCCTAAATCATAAAACATCTTACTATAAGATTTGTAAATAGGTACTTACTTGGAAGCGGCAGGAAGAGGGCTTGATGTGTGTGTAGTGAGATGGTTACTGCTCTGATACCAACCTGTAACGCCCGCTTTTTTTTTCCTAAAGCGGCGTTACGCTAACATACTTAAGGCATGTAACATCATACTGCAGCGGAATAACTTAAACTTTACATGCCCCTACTACCATTCCTAACCTAGTGACATGGACACTAGACATATAGACTTCATACTTTAGCATCATGTCGTAACAAGCTTAACATCATATCATGAGGTTCATTTCATATCGTGCATAACATCATGTCATAAGGTTCATATCATATCATGCATAACTTCATGTCATAAGGTTCATATCGTATCATGCATAACTTCATGTCATAAGGTTCCATAAGTCACTAATTGAGCATATACTTAACAAAAGTAAAGTTCTTAGCATAACGGCAAACGTTTGATTTCATGGGCCAAGTCACTATCACACACATATAATCTTGCCCTCCTGCTGCTTCCTTCATTATCCCCTTGAATGATCTACGGTATAAGGAAATAAGACTATAAGCACACAGGCTTAGTAAGACTCTTTCCTACTCACAAAACCATCCATCATTCATCATCTCATAATGAGCACATAAAACATTAACATACTTGGTGCTCTACTTAGAACATAACATCTTGCATCACTTATCGTATACATAGCATGACATGAACATAAACATAGTAACATTCTAAGCATGGCATGATACATGGCATAAACATAAACATCATAGACATTCTAAGCATGGCATAATTCATTGCATCACTTATCGTATACATAGCATGGCATGAACATAAACGTAGTAACATTCTAAGCATGGCATGATACATGGCATAAACATAAACATCATAGACATTCTAAGCATGGCATAATTCATGGCATACGTATAAACATAGTGAACATTCTGAGCATGGCATAATACATGGCATAAACATAAACATAGTGAACATCCTAAGCATAGCAAGATACATGGCATAAACATAACATAGTAGACATCCCAAACATGGCATAATTCATGGCATAAACATAAACATAGTAAAAATGGCATAATTCATGGCATAGATTATTCATTCTCATGCATACTTCTTAACATGAAACGTAAGCATAAAATCTTATCATCATAGCATAATCATCATAGCCTAATGCATAACATGAATGGATGCATGAGTGGAATGCATATACATAAGGGATGCTTAACTTTTAAAACATACTTTTAAATGCTTAAACATCATCATCATAACATCATTTGGGGTCCCCGGCTTGTACCACATACATACATCATAGCGCGCATCCCTAGCAAGTCCGAGGTCGCGAGCCCCAACCTACTAGGGTAAGGATAGCATAGTCGGTAGTCCCCGAACCGAGGCGTTCTTAAGGTGCTCATCCCTGTTGCACAGCTCCGGTAGTGCCAGAACTGTGGACAGCTACGGTAGTCCAAAACCGGGGCGTTCTTAAGGTGCCCATCCCTTGGACCCATACTTCGGTCCGGTACAAGCCCATACATAAAGTAAAATACTTTTCATGCTTCATCATTCATATGGCATTCATGGCATCTTTAACATAGCATAACTTGTTACGGCTCGGCCAGTCTACCGGCCCATTTACCGGTCCTCACGACCGTCGTACCGTCGACCATCGACCGTGCCGTCTTAGCATATTTATGCCTTAAAGACATAAGCATCATCTTTCATTCATCATCATTCATAGCATATTCATTCATTCATCATACTTAACATCATCATTATTCCTTAAAGGCATGAACCTTAACTTCATTCTTCACTTTCATTTTTAGACATGGCATCATTTTCATTCTTAACATGACATCATTTTCATTCTTAAACATGGCATCATCCTCATTCTTAAACATAAATATAACATACTTAACATGGCATCATTCATATCATGAACCTAACATATCATAGCATCATTTTTATCGTGATCATAACCCTATCATTATTATCATGGCATCATTCATGTCCTGAACATATACTTATCATACTTATCATGGAAACACATAAACATATACTTGAAGTTAAAGGCTCAACCCTAACCCTTGGGTCCTTGAGGTTGGCCGAAACATATGGGGTCTCTAGGGTAATCCAAAAAATCTCAGAAATTATACTTAACCTCCACACATCATAAGGGAACATAAATTAACATTATCAAGATTTTTGGCTTAATTATAGACCTTTAAATCATGGTGACCGAAACCCTTGAACTTAGGGTTCTTAGTTTTGTTTCTTTCATGTTGGCCGAAACCCTAGGGTGTCCTAGGGTACTCCAAAAATTCCCAAAAATTATACTTAACCTCTACACATCATAAGGGAACATTAAATAACATTATCATGATTTTTAGCATAATTATAGACCTGTAAATCATGGTGGCCGAAACCCTTAAACTTAGGGTTCTTAGTTTTGTTTCTTTCATGTTGGCCGAAACCCTAGGATGTCCTAGGTTACTCCAAAAATTATCAAAAATTATACTTAACCTCTACACATCATAAGGGAACATTAAATAACATTATCATGATTTTTATCATAATTATAGACCTATAAATCATGGTGGCCAAAACCCTTAAACATAGGGTTCTTAGTTTTGTTTCTTTCATGTTGGCCGAAACCCTAGGGTGTCCTAGGGTACTTCAAAAATTCCCAAAAATTATACTTAACCTCTACACATCATAAGGGAACATTAAATAACATTATCATGATTTTTAGCATAATTATAGACCTGTAAATCATAGTGGCCGAAACCCTTAAACATGAGGGTCTTGGTTTTCTTTCCTTTCAACATCAAATTCGAAAACCAACCACTATATATCATACTAAAAATCATAAAAATCATAGGGAACTATTATACCACAGGTGAGGGAGTCTTACCTTGGGTTTCTTGATTTTTCGAACCTTGGAAGAGAAGAAAATGGTAAGATCTTTGGACCCTTGAACACCCTTATCCTTGTATCCTTTGAAGAGACTTTAGATCTAGGAGATGGAACCTTGGTGGAAGCTTTTCCAAGGGGAAAACCCTCTAGGAGTGGTCGGATAGAATGAGGGAGGAAGAGAGGAGGAAATGCAATTGAAAGAAGAGAGAATGAAACTCCCAAACCCCCCTATTTATCATCTATTAAAGAGGTAAATGAAGAGTCTCTCCATGACTCTTCATCTTCTTCTTAATCTTAACTTATATCCATTTCATTTCCTCATAGAAATCCCTTGCTAGGTGAGTTGGTTAAGGCTTACATGGTTGTACAAGAGGTCCAAGGTTCAATCCTTGGCTCATGCACCTTTATTTTTATTTTATTTTTATTTCATTTATTTTATTATTTTTATTTCCTAAATTCCGAAAATCCCCCTAAAATCACCCATAATTATGCCAATATTCCTAAATAAAATTCTTTTATATTTATATTAATTTTACCTAATTTATATTAATTTTACCTAATTAATACCCATTTTTGGAGCCCATTTAAAGCTCATTGGTACTTAGTTTTCTCAATTTAAATGAGAAAACATGGATTTTCTAGGCCTAAGTTCTCCTTAATATTTCTAGGTCCCTTGGAAAATTATTTAAACATGCTTAATATTTTAAGAAAATATTAAGAGAATTTTCCGGGTCGTTACATATATGTAGACTTGGTTTAGTTGGGTTGACATGTTGTCAATCTATCTTATTCGTATCGTTCATATGAGCGATTAGTGATATGTTGCGGATCAGATCTTGGAGCAGAGAATGTTATTCTCTAGTAGTCTCGATTGTTGAAACGGACAACTAAGGTTGAATATGTCGACAACCTATTGGAGGATAAGGATTTTGGTTGTTCTAGACTGTACTATTTATAGTACGTGTTTTAGCTATTATTAGCTGAGCGAGAACTAGGGATTGCTTATTGTTGTTGGCTTGATCAGCGTAGGATCGACTTACCCTAGTTCAAGGGGTTTCAGACAGTTGGGTCGTTCATGCCTAGTTAGGTGACCTGGAAGGCACGTGTATAGTGCATGACCCATTTTAAGGTAGAAGGGTAGCATGAGCTACATATTATCATCGTTAGTGGATTGATACATCCTATTCCATGATAACTTTGACCATGAATCACCTGTACCTAGTTGATGACCTAGAAGGTACAGTTTGATAGGTGGCTTACGTTGATATGAAAATGTGTAAAGCTAGTTGTTTGACACCTACGGGTTACCAAGTATACTTGGTTTAGATAACCAAGGAGGTACCTTGGTACTTATGATTTGCGTTGGGGCGAATCACTTACGAGACTAGGCCACAATCGGGTGGAAGATACCAAGGATGACCTTTAGGAAACAAAGGACCGGAAGAAGACTGCACCGACATCTTAGTGTACCCGTTGCGGATCCAGAGAGCACGTTGTAGCAGACTGTCGCCTGGAGTAGGCCGTATGCTACTACTGCAGACTACCAGGACACTTGAGTCGGGACTGTGCCTTGAAGGCATAGAATGAGAGGACGGGAGCCACTGGCCAGACTGGACATTCGGGATAGTTAGGAGCTCATAGAGGCGGATGGAGGACTCAGCCTTCATTCCGCCAGCCGCATGCTGCCCCACCAGCACCTGTATACGGTATGCTAGGACACGAGGCCAGTTACACCCCAGACTTATCTCAGAGCTCAGCTGCAGGACCTCCACAGCAGACCTATCCAGCTTATCAGCCTGTGATGCAGCAGCCTCAGTACCCGGTGGGAGGGTCAGTTCAGCAGCATCAGTCTCAGTTGCAGTGCCCACCTCAGCAGTACCCAGCTGTACCACCGCCACCACCACCACCACCGCCTAAGACTGGACGGATTTATGCTGTCACTAGAGAGGAGGCCCAGCGGGCCGACGGAGCGGTATTTCGGGGTACGATTACTCTTTATGCCTTTCCTGCTGAGCTATTAGTTGATACTGGTAGCTCTTACTCTTTTATATCGCGGATATTTATGAGTAGGATTGGTAGATTGCCTACCGCTAGATTACAGCGGCTATCTGTATCTTTACCCTCAGGAGAGATCTTGAGTATTACACAGGAGGTCAGAGCATATCCATTAGATTTCGGTAATATTACCCTCACGGTTAATCTGTTAGTTCTGGAGATGGTGGACTTCGATATTATTATTGGTATGGATGTTCTCACCGCTTATCATGTCATAGTCGATTGCCAGACGAGGGTGGTCACTTTTCGGCCTCCGGACCAACCCTCGTGGGATTTCACTAGCATCAGGGATGAGGGCTTATCAGTTATTTCTGCGCTTCAGGCAAAGAGATTGCTATCTCACGGTTGTCAGGGTTTCTTACTGTCATTTGTTAGCACCGACGATAGCAGTAGCTCTCTGCTCTCGGACGTCCCAGTGGTCCGAGAATATCAGGACGTATTTCCAGAGGAGCTACCGGGTTTGCCTCCCAAGAGGCAAGTGGAGTTTACTATTGAGCTAATACCGGGGACTTCGCCGGCATCGAAAGCTCCGTATCGTATGGCATCGAGAGAGTTGGACGAGCTGAAGGTCAAGCTCCAGGAGTTATTGGACCGGGGATTCATCAGACCTAGCGTCTCACCATGGGGTTCCCCAGTTCTCTTCGTGAAGAAGAAAGACGGTTCTTTGAGGTTGTGCATCGACTACAGGCAGTTGAATGCAGTGACCATCAAGAACAAGTACCCCCTGCCACGATTGAGGATTTGTTTGATCAGCTCAGGGGCACATCTGTGTATTCCAGGATTGATCTGCGATCCGGATATATTCAGTTGAGGGTCAAAGAGTCAGATGTCCAGAAGACAGCGTTCCGCACTAGATATGGACACTACGAGTTTTTGGTAATGCCATTTGGGCTTACCAATGCTCCAGGGGTATTCATGGACTTGATGAACCGCGTATTTCTAGAGTATCTGGATCAGTTCGTCATAGTATTCATTGATGACATCTTAGTCTACTCTCATTCCGAGGAGGAGCATGCACAGCATCTTCGCATCGTATTGGGGACTCTCAAACGAGAGCGTCTATATGCGAAATTCAGCAAATGTGTCTTTTGGTTGTCCTCAGTGGGTTTTCTGGACACGTGGTATCTAGCCAAGGCATCTCAGTAGATCCCCAGAAGATCGAGGCTGTTACCAGCTGGGAGCAGCCGAAGTCAGTTACTCAGGAAAGGCGTGAAGTTTATTTGGACAGAGGCTTGTGAGACCAGCTTTCAGGAGCTGAAGCGGCGATTGGTGACGGCACCCGTCCTCGTTCTTCCATTAGGAGAGGACGGATTCATGCTGTATACTGACGCATCTCATCAGGGGTTAGTCGCAGTTCTGATGCAGCACGGACGGGTAGTATCTTATGCTTCTCGACAGCTGAAGGAGCATGAGAAGAACTATCCGGTTCATGATTTGGAGTTGGCTGCCATCATCTTTGCTTTGCGGATTTGGAGGCACCACCTATACGGTATCACTTTTGAGATTTTCACTGATCATAAGAGTCTCAAATACCTATTTACGCAGAAGGAACTCAATCTCCGACAGAGGAGATGGATGGAGTTCCTTAAGGATTATGATTGCACCATTAGCTACCATCCAGGGAAAGCTAATGTTGTGGCGGACGCTTTGAGCAGGAAGTCCAGAGGGACTTTGGCCTGCCTCCTGGCATCAGTTACCGAGCTAGTTCAGGGTTTCTCAGAGTGGACTTAGAGGAGCAGAGACGGACTGAGCAGGATGTCTGAGGCGTAGGATCGTCAGAAGAGCTATGCCGACCGGAGACGGAGACCTCTGGAGTTCTCCGTAGGGGATCATGTAGTTCTGCGAGCTTCACCCATGAAGGGGGTGAAACGATTCGGTCTTTGAGGTAAGCTTGCTCCGCGTTACATCGGTCCGTTCCAGATTCTGGAGAGGATTGGAGCAGTTGCTTATCGTTTGGCTCTTCCACCATCCATCACCGGTGTACACGATGTGTTTCACGTATCGATGCTGAGGAGATACGTACCAGACCCTTTACATGTGCTGTTGGATGTTTCAAGTCCACTCCAGCCTGATGCGACTTACGAGGAGATTCCTGTACGGATTTTGGGTCACCAAGAGCGTCAGTTGCGGAACAAGACAATCCGACATGTTAAGGTCGGATGGCAGCATCACTCAGATGAGGAGGCTACCTGGGAGCTTGAGGATGTCATCCGAGCTCGTTACCCCCACCTGTTCACTTGAGGTATGTGTTCTTAGTTACTGTTCAGTATTTCTATCAGCATACTTCTTGATAGTGTTTACTATAGTGAGAATCGAAATTTGGGGACCAAATTTTTATTAGTGGGGGAGGATGTTGAATCCGACACTATTGACTAGGTCCCGGAGATTTTCAGAGGATTACCAGATAGGTTCCGGGGCTTCCGAGTCCATGGACACAAACTGAGGGGCCAATATGAATTAAAACTAATAATTACAAGGGTTAAGGAGTACCAAGCATTAAACCTAGGGGCATTCTTGCAATTAGATGGAAACTGGTTGGACTAAAATGCAAAATGACCCATGGTTAAAAGCTCTCGGCCTGCCCTAGCTTCTCCCGACCCCTCCCCTCGTGAAGCCCGAACCCGCAGCCACCGCACGCAGTTGCCTTCTCGCGTGAGCCCTAGCCACAGCGCCACCCTTCCTTTCTCCCGAATCCTAGCCGCAGTGTTCTCCTCTCGCCGCAGTTGAGTACCCGATTCCCTCTCCTTCTCTTGTTCATCTGTGAGACCCTTCGCCGCACGAGCTCTAAGTTCCGGGAGATAGTCCATCGCCGGAAATGGTGCCGTGACCTCTCCTCTGCTTCTACAGGTGAGAAGGATTTGGATCTTGGAGATTAAGTTAGGCTTTCCATTCTTAGATCCCCTCTCCTCGTAGATTTGGATTCGGATTTGTCCATTGGTGAGCCCTAACCGTTCCAAGCAAATTGCAGCTTGTCCCCTTCCTTGCATCGATTTCGGAACAGAGGGTTTACCGAGAATGGGAATTGAAGGAGTGTGTTTTCTGCTCAAAGCCGACCAAGGGAAATGGTACACTGACTTCGTGCCATTTCACTAGGTAAGAGCTAATATTGCCTTGTGTTGTGATCAGGCTTTGGTTTACGTTCTCAGTGTATGTTGGTTTGATCTATGTGGGGTTCTTTCTGTTGATACACTGTGTAATTGGCAGTGTTTAGGTTGCAGTGGTTGCGTGAGCTTCATTGTTGGGTGGAGATTGCTTCCACGTGCTGTGTGGATTGGAAATCGGATTTCATTTCCGTCATCTCCTGCTTGCTGTGTGCTACGGCAGTTTTGGAGCTAGGGTAAGAGGTAATTGGATTGGATTAATTGAATTAAGTGGGGTTAGGTTGTTAATTCTGCTGCTGTTAATCATGGGGTTGTATTGAGTTTGATTAAGAATAGATTAGCTTGGATGATCTGCGTTGAATTTGAAATAGACCTAAATCTTAATTATGTGGGGTAATTGGGAAAACCTTTCATTTAATTATGAGAGATTGAATGAAAAGGAAATGATTCGGAAAACCCTAAAACGGATTAGGGATTAATTATTTAATTGTTATTTTTGAAATAGCTAATTAAATCTATCCCTGATACAGGGACTTGATTTGCTTTACGGTTGCGGATTATATTGGACGGGAGGTTCTATCTCCTTTCGATACAGACTTCTCTTTCTTTGGAGGCGGGTACCTTTTGACTTATCTCTTTTGATATTGTCATGTGATTATGCATAGACTGTTATAAATAGCAGTAAGATTATACGCTATCCCTGTTTATTATGCCTGTTCTGGATACTTGTTGTTCATCTCTGAGTTATTGTGCCTGTTCTGGATACATGTAGTTTATCCCTGAGTTATTATGCTGTTCGTTCCATACAGTCTCAGGTATTGCCATATCTATATGTATGCTTAGAGATAGTGATGTATCTCCTGCCTTTGACCTTAAGGGATCTGTAGTTTCCGGCCAGTATACCTTGTAGGTTACCTGTATTTCCTGTGTTAGGATTCATACTGAGACCTAGTATACTCAGGACTTGGGAGGGAGGTATGTGTATCTATCATACACCATCCTTGCATTGTTGCATGCCGACGATCAGTGACTCCCTTGTGGTTGAGCCTAATCGTCTTCCGGTACATGATATGCACACACGGCCACTCATGGGTTAGTGGATACCGTAGATGTGTGCATTTGCCCTGTATTGCTCCGTTCGGCCACTATGAGGAGGGTGAGCGCGGGCGTGGTAGCAACCAGGGATCCCTTCTCGTACTGAGCCACGAGGAGATGAGAACTTGACTCCCCCATTGCTTGGGGTCGGAGCGAAGTCTCCACCAGCATCCTGTCCACTCGGTCACTCAGGAGCAGTGATGGCAGAGTGCGTACAGTTGTCATAGCCCTACCCGTTCAGACGTCCCTATGACAGGTGTACGATGATCTGTCTGGTGTCAGGGGTGACACATGTCATTGCACCATGTGCATATTTTGCATCGTGCATTGTTTGCTGCACTTATTTGCTGCACTTGTTTAACATCGCATATACTGGAGACTTGTTATCTGTGTTTATATGCCTTTTGGTTTCCTTTGGTATTTCTTACCCTCTTTACAGGTTAGATGGATTCAGGTATGTATCTACCTCAGTATGTTCTGTACTAGTCTTCCCCTACTGTTGATATGAGACTGTATTAGCTGAACTCTTCTTGTTGGTATAACTTTCTATGCATATCTGTTGGGTATTCGCTGAGTTATGGACTCACCCCGTTGCCATACATGTTTATTTCAGGTTGATGTCTGCGAGGAGATCCCGAGCCGCCAGTCCCCAGCTCCAGAGGAGCTCTTTTTGGTTTTGCTTTCCGTTGTTTCGTTTATGGACCCTGTAGCATTTACTATGCTTCCGTTGTTATGTTTTGAACATGTACTCACGTTTTTTCGATGGTATTGTACTTTTGAGTCCTATGTTGGACTTCGCTTTGTTTTGGTTTTGTTCCTGCCCCCCCCCCCCGGCAGCTCAGGTGAGTTCGGATTTTGGTTTTACGACGTATAGTCATTTATGCAGTTATATATGTGTGGATTGGAGGCCTAAGGCCCTTTAAACTGCGTGGTTATGTTATATTATCTGTGTGTATGTGTAAATTGTCCGCCGGACAGGGGAGGTGCTGTCCGATTTTCTATTGGATCAGCGGCTCCTGGGTCTCGGGGCGTGACAGCTAGCCACCGCACCCTATTAGAGCTTCCATCTAACTTTCTGTGGGCCTCTCATTTGCCCGGTACATGTCACTTTACAAAAGTAAAATACTTTCTTACTCAATATGCTTATACTTATCAAGCTATCTTTCTTTTTACATAAATTTTGTACTACAAACTTTACCTTTCTTACTTAGAACTTTCATCGAGCACCTTGCGTGCCCTTAACCCAAAACTCATTTTTGGGACTTTTCAAGAACTTGGTCTTATCATACTTAGATCACACATACAAACCTACTCAAATTCAAGTTCTATGATAAGAACATATATTCTTTAGAAACTTAAATCACACAATAAGACAATATTCTCAAAGTATGCACTTAGATCACAAAATTACGGTTCTACAATGAGAATCTACATACGAAACTACTTCTATTGCAGGTGAGTGATTTACTTACCCTTATCGTGAAGAAAACTCACTAAGTATGGTTTAAATCCCAATGTAGCACTCCTCTTCCCTTTCTTCTCGCAAATCTCCTCCCTCCTTGACCCTAGGGAAGAAGCCCTAGATGTTCTACTCAAGAGGAAGAAGAAGGAGGAAAAGATCCCTTGAGTTTCCCTTTGGTTTCGCAGCCTCCTTTGCCTGTTTGTGCCGTCGCCCAGCCCTAAAAGGGGATTAAATCGCAACATAAGCGGAAGTTAAAACACCCCTTCATGAAAAGGACTTACTCTCCTATAACATAATTTCGTTTCATCCTTTTCTATGCTTGATACCCTCGCCCTTCTGGTTATCCGGACGCCATTAAAGGCTTGCTTTGCCTTGTGGTTGCGGGATCAAACCTCCGCTCGACCCCTTTTTTTCTTTTTTATTTTAATTCAAAAAAATGCTAAAAAAATCAGAAAAATTCCTAATAATTCACGAAAATTATTGGGTGTTACACTACACGAGGAAGTGCGCGACACTTCGGAGGTCCAGATTGTTGTTGTAGAAAGCACCCATGTCGAACCTAAGTTTTGATAATGGCAACAGGGCTCAAAAGTTAATGTATAAATGTTATCTAACATGTTACTCAAGTGTGCAGGAAAAAACCCTAGCGAAGGACCGCTAGGCACCTGGCGAAGGATGCCAGGGTACAAAGCCCTAGCGAAGGACCGCTAGGCACCTGGCAAATGAATGCCAGGGTACTGAAGTCCTGGCGAAGGAATGCTAGGCACCTGGCGAAGGAATGCCAGGGTACTGAAGTCCTGGCAAAGGAATGCTAGGCACCAGGCGAAGGACAGCTTGGGACTGAAGACCTGCCGAAGGAATGCTAAGCACCGGGTGAAGGATAGCTTGGTACCCAAGACCTGGCGAAGGACCGCTAGGCAAAAGTCCAACCGGAGGAGCCGGTTGGCATCAGGTACATTCTCCCGAGAGGAGTAGGTGAGGACGCGTTCCCCGTCGAGGGAACAGTAGGCGTCGGTTCGACCTAGGGCTCCATTTTGGAGACCAAAGTCAGAACCAAGACAGCTAAGGCTGTATAAAACTTAAATATTATTACTTTATGTTGTTTTAGACTAACCTTGGATGCAGGACCGAAGGAACGAGTGTCTGCAGCTCAGAGAGCCTCAAAGGAGTGAGGCAACAGCTGAGTAGGGCGCCCGGAGTGTCCCGGGCACCCCCAAGGTGAACACAAAACAGTCGAAGTAAAAGAACTGTTTCTGCAGCTATTGGTCAGGGCGCCCGCGTGCTCTCGGGCACCCCCACTGCTCCCGGGCGCCCCTAGCACTTCGGGCGCCCCCAGGTGAAGCTGACAGAACAGATCCCCTCGAAGCCAACGGATAAGAAGGAGACCCAGTCAACCCGGGCGCCCCCAGCGTTCCGGGTGCCCCCGTCAAAGCTTGATCCCGAGTTTTAAGGGATCAGAGCTGACCGAGAAGGAAGTGGATCGACTGACACGTGGGGGGGGGCCCCGACGTTCCGGGCGCCCCCAGGTGCTATAAAATGGCCCTCGACCCCAAGGCTTCGAAAAAAAAACAATTCTTTCAACGCTCCTACGCTCTTCTCCTCCCGCGCTCTGCTCCGGAAACCTCCCAACTCGAGATACAAGCGCCGACGACGTCCCTCCACTGCAAAAATTCAATCTACACCGGACGTCGGTAAAGAAGAGCTATTTTCTTTTCAGTTTACTATACTACAATTGTACAACTCTTGTAAACTGTTTTTGCGCACTTATAGAATTGTCCGCAGAAAACGGTCAACGACCGTGGGCCTTGGAGTAGGAGTCGACCTAGGCTCCAAACCAAGTAAAACTACCTGTGTTCACGATTGTTTTTATTCTGCTGCGTACTTGCTATAATTTCTATCCGAAAAGTGTTTAACGATATTCACCCCCCCCCTCTATCGTTTCTCTCGATCCAACACAGATCGGCCGAGTTTCAAATTCTTGTTCGGTTTACTTTTATTTGTTCCGTACTTAACTTATAATATTGTTGCTTGTAACCATACACTGTAAGGCGGGTTTTCTCCGCCTCCAGAAATTTCGGAAAGGAGACCAATAGTGGACTCACGCCGAGTACATAGGCCTTGGACATACTGACCCTAGGGGGTTGGGAACCAAGTAAATAAATCTCGCTGTGTCCTTGTGTATTGTTTTTCTTTTTCTGTTTTACTTTTCCGCTGTGCTACTAACTCTGATCTTAGAACGTTTGAAAGATTTACGAAGTTTATCGACAAGCTTTTAACGGTCGATATTCACCCCCCCTCTATCGACGGCACCGGTCCTACACTTTCAAATTCCTTGAACCCTTTGTCTAGTAAGCTTACCCAGATGGGTACAACTTCTAGATGTTCTTGATGTTTGAGTGTCGGTAGATTCCTCCTCATTTCCTTCAAAACCATTATTAGTGGATGTAGATGCAATTTTTTCTTTTCCCTTCCCAACCATTGCAAGCTGTCATTAGCAATAGAAATTTAGAACAATTGAACTGAGAGCTACTCGAATAAGTACTATTAAAAACTTAAAATTGAAAAAATTAAACTGATGCAATTTTGTCATCTTCCCAACCATTACAAGCCTCAATAATATGCTACACTTTCACGAAAGGTGACATCAAATTTGGTTTCACGCAAATGAATTCATAAAAGCCTTCATAATTTAACATTATGTTCATTAGAAGATAAGAAGTTGCAACAACCCAAGACAAACTTTTAAGTGAATGAGGCATAAGAAACTCTGCAAATTAAACATATTCATCCTGCAAAATATAATTTGTTAAACATGCTCGACCCAAGTCCCATCACAATCTTCGCGAAGGCATGGGGGTTCATTGTCATCTACTCCGTCAACATCCATTGATGGTAACCCTCTGGTAAAAGATGATAGTGCATTACAGTGTCTTCTAATTCATCCTCATTTGCATTTTCAAATGACTCTAGATCTCTACTAGGTACAATGCTCCATACGGGATCTTGAGGATCTTAAATGTAAAATACTTGCTTTGCTTGACTTCCCAAGATAAAAGAATCTGATTTGAATCCAATTTTGTTCAGATTTACCAACGTGAAAACAAGATCATCTATTTTAATACCATTATTATTCTCCACCCAATTACATTTGAACATTGGAATTTGAAATTGATGGTAATCGAGTGACCATATTTATAACTCCATAGAAAACCATGTCAGACACAATTGGATTTTTATCCTCGGCACTAGCTGTTGGTGCCGGAAGCACCATATCGAACCTTGTTTTGATTTTGGCAAAGGATTCAAAGTTAAGTACTATTTGAGATATAACAATGTTACTAGAGTGTGCAGAAAGAAGTCCTGGCGAAGGGATGCTGGGTACCTAGCGAAGGGCTGCTAGGCATCGAAACCCTAAGACCTGGCGAAGGGTTGGTAGGCATCTAAGACCTGGTGAAGGACTGCTAGGCACCTGGCGAAGGGATGCTGGGAATCTAAGACCTAGCGAAGGACTGCTAGGCACCTGGCGAAGGGCTGTTGGGAATCTAAGACCTAGCGAAGGACTGCTAGGCACCTGGCGAAGGACTGCTTGGTACCGAAGACCTGGCGAAGGGCTGCAAGGCACCTGGCGAAGGACTGCTGGGCAAAAGTCCAACCGGAGGAGCCGGTTGGCAAAAGGTAAATTCTTCTGAGAGGAGTAGGTGAGGACGTGTTCCCCATCGAGGGAACAGTAGGCGTCGGTTCGACCTAGGGTTCCATGTGGGTGACCTGAAGTCAGAACCAAGATAGCTACGACTATAAAAAATTGTCTAATACTCTTGCTTTTCTGTTTTGGAACTAACCTTGAATGCAGGACCGAAGGAATGTGTTTCTGTAGCTCAGAATGCCCCAAAGGAGAGGGGCAGACAGCTGGGCAGGGCGCCCCCAAGGTCAAGGCAAAGCAAGGAAGCAAGAGTTGCTTCGAAACTGCAGTAAGCAGGGCGCCCCGGAGGCCCCGGGAGCCCAAGGTCAAAGCAATCGAAGCAAAGTAACCAGAAGCCAGCAGACCAAGTCAAAGAGGGCGCCCCCAGTGTCCCGGGCGCCCCCGTCAGCTCCGAGGCAGATTCTGGAGGGATAAGCGCTGACCGAGCTTCGGATGAGGTTTCTCGGATCCGAAGGCACGTGTCAGGCACCCCTAGGAGTGCTATAAAAGGGGCTCGACCACAAGGCTTCAACACATCAATTTTCCAACGTCTCTACGCTCTTCGTTCAAGCGCTCTGCTCCGGAAACCTCCGATCTCGAGATTCTAGCGCCGACAACGACCCTCTGCTTCGAAGTACGATCCACACCGGGAGTCGGTAACGAAGAGTATAATTTTCTTTATTGCACTACTATTGTAACAATCTTTGTAAATCTTTGCGCATTATAGAATTGCCCACAGTAAACGGTCAAGGATCGTGGGCCTTATAGTAGGAGCCGACCACGACTCCGAACCAAGTAAAAATACTTGTGTTCTGCTGTGTTTGTTTTTTATTTTCGTTGCGCATTCTCTTTTCTAATCCGAAACGCTTTCACGATATTCACCCCCCCCTCTATCGTGTTTTCTCGATCCAACAAGTGGTATCAGAGCGGGGAAGCTCAAATTTGGTGCAACCACCAATTTGAGAGTTTTTCAGATTTACGAAATTAATTTTTATTTTTTTTCTCTTCCTCGATAATCGAGATTGGTGCAACACCACTCGATCGCTTTTTATTTCAAATAAATAATATTTGTGTGTGATGTTAAAACGATCAATTTTCATTCTGAATTTTCATCTTCTCACCACTCATTAGAGTTGATAAAATGATCAATTCTTGAAAATTTGTCATAATTTTTTTTATTATTTTAATATTTTTTCTCGAAATTCGTGCTACCTCAATTTAAGCAATCTCTTTTAACTCCTATTGTTTTTCATCAATTAGAATATTCATTTTCTAAAAACTTGTCTCAAAACTTTTTATTATTATTTTATTATTCTGCCTCGAAATTTGTGCAATATTTTTGTTGGGCTATTTTTTCTATCTCCCGCACTACTAATCCAAGACCAAGTCTTGGTACATTTTTGGTGTTTCTGTGTGTACGAGGTTTAAACTAAATGTCCAACCAAGAGTGGAACAGTGCCCGTCCACTGCTATTCTCCGGCGAGAACTTCAATTTTTGGCGAAGTCAAATGGAGTCCCTTCTGAAGGCCCACATGGACTTATGGCGGATCATCCAAACGGGATTCTCTTTTCCCGTAGAAGATGAGTTATCAATCAAGTGGGATAAACTAGATGAACAAACCCTCAACCAAATCGAGATTGATGCAAGGGCAACAGCAATCCTACAATGTGGCCTAACTAAGGAGCAACTCGAACTAATAGGTCCATTCAGATGTGCCAGAGAAATTTGGGAAAAATTGATTAACCTTCATCAAGAGATCTCAGATGAAGAAGAAGATCAGGTAAGTTATCTTGCCCTCTCGGTCCAAGTACAGACATCCGAGTCAGAGTCTGAACCCGAATCCAAAGTCGAAATTGAACCAGAATCAGACGACGAATTGATAGAGACGGTAACTGATTTCAAATTCCTTTCAAAATTAGAATTAAATAATCAAACAGATACTGTAATGGTCGAGGAATGTGTAAATTCTATTGCAGGGAAAACTCCAAAAGAACCACCAATGGAGCTTCAACCAGTTCCCGAGTCTGACTCAAACACGGAATCAGAAGATGAGTCTAGATCCGATACAACAAGAATCAAGGGGGAGATTCCCAATAAGGAATCAAAAGGTAAAATTGTAAGATCAAATTTTAAAAATCATGTAATTTGTTACACATGCAGGGAGAGAGGGCACTACAAAAGTAAGTGTCCTACTCGTAAGATTCGAACGACACCACTGAAGGCAACAAAGGAACCAGTTCTAAGAGCACGAAAAGACAAAAGTTGTAACGACCCGAAAAATTTTCTCAATATTTTCTTTAAAAATATTGACCATGCCTAGATAGATTCTCGAGGAACATAGGGACACTAGTATAAACCTTAGCATGATGATCCATGATTTTCGATATAGAATAAGAAGATAATTTCTAATGGGTCTTACATGGCCTTTTCTAGTACCATGGTTATTAGTGGATTTTAGGTAAAATTTAATATAAATAGAAATGAGTTTAAATTAGAAATATTAGCATGGCTATTGGTAGGCCTTAGGGGGCATTGTCGAAATTAAAAGAAAAAAAAATAAAATAAAATAAAAATAAAAATAAAAATAAAGTGCATGCACCAAGGATTAAACCTTGGACCTAGTGTAACACCATGCATATACTAACCAATTCACCTAGCAAGGGAGTGCTAGTAGAGAATGAAGAGGATTTTGGTTAAGGCTTAGGGAAGTAAAGAGTCATCAAGAGAAGAGGCACCATGACCCTTCACCCCCCCCCCCCTTCATGTAGTATAAAAGAGTAGATGAGAGGGGAAGAGACATAGGAGTTACTCTTTTCTTCTCTTCTTCCACCAAGGCCATTCCTCTCCTTCTTCTTTCTACTTCTAGCCGAAACCCACAAGGGTTTCTTTTCCTTAGAAAAGCTTCACAAAGGACTCCATCTTGAAGATCCAAGGCTTTCTACAAGGCTACAAGGGCTAAGGAGAAGTTTAGGGTCAAGAATGTTTCTTTTTATTTCTATTCGAGGATTATATCCAAGATAAGGAAAGGTAAGACCCCCTCACCTGTGGTATGATAGCTTTCAAGTTTTTTGTCATGATATAAGTTTTTGTTGGCACATCATGTTGAGAAATCTAGGGTTAGGGCTTTTGAAGGTTTCGGCCAAGCAAGTTTTTGGGGCTAAAATGATGGTAAAAACCCCTCTTATGTTTCCTAATGTTTACTCACGATAAGTTAAGCATAAAGGTATGATTTTGGAAATTATGTAGCACCCTAAAACCCCTTTAGGGTTTCGGCCACCATCAAGGTACCATGGTTAGGTTTAAAAATTCAACCCTTCAAGCATGGTTAGTATGTTTTCTATGATATAATGGGTAATAATGGTGATTTATATGAATTTTCCTATGGACTTATTACCCTTCTAGGGTTTCGGCCAATGCATGATTTAGGGCTAGGACTTAGGGTTAAATCCAATCAAGGGTTCAAATGGTTTTCTATGGCATGGTATGTATTGTATTGGATGTTAATCATGACCTATGTGAATTTTCCATGGACTCATGGTCCTTTAGGGTTTCGTCCAAGACCTTAACCTAGGGTTTGGATTGGGTTAAGGTCTTAAGGATACTTGTTTATAGGTTACTATGATGTAAGTATATGGTGTCATAAGTTCCTTCTTAGCTATTCTGGTGTCATAAGTTCCTTCGTGGAGCTCAATGATTTTGTTCCAAAGATCCTTAGCACTTGTAAAAGGACTCACCTTGATCAACTCCTCCTTCGTCATCCCACATTGCAAGGTGACAATAGCTTTGGCATTGGCTTCCCCCTTCCAGATTTGGTCAGCCGACCACTTGGAAAACTCAAGCTCCTTTCCTTCATTATCCTTTGGAAGGGAAAACCCCTCCTTGACAGAGAACCACAAGCTCATGTTGGTTTTGAGATAGAACTCCATCCTTGACCTCCAATATGGAAAATCTGTGCCGTCAAGGAATGGAGGTCGGTTTGTGCTCATTCCTTCTCTTCCAGCCATCTTGTCGATAAGCTCTCGGATGTTAAGCCGTGAACAGAGCCCCAAGCTCTGATACCACTTGTTGGGAACGAGATGGCTATAGAGGGGGGGGTGAATATAGCCAGACACCCACAAGTTGCACTTTGAAGTTTTCTGCGTGATCAGATTAGCAACGGAAGAAAATGCAGAACAAAGAATAAAGCAGAGAAGGAATCGCAAACCAAACAAACGCTAAGACGAAGATGTACAAGGTTCGGGGATAACTTGCCCCTACTCCTTGGCGTGCCCATAAGGTGGGCGATCCCTTGATCGTCGGCAGATCAAGCCCCGGTGAACCCGGATAAGATAGAGCCTCCTTCTCGGTGGAGAAACCTCTCCACAGATCTCACGGATGATATAACTTGAGTACAGGAAATCACACAAGAAGTAACACTCACAAAGCTCTCACAGGAATGCAACAAGATCGCTTAAGCACAAAGCAACAGAGAGCACGAACACAGCCCAGCCAAACTTCCCAAGTTTCTGTCTTGTTCGCCTCCGCTCCTCTGCTTCCAGCTTCGTCTCTTAAGCTCTTGCTCAACGTCGCCAGCTCCATCAGCACGACTGACCCACACTCTGACCCACTGACCTCTCTGAGCACTTAGTCCACTGTACACTCCTCCAGCTGAGCCTCCATCAGTTGCCAGCCGCGCCTTCGTCAGTTGCCAGTTACGCCAGACGCCGTTGAGACCTGAAAACACAATAGATCCAAACCTACTCCAAGGAAAGCCTCCCATTGACCCTCCTTGAGTGTTTGAATCACCTGCTATCACCTGCACACTCCAACAGAGGCTTAGCAATGCATATCAAAAAGAAATCAGCAAGTAGCAGAGAATCGGCAGTGAAAACAGACTTCTGACAGCATATTTGAATTAAAGTTTTGCTCCTGATCGGTCACCAGACCGATCAGGAAGGACCCTGATCGGTCACCAGACCGATCCAGAAGTCTTCTGCACACTCCTGATTGGTCCCCAGACCAATCAGGCTCCTGCCTGATCGGTCACCAAACCAATCAGGCTCCATCCTGATCGGTCACCAGACCAATCAGGCTGCTTCCAGACCGATCAGGAGTCATCCTGATCGGTGATAGTGAGAACCTTGCGACAAATGATCGTTCACTAGACCGATCTGAGCAGTATCCCTGATCGGTCACCAGACCGATCAGGAGTAGATCAGCAGGGGAACTCAACTCACTGTTCGCTCCCTGATCGGTCACCAGACCGATCAGGAGCTGTGTAGTGAGTGAAACACACACTCTCTGATCGGTCACCAGACCGATCAAGAGCAACACAGTAGGTTCCCAACCTCACTGTATACTCCCTAAACGGTCACCCGACCGATCAGTCATCGCTGGATCGGTCACCAGACCGATCCACGACGGAGCAGCGTGCCAGATTCCCTGATCGATCACCAGACCGATCCAAGGACTCAAACTTAGCCCTCCAAGCTAAGTTTTCATCCACCTTAGCCCTCCAAGCTAAGGATTTTTCACCTAACTCTCCAAGTTGGGAATTTGCACCTAACCCTCCAAGTTAGGACTTTTCACCTAGCCCTCCAAGCTAGGACTTTTCACCCAACCCTTCCGAATTAGGACTTTTCCAAACCTAGCCCTCCAAGCTAGGACCTGACCCTCCAAGCCAGGACTTTTTCACCTAATCCTCCAAGATGGGAATTTGCACCTAACCCTCCAAGTTAGGACTTTTCACCTAGCCCTCCAAGCTAGGACTTTTCACCCACCTCTTCCGAATTAGGACTTTTCACACACCTAGCTTCACTCACTAGGACCTGGCTTCACTCACCAGGGTTTTGGTCACCCGGCTTCACTCACCGGGACCCGACTTCACTCACCGGGATTTCAACCTAGCTTCACTCACTAGGATTTCCATCACCTGGCTTCACTCACCAGGACCCGGCTTCACTCACCGGGATTTCCACCACCTGGCTTCACTCACCAGGACCCGACTTCACTCACCGGGATTTCAATCACCTGGCTTCACTCACCAGGACCCGACTTCACTCACCGGAATTTCATGCCCAGTCCCCGATCAGGACTTAATCCACATTCATTCAACCAAACTTAAATCATTGTCAAACACCAAAACAACAACCGGGTCAGACTGCATCAACAATATCCCGCTTTTTGTTGTTTGACAACCCGATTTAAGTTTAGGATCAATCAATTGAAGTCCGTTCAATTCTCATAGGGGAATCATGATCCTCCCCCTATAATAACCATAAACATAATCAGTCATTTTCTTCCCCTTTGTCAAACATCGAAAAGGGTATGGTTATTAAGTTTAAACATCAAACTCCCCCTCAACCAAGGGTCTCCCCCCAAAATAATCAAAGGATAATTTTTGAATTGCATATGAGAGGCATATATCATAAATGTATCATGGGAACAATGTATATGCATCAATGACAATAATTATCGCAGTTCCATCAGATTGATGATCGATATAGAAAAATTTCTGATTTATCTATGAACGATCAATTTTCAGAAAAATTTCGTACAAGATCGGACTGCATTAACACTTGGACTTCCATGTGAAGACATATACAGAAGTATATCATGGTCAAATACGTATATGCTTCATAGGACGAGTAAGGAATGCAACTGTATCTGAAACATAGTCCTGATTGGTCTTCGTGACCAACTAGGTCTGTTGATTACGTGATACAGAAGGATATCTGATTAGTCTGGGGAGCGATCAGATTTCAGAAAAATTCTCGAAACTCTGATACATTCCTGATCAGACTGCATTAACAATTTGCATTCCATAACAGGAGAGAGAACTCTATTGATATTCGTCATTTCAGAAAAATTTTTGAAACACAACATTAAGAACAAGAGTCATGTCTCAACAAACCCTTTATTATGAATTTGAACATTCCAACATAGGTTTGTATCAAATCACTATTAAGTACCAGGTTTGTATCACTTGAACAATTTTGTGATCCCTTAGTACCAGGTTTGTACCAATGGGTGATCAAATATGTTTCAATTGTAAACGGATTGTATCATGTTTGTTTGTAGTATGATCATTAAACTGATACAATTCGACGAGAGGAGATCAGACTGAGGAGTTTTGACCCAATCATGGAACTTACTGATCAGTGTTGATCTGATCGGTCACCGGACCGATCAGAGGGATCCCTGATCGGACGGTGGACCGATCAGGTTCAGCACAGAATGTTTTCTGAGTTCCAGATTTCAGAAATCGATTTTAGAAACTCTGAAATCAAGTTTGTTTCAGTTCTTAGCCGTTCCCAAACCCTAACTCAATTGGTTTTAATTTGTTTGATTCTAAAGAAGGGTTTCCCTTATTACAAATAAACAACATGGTTTATATCCCTTAACTAAATCAAGATTCATCAAGGCATGATCAGTTTTTGCTAAACATGAATTTGAATATCAGTCAAGTGGAAAAACAAGCAAGTCATGGAACTTAAAACATCATAACCTATGTGATCATGTTGTTCTTAGCCAAAATAAGGTTTGTGTCAATTCCAATGGATGATCAAAATTCCAAAACATGATTATTTCACATCATGATCAATTTAAGCTATGTGTTGATATTGTTCTTAATCAAAATGGGCATGTCATAGATTAATGTTAATCATCCAAACACCAAAGTCATGACATACTCATCTAGGTTCATCTCCAAAATAATAAGAAAAACTTAAGCCTAAGCCTTAAACTCATGTTCTTTGTCTAATCATGTATTGTGAGATTTTCATAATGATTTTCACAAACCATGTGTTCTTCATGTTGGCATAATACATACAAGAAAATCATGGCATACTTGATCATGGAAGAACTTAAACACTAAAGTAGATTATACCATGACTAAGCATTTTAACACATGAATATCATAAAAATCACTAGCCAAGGGATTATATTGTCATAAGATCTAAAACAATGGAGCTCAAAGCATTTAATTCGAATTTTCCATAACCATCCATGTGAATGACAATTTTGCCTTTGGTCATGGGTTTGGAGCACCAAATATCAACCTCCCATGTTGATAGATGCTCCCCCTCAAATAATGCTTATACAATTCTAAAGATAGAAGTTTTAGGTACCCAAATTTTGGGACCTAAGGAATCTACAATGAATGACTTTGGCACCCATGCCTTAGTCAATTTCTTTTTGACTTTTCGAACCTTAGAATCATTTGATTATCTAAAATAAGTTCTTGACATTAAAGATATGACACTAGGTTCTTTAGGTTGGTAACCCAAACCAACCTTGTTGTACATCACCCTTTGTGAGTTGAGTATCATATCTAATGTTTTAGAGCTTGTTGAAAACTTCTCAAGAACATTCTTGAGGTTTTCAACTTCGCTCTTCAAGTCCTTATTTTCATTTTCAAGGGTCTTAACATGCAAGTCATCATGAAAATCATTAGCATCCTCATCCTTAGAGGTTTTCAATTTTTCTACCTCTAATCTCAAGGATTTAATCTTGTTCTTAGACCTTTTGAGCATGTTTGTCAAGCAAGCTATTGCTCTATAGCACTTATCTAGCTCGGGAGAAATTACCTCTTCATCATCTGAAGATGATGAAGGCACGGTTGAGGAGTCACTTGATTCATCACTGCTCTCATTGGATGATTCTTCTAAGGCTACGAGAGCCACATGACAGTGGTTCTTTTCCTCCTCCTTCTCCTTCTTCTTCTTCCTGTCACATGCCACAAAAGCCAACCCTTTCTCCTTTGGGCTTTGGTTAGGGATCTCATGTAGTTCCATTTCACAAAATAGATCTTCTAACTTAACTAAAGAAAGATCCTTGGAAACCTTGTAGGCATCCACCATGAATGACCACAATGTATTCCTTGGAAAAGCTTGTAGAACTAACCTTACTAGATCCCAGTTTTCTACCTTCTCATTGATGGAGTGGAGGCCATTGAGGATCTCTTTGAACCTTCCATGGAGTTCACTTACCTTTTCATTTTCTTCCATGGACAAATTTTGGAGTCGACTGTGAAGGAGGTCCTTCTTAGCTATTCTGGTGTCATAAGTTCCTTCGTGGAGCTCAATGATTTTGTTCCAAAGATCCTTAGCACTTGTAAAAGGACTCACCTTGATCAACTCCTCCTTCGTCATCCCACATTGCAAGGTGACAATAGCTTTGGCATTGGCTTCCCCCTTCCGGATTTGCTCAGCCGACCACTTGGAAAACTCAAGCTCCTTTCCTTCATTATCCTTTGGAAGGGAAAACCCCTCCTTGACAGAGAACCACAAGCTCATGTTGGTTTTGAGATAGAACTCCATCCTTGACCTCCAATATGGAAAATCTGTGCCGTCAAGGAATAGAGGTCGGTTTGTGCTCATTCCTTCTCTTCCAGCCATCTTGTCGATAAGCTCTCGGATGTTAAGCCGTGAACAGAGCCCCAAGCTCTGATACCACTTGTTGGGAACGAGATGGCTATAGAGGGGGGGTGAATATAGCCAGACACCCACAAGTTGCACTTTGAAGTTTTCTGCGTGATCAGATTAGCAGCGGAAGAAAATGCAGAACAAAGAATAAAGTAGAGAAGGAATCGTAAACCAAACAAACGCTAAGACGAAGATGTACAAGGTTCGGGGATAACTTGCCCCTACTCCTTGGCGTGCCCATAAGGTGGGCGATCCCTTGATCGTTGGCAGATCAAGCCCTGGTGAACCCGGATAAGATAGAGCCTCCTTCTCGGTGAAGAAACCTCTCCACAGATCTCACGGATGATATAACTTGAGTACAGGAGATCACACAAGAAGGAACACTCACAAAGCTCTCACAGGAATGCAACAAGATCGCTTAAGCACAAAGCAACAGAGAGCACGAACACAGCCCAGCCAAACTTCCCAAGTTTCTGTCTTGTTCGCCTCCGCTCCTCTGCTTCCAGCTTCGTCTCTTAAGCTCTTGCTCAACGTCGCCAGCTCCATCAGCACCACTGACCCACACTCTGACCCACTGACCTCTCTGAGCACTTAGTCCACTGGACACTCCTCCAGCTGAGCCTCCATCAGTTGCCAGTCGCGCCTTCGTCAGTTGCCAGTTGCGCCAGACGCCGTTGAGACCTAAAAACATAATAGATCCAAACCTGCTCCAAGGAAAGCCTCCCATTGACCCTCCTTGAGTGTTTGAATCACCTGCTATCACCTGCACACTCCAACATAGGCTTAGCAATGCATATCAAAAAGAAATCAGCAAGTAGCAGAGAATCGGCAGTGAAAACAGACTTCTGACAGCATATTTGAATTAAAGTTCTGCTCCTGATCGGTCACCAGACCGATCAGGAAGGACCCTGATTAGTCACCAGACCGATCCAAAAGTCTTCTGCACACTCCTGATTGGTCCCCAGACCAATCAGGCTCCAGCCTGATCGGTCACCAGACCAATCAGGCTGCTTCCAGACCGATCAGGAGTCATCCTGATCGGTGATAGTGAGAACCTTGCGACAAATGATCGTTCACTAGACCGATCTGAGTAGTATCCCTGATCGGTCACCAGACCGATCAGGAGTAGATCAGCAGGGGAACTCAACTCACTGTTCGCTCCCTGATCGGTCACCAGACCGATCAGGAGCTGTGCAGTGAGTGAAACACACACTCCCTGATCGGTCACCAGACCGATCAGGAGCAACACAGTAGGTTCCCAACTTCACTGTATGCTCCCTGATCGGTCACCAGACCAATCAGGAGCAACACAGTAGGTTCCCAACCTCACTGTATGCTCCCTGATCGGTCACCCGACCGATCAGTCATCGCTGGATCGGTCACCAGACCGATCCACGACGGAGCAGCGTGCCAGATTCCCTGATCGATCACCAGACCGATCCAGGGACTCAAACTTAGCCCTCCAAGATAAGTTTTCATCCACCTTAGCCCTCCAAGCTAAGGATTTTTCACCTAACTCTCCAAGTTGGGAATTTGCACCTAACCCTCCAAGTTAGGACTTTTCACCTAGCCCTCCAAGCTAGGACTTTTCACCCAACCCTTCCGAATTAGGACTTTTCTAAACCTAGCCCTCCAAGCTAGGACCTGACCCTCCAAGCCAGGACTTTTTCACCTAATCCTCCAAGATGGGAATTTGCACCTAACCCTCCAAGTTAGGACTTTTCACCTAGCCCTCCAAGCTAGGACTTTTCACCCACCTCTTCCGAATTAGGACTTTTCATACACCTAGCTTCACTCACTAGGACCTGGCTTCACTCACCAGGGTTTTGGTCACCCGGCTTCACTCACCGGGACCCGGCTTCACTCATCGGGATTTCAACCTAGCTTCACTCACTAGGATTTCCATCACCTGGCTTCACTCACCAGGACCCGGCTTCACTCACCGGGATTTCCACCACCTAGCTTCACTCACCAGGACCCGACTTAACTCACCGGGATTTCAATCACCTGGCTTCACTCACCAGGACCCGACTTCACTCACCGGAATTTCATGCCCAGTCCCCGATCAGGACTTAATCCACATTCATTCAACCAAACTTAAATCATTGTCAAACACCAAAACAACAACCGGGTCAGACTGCATCAACAGTATGTATGTGGTACAAGCCGGGGACCCCAATGATGTTATGTTTATGTTTAAGTATTTAAAAGTATGATTTTAAATTAAGCATCCTTATGTATATGCATTTGACTCATGCATTCATTCATGTTATGTATTATGCCATGACAAGTATGTTTTATGCTTATGTTTATGTTAAAAATCTACTTATGTCCATATTAAGAAATATGCCATGATAAGTATGTTTCATGCTCATGTTATGTTAAGAATTATGCCATGATATGTATGTTTTATGTTTATGTTTATGTTAAGAATCATGCTATGATAGATGTTCATATGCTTATGATTTACGCCAAGACTATGCTTATGTTTTATGTACAGAATTATGTTATGTCAAATGCTTTATATGTTTATGTTTAAGTGACGCATGGTTTTAGTGAGTAGGAAAGGGTCTTACTAAGCCTATGTGCTTATAGTCTTATTTTTCTTATGCCGCAGATCAAGCAAGAGGTTATTAAGTGGAGCAGCATGAGGGGCAATAGTATGTGTGTGTGGCAGTGACATGGCAGAAAGAAAAGTTTTAATACTATACTGGTCACATGTTCTATGTTTTTGCAAGTCTCATGCTATAGTTAGGATGGTTTTGTTCAAGTAAGATTACACACTTGCTACTTACGTTGCCTGATGGATGACTTATATGAATTCTATGTCATGATACTAAGTATGATGTTAATACGCTAAGATCCCATGTCACCAAGTTAGAAAGGATAGTTAAGACACGTATTCATGATTCAAGAGTTAGGTGCATGTATGTATAGGTTTTAAATGTTTCCGCGGCATTACGATGTCTTCATGCTTATGTATATTAGCGTAACGCCGTCTCTCGCCACACCGTAAGGTGTGGGAAAAAGACGGGCGTTACAGGTTGGTATCAGAGCGGTTTGCCATCTCACGACACACACATCAAGACTCCTTCCTGCAGCTTCCAAGTAAGTACCTCTATGTATACCTTAGTGTTGGATCGAGAGAGCCGATAGAGGGGGGGGTGAATATCGGAAAACTTTCGGATTTGAGTAAGAGTAGGTACGCAGCGGAAATTAAGGAAAAGACACAGAGACGAATCGATTTACTTGGTTCGGAGCCTGTGTCGACTCCTACTCCAAGGCCCACGGTCGTTGACCGTTTACTTTGGGCAATTCTATATTTGGCGCAAAGACAATTTACAAATATTGAATACAGAGTAAGTGCAGTAAACTTAACAATTAAGAAAAAGATGCTCTTCTTTTACCGACGTCCGATTGTAGGTTCACTTGTTTGGAGCAGCGGGACATCGTCGGCTCGAGTTGGGCAGTTTCCGGAGCAAGGCGCGAGAGCAGAAGAGCGTAGAAGCGTTGAAAACAATTGATGTTATGAAGCCTTGGTCGAGGGGCCTTTATATAGGGCCTGGGGGCGCCCGGGACGTCGGGGGCGCCCCCCACGTGGCCTTTGATCCGCCAAAGTCTCGGTCGCGTCTGATCCTCTGGATCCGCTTTGACCGGGGCGCCCGGAGGACTCGGGGTGCCCGTATTGACCGGGTCAAATTTTATCCGCTTGGCTTCGAGGGCTTTTGGTTCGATGCATGCGCATGGGGGCGCCCGGGACGCTGGGGGCGCCCGGGAGCAGCGCGGGCGCCCGGGAGCACGGGGGCGCCCGGCCCAGCAGCTATTCGAACCCGTTTTCTCTTTGCGTGTTTTGTATGCACCTTGGGGGCGCCCGGGACACTCCGGGTGCCCTACTCAGCCTTGCCTCTCTCCTTTGAGTATTTCTGAGCTGCAGACACTCCTTCCTTTGGTCCTGCATATAGGGTTAGTCCAAAACACAATAACATAATAATTTATTAGATTTATACAGCCTTAGCTGTCTTGGTTCTGACTTTGGTCTCCAAAATGGAGCCCTAGGTCGAATCGACGCCTACTGTTCCCTCGACGGGGAACGCGTCCTCACCTACTCCTCTCGGGAGAAATTACCTGATGCCAACCGCTCCTTTGGTTATACTTTTGCCTGACGGTCCTTTGTCAGGTCTTGTAAACTGGCAGTCCTTTGCCAGTTGCCTAGCAGTCCTTCGCTAGGGCTTTGATACTGGCAGCCCTTCGCCAGTTGCCTAGCAATCCTTCGCTAGGGCTTGGATATTGGCAGTCCTTCGCCAGTTGCCTAGCAGTCCTTCGCTAGGGCTTTGATACTGGCTGTCCTTCGCCAGTTGCCTAGCAATCCTTTGCTAGGGCTTGGATACTGGCAGTCCTTCGCCAGGTGCCTAGCATTCCTTCGCTAGGACTTTGTCTCTGCACACTTGAGTAACATTGTTAGATCACAAACAAACTTAACTTTGAATCCTTTGCCAATATCAAAATAAGGTTTGATATGGTGTTTCCTGCACCAACACTTAGGTTCTTTTATGATGTTCTTTTAGGATTCAAGAATATGTAAGTATAGATGATATCTTATGATTCTAGAATAAACAAGTATGGATGATATCTTATGATTCTAGAGTATGCCAGTATGAACGATACCTTATGATAGCAAGTACTTTTAAAATATGCAATGTGAACGATACTTTACCTCATTTTTAGGAAATTCAAATACTTTAGAATTGGATATACGGGTAGGAATATATATTAAAAAAAAGAAAAAAAATTATTATTGTAACTATTAAGGTAAAGGAAACCGATTGTATCTTGTGTGCTTCTCTCTGTATATATTTGTGAATTGAAAAAAAAACTAGTTTTGTACTGGTTTTGTCAGTTTTGTACTGACTGTGTTGTTTTTTTTTCAATTCCAGATGTTGCATGAGATTGGCACCACGAGTCGTTACCATGGGCGGAGTCGTGAGCTGATGGAGCAAATAGAAGAGGTGGAGTATAGTTCGGTCCTTGGGATCCAAGGCAATATGGGGAAGTTGAACCGACTATTTTGGAAACTCGAGCAGGAAGAGTTTCCAATCATGGATGACTATAGGATTGGAGCACTGCTTCGTTCATTGCCCAAGCGTGCGAGAGAAGCTGCTTATCAGATCTGGGGGCAGCATGAATGCCGGATCTCATATACGGAGTTATGTAAGCAGCTTCTTCGCCATGAGTTTCCGGAGGATCTAGGGGACTCTGAGGAAGATCCCGAGATGTTCGAGAAGGATCCCGAGATGTTCGAGGAAGATCCCGAGATGATCGAGGAGGATCCCGAGATGATCGAGGAAGATCCCGAGATGCTCGAGGAAGATCCTGAAATGCTCGAGGAATATCCCGAGATACTCGAGGAAGATCCGGAGATGTTCGAGGAAGACCCCGAGATGCTCGAGGAAGATCCTGAGATTCCCGAGGAGGTTCCCGAGATAGAAGAAGAGGATTCGATGGAAACGGTAGAGGATCCCGAGGCAGGCCGAGGGGAGATGAACGAGGGAGTGATAGTCACCGCCATGATATTTTTCATTTTGGGCATGATGGCAACCCATCTAGTTCATTGAGTTCGGATAGTTTTGTATATGAACTTATAAGGTCTAATAAATAAAGTTGTGTTTAAAAAAAAAGGGGGTGGTCCAAGGTTTCAGAAAATCAAGTAGGAGATGCTAGAAGGAAAGGGCGATGGTTTTCATATCGCCAACGAGGTAGTACTCTACCTTAGGGATCGTCTATGTATCCCTAATGATCCGAAGTTGCAGAGAGCAATATTAGTAGAAGCTCACGGAACCCCTTATTCGATGCATCCGGGATCCACCAAAATATATCAAGATCTGAAGGAGAAATTTTGGTGGTCCGGTATGAAGAGAGATGTGGCTCAGCATGTTGGCACTTTCCTGACCTGCCAACGAGTGAAGGCAGAGCACCAGCGACCCGGAGGAGTTCTGCAGCTACTTCCGATTCCGGAATGGAAATAGGAAGATATCTCTATGGACTTTATTTCAGGACTTCCCAAGACTACAAATGGATATGATGCGATATGGGTAATTGTGGACAGGTTGACGAAGTCTGCTCATTTCCTAGCAATCAAGATGGCTTATTCGATTGAGCAACTAGCTCAATTATATGCTAAGGAGATAATCAGACTTTATGGAGTTCTCAAGACCATCATCTCAGATAGGGATGGTCGCTTTACCTCACACTTTTGGGAGTGTGTCCAGAAGTCTCTCGGCACTAAATTACGATTCAGTACAGCTTTTCACCCTCAGACTGACGGGAAAACTGAACGAGTGAATCAAGTGCTGGAGGACATGTTGCGGGCTTGTGCCCTGGATTTTAAAGGGAGTTGGTGCCGATATCTATGTTTAGCGGAATTCGCTTACAATAATAGCTACCAAGCTACTATCGGAATGGCACCTTATGAAGCCTTGTACGGGAGGAGATGTAGGTCTCCGATCTGTTGGTATGAAGGTGGTGAAAAGAAGGCGATGGGGCTCACGACGGATCTCATCGACGACACCACCCGAGCTATACAGAACATTCGACGACGGATAGAAGCTACTCAGAGTCGGCATAAGAGTTATGCAGATGTCTGGCGTAGGCCACTAGAATTCAATATTGGGGATCTGGTATTCCTCAAAGTGGCTCCTATGAAAGGGGTAACGAGATTCGAGAAGAAAGGAAAACTAAGTTCGCGTTATGTGGGACCGTACTCGATACTGGAAAGAGTCGGCAAGGTGGCATATGAGCTAGAGCTGCCTCAAGAGATGTCAGCTATCCATAACGTGTTCCATGTGTCAATGCTCAAGAAGTGTATTCTAAACACGGATCAGGTGATCGAGCCACAGACAGTACAAGTTCAAGATGACCTAAGTTTTGAAAGCCGACCTATCCAGATCTTGGATCGAGAAATCAAAAAGCTAAGGAACAAGGAGGTACCCTTAGTCAAGGTCCTATGGCAAAGTCAAAGGTTCGAGGAAGCAACCTGGGAACGCGAGGACGAGATGAGATGCAAGTACCCGGAGCTATTCTAAGTTCGAGGACGAACTTTCACGAGGTATGGGGGATTGTAACGACCCAGAAAATTTTCTCAATATTTTCTTTAAAAATATTGACCATGCCTAGATAGATTCTCGAGGAACATAGGGACACTAGTATAAACCTTAGCATGATGATCCATGATTTTCGATATAGAACAAGAAGATAATTGCTAATGGGCCTTACATGGGCTTTTCTAGTACCATGGTTATTAGTGGATTTTAGGTAGAATTTAATATAAATAGAAATGGGTTTAAATTAGGAATATTAGCATGGCTATTGGTAGGCCTTAGGGGGCATTGCCGAAATTAAAAGAAAAATAAAATAAAATAAAATAAAATAAAAATAAGAATAAAGTGCATGCACCAAGGATTAAACCTTAGACCTAGTGTAACACCATGCATGAACTAACCAATTCACCTAGCAAGGGAGTGCTAGTAGAGAATGAAGAGGATTTTGGTTAAGGCTTAGGGAAGTGAAGAGTCATCAAGAGAAGAGGCGCCATGACCCTTCACTTGCCCCCCCCCTTCATGTAGTATAAAAGAGCAGATGAGAGGGGAAGAGACATAGGAGTTACTCTTTTCTTCTCTTCTTCCACCAAGGCCATTCCTCTCCTTCTTCTTTCTTCTTCTAGCCGAAACCCACAAGGGTTTCTTTTCCTTAGAAAAGCTTCACAAAGGACTCCATCTTGAAGATCCAAGGCTTTCTACAAGGCTACAAGGGCTAAGGAGAAGTTTAGGGTCAAGAAGGTTTCTTTTTATTTCTATTCGAGGATTATATCCAAGATAAGGAAAGGTAAGCCCCCCTCACTTGTGGTATGATAGCTTTCAAGTTGTTTGTCATGATATAAGTTTTTGTTGGCACATCATGTTGAGAAATCTAGGGTTAGGGCTTTTGAAGGTTTCGGCCAAGCAAGTTTTTGGGGCTAAAATGATGTTAAAAACCCCTCTTATGTTTCCTAATGTTTACTCATGATAAGTTAAGCATAAAGGTATGATTTTGGAAATTTTGTAGCACCCTAAAACCCCTTTAGGGTTTCGGCCACCATCAAGGTACCATGGTTAGGTTTAAAAATTCAACCCTTCAAGCATGGTTAGTATGTTTTCTATGATATAATGGGTAATAATGGTGATTTATATGAATTTTCCTATGGACTTATTACCCTTCTAGGGTTTCAGCCAATGCATGATTTAGGGCTAGGACTTAGGGTTAAATCCAATCAAGGGTTCAAATGGTTTTCTATGGCATGGTATGTATTGTATTGGATGTTAATCATGACCTATGTGAATTTTCCATGGACTCATGGTCCTTTAGGGTTTCGGCCAAGACCCTAACCTAGGGTTTGGATTGGATTAAGGTCTCAAGGATACTTGTTTATAGGTTACTATGATGTAAGTATATGGTTAAGCATGATGTAAGGATCTTTATGTTACTAAAACCCTAACTTTATGTGTTATGTATCATGACTTTGTATGTTTAGGTTATATGTTATGTTTTACTCATGAATATTTAGACCATATACCATGAACATATGTAATTGATGTAGGTGCATGTTAAATAGAATAATGCATATAGGATGTTAAATGTCTATAATAGATATATGTGTATGAAGGTCTACGCATGTTCCATGATGAATGCCAGGAACCTAAGTACTGTAGAATGCCATGAACCTAAGTAGTATGTATCATATTCATATGTATCATACCCATGCATGCTCTATAATGGATACTAGGATTATGTATGCTAGATGAAATGTATCATGTATGAAATGCATGTTTATCTTATGTACCATAATCATGCAAGCTTTATGAACCAAGATAATGTTTATGCCTGGAGGCATGATTATGTATGTATGTCATGTTATATGAATAAAGAAGATGAATGAAGATAATGTTTATGCCTTTAGTACGAATGATAAGTATGAATGATAAGTATGAATGATGAAGGCATAATGATGTTATGAATTAAGTATGAATGATGAAATGCCAAACATGTTTATGTCATGCTTCATGTAACAAGATTATGTTTATGTCCTAAGATATGTTAAGTATGTCTATGAATGATGAAGATTGCAAAGTTATTTTACTTTATGAATAAGCTTGTACCTCACCGAAGTAAGGGTCCAAGGGATGGGCACCTTAAGAACGCCTCGGTTCTGAACTTAGCTGTCCACGGTTCTGGGACTACCGTAGCTGTCCAACAGGGATGGGCACCTTAAGAATGCCTCGGTTTTTGGAACTACCGTAGCTGTTCCTACCCTAGTAGGTCGAGGCTAGCTACCTCGTATTTACTTAGGGATGCGCGCTTATGATGTATGTATGTGGTACAAGCCGGGGACCCCAATGATGTTATGTTTATGTTTAAGTATTTAAAAGTATGATTTTAAATTAAGCATCCTTATGTATATGCATTTGACTCATGCATTCATTCATGTTATGCATTATGCCATGACAAGTATGTTTTATGCTTATGTTTATGTTAAGAATGTGCTTATGTCCATATTAAGAAATAGGTCATGATAAGTATGTTTCATGCTTATGTTATGTTAAGAATTATGCCATGATAAGTATGTTTTATGCTTATGTTTATGTTAAGAATCATGCTATGATAGATGTTCATATGCTTATGATTTACGCCAAGACTATGCTTATGTTTTATGTACAGAATTATGTTATGTCAAATGCTTTATATGTTTATGTTTAAGTGACGCATGGTTTTAGTGAGTAGGAAAGGGTCTTACTAAGCCTATGTGCTTATAGTCTTATTTTTCTTATGCCGCAGATCAAGCAAGAGGTTATTAAGTGGAGCAGCATGAGGGGCAATAGTGTGTGTGTGTGGCAGTGACATGGCAGAAAGAAAAGTTTTAATACTATACTGGTCACATGTTCTATGTTTTTGCAAGTCTCATGCTATAGTTAGGATGGTTTTGTTCAAGTAAGATTACACACTTGCTACTTACGTTGCCTGATGGATGACTTATATGAATTCTATGTCATGATACTAAGTATGATGTTAATACGCTAAGATCCCATGTCACCAAGTTAGAAAGGATAGTTAAGACACATATTCATGATTCAAGAGTTAGGTGCATGTATGTATAGGTTTTAAATGTTTCCGCTGCATTACGATGTCTTCATGCTTATGTATATTAGCGTAACGCCGTCTCTCGCCACACCGTAAGGTGTGAGAAAAAGACGGGCGTTACAAATGTTTGATCCAATGCTTCAAGTGCCAGGAGTTTGGGCATTACAAAGATGAATGCACAAATAGAAGAGCCAAAGATCCAGGACAACCAACCAAGATGGGTAACTATAATTTATATGAGAATCCAGTCTTTACAATGAATGCTGATAGTTCATTTAATCACTCTTAGTCAGTCAAACTTAAATATGGATGCATGCTTAAATAACATAATTAATTCATGCAAATTAATTAATTCAAACTTCAGAAAATTAAGACACGAAAATGAGACTTGGAAAATTAAATTTGATATACATGAAAAAATAATTAATAATCTTGCTAACTTAGAAAATCCAGAAATTTCTCCTCACTATAACTTTACTTAAAGTTTTTTTTGGCTAATCATATGACTAGAAATAGTTAGATAAGGACCTGATTAATTGAAACTTGAACAACCTAGTATTAGGACAAGGCTTGATGATAATACGTTAGGGAAACCTGACTAAGGAATCAAGTAGGGTAAGGAGTACTCTATTTGGTCTTTTTAATCCGGTGGAACTAGCCGAAGCTACCTCTCTGAATCCTAAGCTAGTTAGACCAGAGTGTCTCAAATAATAATTTGAAAATGATCTTTCTTTAAAAGGCTTTGTCTAGGAAAGGGTTGTTGATTCAATAAGGCTACGGCCAAGGAAGGCCTCTGTGCCTCGCCAAGACCTGGAAGCCAATTATTGAAACTCACTTTTAAATTATTATTTGTTAAACTTGAATCTAACACAAGCTTCAATTAAATCATAGTGTTAACATAAAATCAAAGATAAAATTAATGCATCTTATAAAACAGTTAAGGATATCCTGTTTTGTCACTTAGAAATGGATGAGATGCTTAGAACCTAAAAGTTTAGTCCAACCCAACCAACTTTACAAACTGAATCGATTTTAAATTTAATTCAACTGAACAACTTTCAAAATTCAAACTTAATTCAACTGAACAACTTTCAAAATTCAAATTTAATTCAACTCAATTGAACAACTTCAAAATTCAAATTTAACCCTCTAAATTAATTTTAAAATCCTCAAAAATCAAATTTAACTTTTAAACTAAGAGTTAATGTTTCAAGTCATTGTACTTAAAATAAGGTCTCTTTTGTTCACTTACCTAAAATTTATTTCTTAACATGTATGTCTTTCCTTTGCCATTATACAATCAGACAATCAATTTATTCTTGAAAAATAAGCATGGCAAAAAGTCACCTTGGGGATTACTTAGGATATTTTTAAGAAAAATATCTACACTCCGGGCTCTGATATGTAGATTCTTTCGAACTTAAATTTTTGTACAAACAAAAAAAAACCTTCTAATTTTTCTTGGAAATCATTTTTCTCCTTTTCAGTTATCTATATTAACCTTTTCAAAAGGGAGAAAGAAATTATGTTTCAAATCATTAAAACAATTTTTTTTAAACTTAGTCTTCTTCTCTTTGTTTGAATCAAACCCTAAGACTCAGAGGAGGATTAACTTGTGGTCAACAAGCCTCCTAGGGCTGTGTCAGGTTTAGGGGGAGTTCAAATTAAAAGAAGAAGTTTTAAAAAATACTATGTTTTCAAATAATCACTCATGTTTTTCGAAAACTTTGCTATCATTTCAAAATCTGTCTTTCAAATACTCATTTTTTTAAAATCTTAATACTTCAAAATTTATCTTTTGTGCTTGATTCCCTTTTGATTTTGACAAACCCTAAAGATACAAGGAATTCTACTTTATGATCTACAAGGACTCCTAGGAAGTGTCAAATTTAGGGGGAGTCTAAATCGAAAGAAATTATTTCTGACAATTATTTTTCAAAATTATTAGATAATTCTGATAATTTGAATCAAAACTTAAAACTCAGAGGAAGATCACTTGTAGTCAACAAGCTTCCTAGGGCTGGGTCAAGTTTAGGGGGAGATCAAATTAAAAGAATTATTGAGCATTTTCAAAATTATATGTTTTCATGCACTGCACTCTTAAAATCCTTTTGAAAACATAAATAATTTTTTCCTTCAAAATAATATCCTTTTAAATCATTTTGCTTATATTTATACCATCACTTTCAAAAGTTTACTTTACTTTGGAATACTTTAAAAATCTTTTTAGAATACTTTTGAAAATTATACTTACTTGACTTTGAAAAAATTTTCCAGGACACTTAGGGAAATGTTCTTGTAGGTAACAAGGGTTCCTAGGATTGTGTCAGACTGGAAAAGAAACCAAGTCAAGTATTATGTTTTCAAAATAAAATTAAAGTTTTTTATTATCTTTCAAAAATACTTATATTTTTCAAAAATGCATATTATGTTTTAAAAGTACTTATACTTCTCAAAAAGTCTTATACTTCTCAAAAGGTACTTGCATTTTTCAAAAGCCTGGTTTTTTCAAAAAATTTCAAAAATTTTATCCTTTACCTAAGAAATTTCTATTTCTCGTTATCTTGAGGATTAACAATAAATGGCTAAAAGTTCAGAACTTGGACTTAAATCATGTTTAGAATCAAATATAGTTCTGAACTTAGACTTATTGATTAAATGCTTTAAGTTTTACATATCAAGCTTGGACTTAATAGAAATGTCAACTTGGTTTAACAAACTATTCTTTAGCATTAATCCTTGCTTAATAAGTTAATAATGTGTTACTTGTTCCCTATAATTAGATATTTTAAGTAACACTTGATATTTTGAAAAAAAAACTTTTTCAAAATTGATTTATGATTTTGCAAAACTAATAGGCTCTGATACACAATCCTTTTTCCTTAAATCATTATCAAAATATATTTTTCAGAGTATTTTTAAGGGGGAAAGCAGACTTAAATCTTTCCTTAAAATCCTTCCCTTCTTCAAAGAAACTTTATTGAAAACTTCGAGTTGCTCTTAACTAAGAATTTCCTTTGTGATACTCAGAAGTTTTTATATTTTTTCAAAACTGAACTTAGAATTATTTCTTTCAAAAGTAATGAATGTTTTCATACTTAGAACCTTTTTCAAGAGCTAAACTAGGCTTAGAACCTTTTTTTCAAACTAAAAAATTGCATGTTTTTTTTTAAACTTCAAAGGGGAAGAGTTTCATATTAAGGGGGAGCTTCATGAAAACTTCTTGTTTTTCAAAACATAATTTTCAAAACGTCCAATCAAAAGTACTTTTTCAAAAAGTTTTGTAACATGTTTTGTTTGAAAACTATTTTTTGAAAAAGTTGTGAACTCCTTTACTTAAATTTATTTTGGTAAAACTCAAAACTCTCTATTAGAACCCCTGTTCACCCATGTATGTTTTTGATATATGTCAAAGGGGGAGGAAAGGTCAAAGTTAAGGATTTTATAACATAAGTATTCAGGGTTTTAGGGGGAGTATGAGAAATAAAGGTTTTTCTTCATATACTTCATTGATTTCAAATCTATTATATTCTGTTCATAACTGCTATACGTCATTGTCCTCTTACCTTCTTTTATTAACTGTTATAAGTTTTTACTTAACTTTGAATTGTGTTGCCATAAATCAAAAAGGGGGAGATTGTTGTTACCGGAAGCACCATATCGAACCTTGTTTTGATATTGCCAAAGGATTCAAAGTTAAGTACTATTTGTGATCTAACAATGTTACTTGAGTGTGCAGAAAGAAGTCCTGGCAAAGGGCTGCTGGGTACCTAGCGAAGGGCTGCTAGGCATCGAAACCCTAAGACATGGCGAAGGGCTGCTAGGCACCTAGCGAAGGGCTGCTAGGCATCAAAGACCTAGCGAAGGGCTGCTAAGCATCTAAGACCTGGCGAAGGACTGCTAGGCACCTAGCGAAGGGCTGCTAGCAATCTAAGACCTGGCGAAGGACTGCTAGGCACCTGGCGAAGGGCTGCTGGGAATCTAAGACCTGGCGAAGGACTTCTAGGCACCTGGCGAAGGACTGCTTGGTACCGAAGACCTGGCGAAGGGCTGCTAGGCACCTGGCGAAGGACTGCTGGGCAAAAGTCCAACCGGAGGAGCCGGTTGGCAAAAGGTAAATTCTCTTGAGAGGAGTAGGTGAGGACGCGTTCCCTGTCGAGGGAACAGTAGGCGTCGGTTCGACCTAGGGTTCCATGTGAGTGACCCGAAGTCAGAACCAAGACAGCTACGGCTGTAAAAAATTGTCTAATACTCTTGCTTTTCTGTTTTGGAACTAACCTTGAATGCAGGACCGAAGGAATGTATTTCTGCAGCTCAGAACGCCCCAAAGGAGAGGGGCAGACAGCTGGGCAGGGCACCCCGAGTGTCCCGGGCGCCCCCAAGGTCAAGGCAAAATAAGGAAGCAAGAGTTTCTTCGAAACTGCAGTAAGCAGGGCGCCCCGGAGGCCCCGGGTGCCCAAGGTCAAAGCGATCGAAGCAAAGTAACCAGAAGCCAGCAGACCAAGTCAAGGAGGGCGCCCCCAGTGTCCTGGGAGCCCCCGTCAGCTCCGATGCCGATTCTGGAGGGACAAGCGCTGACTGAGCTTCGGATGAGGTTTCTCGGATCCGAAGGCACGTGTCAAGCGCCCCCAGCGTCCAAGGCGCCCCCAGGAGTGCTATAAAAGGGGCTCGACCCCAAGGCTTTAACACATCAATTTTCCAACGTCTCTACGCTCTTCGTTCAAGCACTCTGCTCCGGAAACCTCCGATCTCGAGATTCTAGCGCCGACGACGACCCTCTGCTCCGAAGTACGATCCACACTGAGAGTCGATAACGAAGAGTATAATTTTCTTTATTGCACTACTATTGTAACAATCTTTGTAAATCTTTGCGCATTATAGAATTACCCGCAGTAAACGGTCAAGGACTATGGGCCTTGGAGTAGGAGCCGACCGCGACTCCGAACCAAGTAAAAATACTTGTGTTCTGCTGTGTTTGTTTTTTATTTCCGCTTTGCATTCTCTTTTCCAATCCGAAACACTTTCACGATATTCACCCCCCCCCTCTATCGTGTTTTCTCGATCCAACACTAGCAACTTGTATTGTCTTTCCGACTAAGCTTACTCCAAAGTTTTGAGTAACTCGTACATCATCACATTCTTTCGTAGCGTAAGTAACCCTATCAATCAAATAACTAGAATACTTTAACACTTTCTTGCTAGGTCCGCGCGCTATCCACTTCAATCTTTCAGATATTTGAAGGGTGGAATAGTCTACTGCATGTTCAACCTATATTTAACAATATAATAAAATTTATATTTTTTGTAAAATAGAAAGAGTTGTATGTATGCTAATAGATAGTATTTTTGGGGCGTACCATATCATCCAACCAGTTAATAAATGTTCGATTATGCTCATCTTGTAACCACTTTTTGGACATAGCTTTTTGAGGAAATCTTGCTTTCAACTCCACCATGTGTGTCCTAATGGAATTATTTCAAATAAATAAACCAATAGAATATTGTATTAAAGTAGCCTGAAAGTATTGATGAGTTGGAGATCTTACTCGATATAAGGATCAATCTCATCATCATTCGCCAATACGTAATGGTGTGCTTGCTGTAACTCATCATGCCTAGCTGCGAGCACTACTACTCTCGATAAAGGCTTAGTATGTTCTACTTTGCGCTGCTTTGATGGTATCCCAATTGTGTGGACATTAGATAGATAATCTGAGCAAAATTATACAGCCTCTTCAGCAATATAACATTCAGATATACATCCTTCAGGCCGATTGTGATTGTGCACATAACCTTTCAAAATCTTCATGTATCTTTCAAATGGGTACATGTGTCTATACCAAATGGGTCCACACAATTTGACCTCCTGCACAAGATGAATAGTTAAATGAATCATTATATCAAAAAATGAAGGGGGGAAATACTTTTCAAGCAAACACAATATCATTACAATCTCTCTTTGCAAGTCATCCAACTTTAAGACATCTATTACTTTACTATATAAAACATTGAAGAAGAAACACAATCGAGTGATAGTATCTCTGACATGTTTTGGTAATACACCATGAATGACCACTGGAAGCAATTGTTGTATTAAAGTGTGATAGTCATGTGACTTAAGGCCAACAAGTTTCAAATCCTTCATCGACACAAGGTTTTGAACATTAGATGTGTAACCTTTAGGGACCTTTATTCTCGACAAAGAATTACAAATACTTCTTTTCTCATCTTTGCTTAGAGTGTAACAGGCAACTGGCAGAAAAGTTCTCTTCTCCGCAATCTTTGGTGTCAATTCAGTCCTTAAATTCATTTCCAGAAAATCTAATCTTGCTGCAACTCCATCCTTTGTTTTTCCTGGAATGTCAAGTAACGTACCAATGAGATTTTCACAAACATTTTTTTCAATGTGCATCACATCAAGAACATGTCGAACATGTAGGTCTTTCCAATACTCAAGTTCAAAGAATATTGATTTTTTTTCCAGCATGTTTCTCCATCATTCCTCTTTGATTGTAGCTTGCTGTTGATTTTTCCCAAATCAAAATTAATTCTTTCAACTATTTCCAAAACTTCATGGTCACTCAATGGATTTGGTGCAAGGTTAAACTCTTGCTTCCCATTAAATGTGTTCTTTTGCCTTCGATATGGATGACTTAAAGGTAGAAACCTTGTATGGCCTGTATATGATATTTTCCTACTATGCTTCAACCTTGTCGAGTAAGTTTTTTTTGCACAAATAGGACAAGCATGATATCCCTCACAAGACATTCTGACATATTCCCATATGCAGGAAAATCATTGATTGTCCATAGCAAAACAACTTTAAGAGAGAAACTTTGTTTTCGATATACATCATATGCTTCAACACCTTTATCCCATAAACATTTTAAGTCATCAATGAGAGGTGCTATGTAAACATCAATCTCATTTCCTGGTTGTCTAGGACCAGATATCAATAAAGTGAGCATAACAAATTTTCTCTTCATACACAACCATGGTGGAAGATTGTATGTGATCATTAAAATTGGCCAACAACTATATGCAGAACTCATCAAACTGTGGGGATTGATCCCATCTGCTGATATAGCCAATCTCAAATTTCTTGGCTCAGAAGAAAAATCTGGCCACATGCAATCAACTAATTTCCATGAAGGTGCATCAGCTGGATGATGTAAGTATCCATCATGAATTCTTTTATCAGCATGTCATGTTAACTCCTTGGATATCGCCTTATTCCGAAACATTCTTTGAAATCTTGGAATAGGTGGGAAATACCACAAGACCTTTGCAGGAACTCCTTCTTTTATCTTAGATTTGTTGCTCAACTTCCACCTTGATGTCCCACAAATAGGGCAATTGGGAAAATCATCGTACTCTTTCCGATACAAGATACAATCATTAGGACAAGCATCAATTTTGACATAATCCATCCCTAATGCACGTATGATTTTCTTTGCGTCATACATAGATAAAGGCAATTCATTATCATCTGGAAGCATTTCTCCAAACAAACTACATATATCAGTGAAACTTTTATCACTCCAACTATATTTTGCCTTCAAGTTAAATAATTTCACAACTGCAGATAACTTTGTAAATTTTGTACATCCTGGATATAAGCATTTCTCAGCATCTTTAAGTAGCTTATTGAACTGGCTTGGATTCTCAACATAACTATCATATACCATGTCTATAGGCTCCTCAGCAAAATATTTGTCTTCATCTTGCTCTAATCGATCATTACCATTCACTAAGTTCCCTGTCAACGATCTTTCCCCATGCCATATACATGTATGATATGTTAAATCCATACCATAAAATACAAATGCGCCCTTATCGTTTGAAGATTTTTCTTCTTTATATTACCACATCTTGCACATGGGCAAGGTATTGCATTAGGATCGTTAGCATTCTTCAGTGCAAATTGTAAGAAAGATTCTACTCCAATATCAAATTCACGTGATAGTCTATCCTTTAACATCCATTCTTTGTTCATTTTTGTTACAAGTACTAATCAGCTAGGAATGAGCCAACACCTACCTTCAAAATAATTGTACATTATATAACTAGATCTTTACATAACAAACAATTAGAAACATCACATATTCATAGCATACAATATATACAATCAATCTTGAAGAAAAAACAAGTAAATAAGGGAGATAAATTGAAAGATAAATTAATTAATGGGTTTGCATATATCAACACTCATTAACGAGTTAGTAAGAAAAAATTGAATTTTTTCCACAACCCCACAAATAACCTTTAGAAGTAAATAAAAAAGCATAGGATTGTTTCATTGAAGGATTTCTAATAATAGGATTTAAATGGATTAGGGTATTTGATAATAGGATTTCTGATTTCAACTATACAATCTTCATTAAATATCAATTTGCATCTAGTGTTTAATATTTTAAAACAAACTTTATACAAGAAATATAGAAGATGACAGATTAGAAATCTGAATTGGATGTCCCAACTGAAACCAATAAACTGAAACTAGAGAAGGGATTCATCACCTTGAAGAGTGGTAGAAGAGAGGCAGAGACGCCAGGTATCGTCGATCGTTCTCCAACAAACACTCGCAAGAGAGAACGACGCCCAAAATGCTGAAATGATCGACTTAAACCTACTATCCAAAACCTGAAGACACTTGAAATGTTAGACTCAAACCTACTGTACAAAACCCAACAAGAGCAAACATTACCTTGATATCTCTCCAATTCGACAACTCGGCACAAGAGGAGGAAGAAGAAGGGGTGTGGTGGCGACTAGTTCGCGCGAGGAGAAGTTTGAGGTGTCTTGTTTGTGTGCGGCTAAGAGGAAGAAGAAGAAGAAGAACGAGAAGAAGGAAAAGATGGTAAGGAAGTTTGAGGTGTGTTAGGATTCGGCGTTGTCGCTCGCTACGGCGAATGAAGAGAATGAACTAAGGGGAGGTTCTCATTACTCATTAAACGGCGGATGTTTTCGTTTTCGTGCTCGCTCGTTGTTGTGTATTACCACGTAAGCAACACAGATAGACAACGGTTAATTAAAACCAGTTGTCGTAACCAAGCAAATAGACATCAGTTTTTAAAAAATTGTTGACTTTAACATACATAAGACAACGATTTTTTAAAAATCGTTGTCTTTTTCCGTAAAAAATTTTTCAACATCAACAGTTTTTGAAAAAATCGTTGTTAAATGAAAAAAATCAACGGTTTTTCAAAACACCGTTGTCTATTGGGTATTGTTGAATCCAAAAATTCTTGTAGTGAGGCTTTGTCAAGGAAAGGGTTGTTGCTCCAATAAGGCTATGGTCAAAGAAGGCCTCTGTGCCTCGCCAAGTCTTGGAAGCCAATTATCGAAACTCATTTTTAAATTACTATTTGATAAATTTGAATCTAACACAAGTTTTAATTAAATCTTAGATTTAACAGTAATTCAAAGAAAAATTATTCAAGCATCTCATAATATACCCATAAGGCAACCATGCTTGCTTGTACTAAGACATTTAGAATGGGTGAGATGTTAAGGACTAATAAATTGAAAGTTGCTTTTCAAAATTGTTTTCAAAATTCTTAGGATATTTTCTAAAAATCTATTTTCAAAATAATGTTTCAACATAATAATATTTTTATGGATTTCATGCTTGCCTGATTGCTTATATATAATATACATTTTCAAAATTATATCTTTTCGAAAAATTATTTGACCTACACAATTAGACACATGCCTTTTAGGTCAACACTAAAGTCTCTTAAGACACTTAGTTAGAGTCAGACAATGTCAAGTTCAGGGGAAGTGTTTTTTTATTCAAAAATAAATCTGTTTCAAAACTTCAGATTTTTTTCGAAAACTTTATGCTTTACAAATCATTATCATATCAAAAACGTTTTCGAAAAATGTTTCAGAAACTTATTACATTTTATTCTTTCAAAAACTGTGCCTTAAAAATTACAATCATTTTTTTTATGTATGATAAAGGGGGAGAGAGAGCTTAAGTTAGAATTTTTTTTTCTCCCAAGGATCAAAGGTTAAATCAAAATGTTTTTCCAAATAGAGAGCTTAAGTTAGAAATTTTTTCCCAAGGGTCAAAGTTTAAATCAAAATATTTTTCAAGGATCAAAACTTAGATCAAATTTTTTCCATTTTATCCCAAGGATCATAAACTTAACCCTTTAATCCAATCTAACTTAAGATATTGTCAAACATCAAAAAGGGAGAGATTGTTGGTGCAAGATGCATCAGTGATGTCCTCCTCTAGTGTTTCAATGTTTAACAATATGCTTAAGTTAGTGATACATTGAACAAGATAAGGGTGTAACACCCAATAATTTTCGTGAATTATTAAGAATTTTTCTGAATTTTCTAGCATTTTTTTGAATTAAAATAAAAAGAAAAAAAAGGGTCGAGCGGAGGTTTGATCCCGCGACCACAAGGCAAAGCAAGCCCTTAAGGGCGTCCGGATAACCAGAAGGGCAGGGGGTATCAAGCACAGAAAGGGATGAAGCTAATTAATGTTATAGGTAAGTTAGGCTTTTTCATGAAGAGGTATTTAAACTTCCGCTTAAGTTGTGTTAAGATCCCATTAGGTTTTTGGAGGCTGCGCGAACAGGGGGTTTGGGGGCTGCGAAAACAAGGGAGAAAATAAGGGTTTTCTTCCTCCTTTTTCTTTCTCTTGAGTGGAGAACCTAGGGCTTCTTCCCTAGGGCCAAGGAGTGGAGTTTCCTCGCAAGGAAGAGAAGAGGAGTCCTACGCTAGGTTTTTTCGAAATACTTAGTGAGTTTTCTTCAAGAAAAAGGGTAAGTAAATCACTCACCTGCAATAGAAGTAGTTTCATATGTAGATTCTCGTTGTATAACCGTAATTTTGTGATCTAAGTGCATACTTTGAGAATATTGTCTTATTGTGTGATTTAAGTTTCTAAAGAATATATGTTCTTATCATAGAACTTGAATTTGAGTAGGTTTGTATATGTGATCTAAGTATGATAAGACCAAGTTCTTGAAAAGTCCCAAAAATGAGTTTTGGGTTAAGGGCACGCAAGGTGCTCGATGAAAGTTCCAAGTAAGAAAGGTAAAGTTTGTAGTGCAAAATTTATGCAAAAAGAAAGATAGCTTCATAAGTATAAGCATATTGAGTAAGAAAGTATTTTACTTTTGTAAAGTGACATGTACAGGGCAAATGAGAGGCCCACAGAAAGTTAGAAGGAAGCTCTAATAGGGTGCGGTGGCTAGCTACCCCGAACCTATTAGGGATGCGCGCATTGGTACATTGATACCATGGTACAGTGTCAAGGCCTGAGAAAGTTGATTATTATTTTGAAGTATATGAGTATATGTAAGTGTTTCAATTTTCTTAAGTGCATGTTTTTGTCATGTATGTTAACATGGTTATGTTACAAGCATGTTAAAGAAGTTAATGTTTTAAAGTATGGAAATGTATAAGTATCAAGTCTCAAAAGAAAGCATGAGCATGTTAAGTTTGCAAGTGTTTTGATGCAAGTAAATGTTTTCAAGCATGATTGAGCATGATAAGTGTATGAAAGTTCCCATGTGCAAATATTTCCAAGTGCATGTATTTTGAAGCAAGCATTCTTTGAAATGAGCATGTTTATTATCGATAACATGGATTTGTGAGTTAGGATTTACTTACTAAGCAATTCGCTTATTAGTTGCATTTCCTTCTATTGCAGATAAAGGTAAAGGAAAAGCATAAGCTATGGAGGCGAACGGGGCTTGCATTGATGTTCAGTGGCGGCGGAACCGTGGAAGAGATCTTTGGGATAAGTCTTAGAGGCGTTTTGATTTATAGAAACTCATGGTTGATGTTTTGGATTGATAGGATCTGATCACCTTATTTAAACTTTACATGGAGTCAAAGTTGGGTACAAAGTTAGTAGAGATTGCATGTGTTTTGATAAGTTTATTAAATTTAGTAGAAATCCTAATTACAAGTTAATGGATTTGTTTTGGGTTGCTAAGATGTTTATAAATCTAGTATAGAGTATAGATTTGGAGTTATTTATCTATATGCTTTGGAAGTGTATGAATTATGGACCCTTGAAAGGATTTACCAGGTCTGAAACTACAGTTTTCAGGCGTGCCAGGCGACTGGTTCAGATACCAGTCGACTGCCATATCGAACAGAACCTTCTGTTCGATGCACCAGTCAACTGCCAAGAAGCCAGTCGACTGGTGCCGCGCACAGAAAGTTTCTGTGGCCGACACCAGTCGACTGGCCTTCTAGCAGTCGACTGGTGCCATTGAAAAGAAAGTGTTGTAGGGCGGATGGTTAGTGCTTTAGTTTTACAACAAAGAGGTCTAGGGGTCAAATCCTTGCAAAGCAAATAAAATGAAAGTTTTTTTTTAAAAGAAAAAAAATTCAGAGCAAGTTAAGGGAGGTCAAGTAGTTGTAACCTAAGGCTAAGGATAAGGTAAAGTTAAGGTTAAGTAAAAGTGACATCCGCTTTAAGGGAGAGAAGTTAAGGGGTCGTCACAGAGTGGTATCAGAGCAAAAGGTTCCACCCCTCCGCCACACTGACATCAAGCATCAATCCTACCGCCTGCCAAGTAAGAAGTTCATATGTTGTAGTTTTTGTATACTTTTCATTATTGACTGCTAGTATCAGTAAGTGAATGATAATAAGGAAGTATGTTAGTATTATTATGTGCTATTATGTGCATGATCAGTATATGCTATATGAGTAAGATGACATGATATGACATATCATGATATGAGTATGATGATATGAGAATGATGATAGTGAAGTAATGTAATGTCCTTAGTGAAGTAATGTCATTATTCTCTTTATGAGATAATAGTAAGAGAATGACAAGTTGACGTCCTAAAAAGGCTCAAAACGAGGAGCGAGCTTCTAGAGGGTAAAAGGCAGATTCAGTACCACCACCAAATCTCTTAGAGGTGGTGGCGCAGTTACAGAAATAGTTAACAGAACAACAGCAAGTTATTACCACCTTAATGGCTAACCAGCAGGCTGCTCCCATTACTCCGCCGGTGGAGAATATAGTAGCACCAGTTGTGACCGAAGATCCATCGGTTACATCTGTAGTTCCGGCAAGGGGGGTACGACAAGAAGTATACCTCATCTAGTAGCAGATATTGAAGCCAGGGAACTTCTCATGCACAACCGAACCATGGGATGCTCAAGCATGGTTAAAATCTTTAGAAAGCATAGTAGAGCTACTGGACTGGCCTGAAGTAGAGAAGATAAAGTGTGCATTTTTCTGCCTTACGGGAGATGCTAGAATATAATGGGAGAGAGTCAAGGCGAAGAGAAATGTCAGCCAGATGACATGGGCCGACTTCGAGACTGAGTTCTTCGAAGAATACTTTCACATGCGAGTAACCAACAAGCACTATGATGAATTCATGGAGTCCAAACAAGGAGAAATATCCGTGGATGAAGCAGTGAAGATGTTTAAGCGGTTAGCTCATCTGTGCCCAGAGCTAGTTAGCACTGAAAAAGAAAGAGTCAGGCTAATGTTGAAAATGTGAAGGCCTGAGATAGCGTTAAATGTGGCCAGCGGTGTTAAGAGGTCGCAACCCTCCGAAGAACTGATAAGTAGTGCTTTGATCACTGAGCACTACTTAAACAGTACAAAGGCCACCAGAAATGTTGAACGATGAAGTTCTTAACAACCTTACCTTCGGGAGAGGTCATGGCATCTACTCAGTAGCTACGAGCTGTATTAATTCAAATTTCCAACCGAGAGCTCTATAGTGATTTAGTAGTCCTTGAGATGAAGGATTTCGATCATTTTAGGGATGGATTTCTTGAGCAAGTATAGTGCCTCTAATGAATGCCGTAAAAGAAAAGTCAAGTTCATACCAGAAGCAGAACCTCCATTTGAGTTTATTGGAGACCCAAAGAGAAAGACAAAAAGGTTCTTATCTACCTTACAAGCTCAGAGAATGTTAGATAATGGATGTTCTGGTTATTAGCGCATATAGTAGATGCAAGGCAAAGAGAAGAGTTAAAGTAAAAAAGAGGTACGGGTAGTCTGTGACTATCCGGAGGTGTTTCTTGAAGAGTTACCAGAACTCCCTCCCAATCGAGAAATTGAATTTGAAATTGAGTTGGTTCCAGGATCCAACTCAATTTCAAAGGCACCTTATCGCATGACACTAGCAGAACTGAAAGAGCTGCAAGAACAGTTACAAGAGCTGCTCGACAAGGGTTTCATCTGCCCTAGTCATTCATCCTGGGGAGCTCCTGTGTTGTTCGTCAAGAAGAAAGATGGATCCATGCGAATGTGCATAGATTATCGAGCCTTAAATAAGGTAACCATCAAGAATAGATATCCCTTGCCAAGGATAGATGATTTATTCAATCAGTTGAAGGGAGCCACGGTGTTCTCCAAAATAGATCTGCGATCAGGTTACCATCAACTCAAAGTGAAGGAGAGTGATGTGCCAAGGACTGCTTTCAGTACAAGATATGGGCACTACGAGTTTGTGGTCATGCCCTTTGGAGTGACAAACGCCCCTGCGACGTTTATGGATCTAATGAATAGAGTGTTCAAGGATTTTCTTGACATGTTCGTCATTGTCTTCATTGATGATATCCTAGTGTATTCAAAGACTCAGGAAGAACATGAAGAACACCTGAAGATAGTGTTGCAGACCTTACACCAGAGGGAGTTGTACGCTAAATTCTCAAAGTGTGAGTTTTGGCTTGACCAGGTGGCATTCCTAGGCCACATCATTTCCAAAGAAGGCATTATGGTAGACCCAGCCAAGATTGAAGCAGTTAGTAACTGGAGTCGACCAACGAATTCTAGTGAGATCAGAAGTTTTCTGGGTTTAGCAGGGTACTACAGAAGGTTTGTAGAGGACTTTTCAAAGATAGCTTCTCCACTTACAGCCCTTACCAGAAAGAATAAGAAGTATGAGTGGACTGAAGACTGTGAGCAGTGTTTTCTTGAGTTGAAGAAGAGACTGACAAGCGCTCCTATTCTTACAGTATCCGAAGGTGATAAGAGCTTTGATATATACCGTGATGCATCAAAGCTAGGACTTGGAGCCGTACTTATGCAAGAAGGCAAAGTCATAGCTTATGCTTCCATGCAACTCAAGGATTATGAAAAGAATTACCCCACTCATGATCTGGAGTTGGCAGCTGTAGTCTTCGCTCTAAAAATATGGAGACATTATCTGTATGGAGTGCAGTGCAAGATTTATACAGATCACCAGAGTCTGAAATATTTCTTCACTCAGAATTACCTCAATATGAGACAGCGAAGGTGGCTTGAGTTAGTGAAGGATTATGACTGTGAGATCCTTTACCACCCTAGTAAGGCAAATAAAGTAGCAGATGCACTAAGTAGAAAGACTTGTGCCACATTGATTTCTTTGTCAGCATTATCACCACAATTACAGAAGGAAATAGTAGATTATGGAGTTAAGATCATTTATGGGCAGTTAGCTCTATTGACACTAGAGTCAACCTTGCTTGAAGATATACAGAAAGAGCAAGCTGAGGATTCTAATATCCAAAGGATCAAGCAAGAGATACAAGAAGGAGAAAGTAAAGAGTTTAGAGTATCTGACAGTAGGATACTCTATTATGGTGACCGTTTATGTGTCCCTAATAGTGAAGAGCTGAGAAAGAAGATTCTTGAAGAAGCCCATAGAACTCCCTACTCAATGCACCCTGGTTCCACTAAGATGTACCAGGACTTGAAAAGAAGATTTTGATGGTCTGGAATGAAAAGAGACATAGTCAAGTATGTCAGCACCTGCCTGACATGTCAGAGAGTTAAAGCAGAACACCAGAGACCAGGAGGTATCCTACAACCCATTCAGATTCCAGAGTGGAAATGGGAAGACATAGCCATGGATTTCATAGTTGGTCTACCAAAGACAACTAATGGCTATGACATTATTTGGGTAATAGTAGACAGATTGACCAAGTCTGCCCACTTCTTGGCAATCAAAGTGTCTTATTCGATTGAAAGATTAGCCCAGCTATATGTACAGGAAGTGATCCGACTACACGGAGTCCCGAAGACCATTATCTCTGATAGAGATAGTCGTTTCACTTTAAACTTTTGGGAGTGCGTACAGACAGCACTAGGCACCAAACTGAAGTTTAGCACAGCTTTCCATCCCTAGACTGATGGACAGACAAAGAGAGTGAATCAAATTCTAGAAGATATGCTCAGAGCTTGTGCATTAGATTTCAAAGGCAGTTGGTGCAAATATTTATGTTTAGCTGAGTTTGCCTACAACAACAGTTACCAAGCCACTATTGGTATGGCACCCTATGAAGCTCTTTATGGTAGGAAGTGTAGATCTCCCCTCTATTGGTATGAAGGTAGTGAGAAGAAAGAAATGGGGTCTCAGACTGACCTTATAGATGATACCACAGAAGCTATAAAGAGCATCCGCCAGAGAATAGAAGCTGCTCAGAGTAGGCAGAAGAGTTATGCCGATGTACGCCGTAGACCGTTAGAGTTTGAAGTTGGGGATACAGTTTTCCTCAAAGTAGCTCCTATGAAGGGTGTAATGAGATTCGGCAAGAAAGGCAAGCTAAGCCCTCGATACATAGGACCCTACCTAGTGACGAAAAGAGTTGGCAAAGTAGCTTATGAGTTGGAGCTACCTCCAGAGATGTCAGCAATACACAATGTGTTCCACGTCTCAATGCTAAAGAAGCATATCCCAGATGCCAACCAAGTGATTGAGCCACAGATGGTACAAGTTCAAGAAGATCTCAGTTATGAAAGTCGACCTATTCAGATAATAGATCGAACAGATAAGAAGCTGAGGAACAAAGTGGTACCACTAGTAAAAGTCTTATGGCTGAATCAGAAGTATGAAGAGGCAACCTAGGAATCAGAAGATAGCATGAGGCAAAGGTATCCAGAGCTGTTCTAAGTTCGAGGATGAACTTTTTATAAGGTAGGGAGGATTGTAACACCCAATAATTTTCATGAATTATTAGGAATTTTTCTGAATTTTCTAGCATTTTTCCGAATTAAAATAAAAAGAAAAAAAAAGGGTCGAGCGGAGGTTTGATCCCGCGACCACAAGGCAAAGCAAGCCCTTAAGGGCGTCCGGATAACCAAAAGGGCGGGGGGTATCAAGCACAGAAAGGGATGAAGCCAATTAATGTTATAGGTAAGTTAGGCTTTTTCATGAAGAGGTATTTAAACTTCCACTTAAGTTGTGTTAAGACCCGATTAGGTTTTTGGAGGCTGCGCGAACAGGGGGTTTGGGGGTTGCGAAAACAAGGGAGAAAACAAGGGTTTTCTTCCTCCTTTTTCTTCCTCTTGAGTGGAGAACCTAAGGCTTCTTCCCTAGGGCCAAGGAGTGGAGTTTCCTCACAAGGAAGAGAAGAGGAGTCCTACGCTAGGTTTTTTCAAAATACTTAGTGAGTTTTCTTCAAGAAAAAGGGTAAGTAAATCACTCACCTGCAATAGAAGTAGTTTCGTATGTAGATTCTCGTTGTATAACCGTAATTTTGTGATCTAAGTCCATACTTTGAGAATATTATCTTATTGTGTGATTTAAGTTTCTAAAGAATATATGTTCTTATCATAGAACTTGAATTTGAGTAGGTTTGTATGTGTGATCTAAGTATGATAAGACAAAGTTCTTGAAAAGTCCCAAAAATGAGTTTTGGGTTAAGGGCACGCAAGGTGCTCGATGAAAGTTCCAAGTAAGAAAGGTAAAGTTTGTAGTGCAAAATTTATGGAAAAAGAAAGATAGCTTGATAAGTATAAGCATATTGAGTAAGAAAGTATTTTACTTTTGTAAAGTGACATGTACAGGGCAAATGAGAGGCCCACAGAAAGTTAGAAGGAAGCTCTAATAGGGTGCGGTAGCTAGCTACCCCGAAACCTATTAGGGATGCGCGCATTGGTACATTGATACCATGGTACAGTGTCAAGGCCTGAGAAAGTTGATTATTATTTTGAAGTATATGAGTATATGTAAGTGTTTCAATTTTCTTAAGTGCATATTTTTGTTATGTATGTTAACATGGTTATGTTACAAGCATGTTAAAGAGCAAGAGCAAAGAAGTTAATGTTTTAAAGTATGGAAATGTATAAGTATCAAGTCTCGAAAGAAAGCATGAGCATGTTAAGTTTGCAAGTGTTTTGATGCAAGTAAATGTTTTCAAGCATGATTGAGCATGATAAGTGTATGAAAGTTCCCATGTGCAAATATTTCCAAGTGCATGTATTTTGAAGCAAGCATTCTTTGAAATGAGCATGTTTATTATCGATAACATGGATTTGTGAGTTAGGATTTACTTACTAAGCAATTCGCTTATTAGTTGCATTTCCTTCTATTGCAGATAAAGGTAAAGAAAAAGCATAAGCTATGGAGGCGAACGAGACTTGCATTGATGTTCAGTGGCGGCGGAATCGTAGAAGAGATCTTTGGGATAAGTCTTAGAGGCGTTTTGATTTATAGAAACTCATGGTTGATGTTTTAGATTGGTAGGATGTGATCACCTTATTTAAACTTTACATGGAGTCAAAGTTGGGTACAAAGTTAGTAGAGATTGCATGTGTTTTGATAAGTTTATTAAATTTCATAGAAATCCTAATTGCAAGTTAATGGATTTGTTTTGGGTTGCTAAGATGTTTATAAATCTAGTATAGAGTATAGATTTGGAGTTATTTATCTATATGCTTTGGAAGTGTATGAATTATGGACCCTTGAAAGGATTTCCCAGGTCTGAAACTATAGTTTTCAGGCATGCCAGGCGACTGGTTCAGATACCAGTCGACTGCCATATCGAACAGAACCTTCTGTTCGATGCACCAGTCGACTGCCAAGAAGCCAGTCGACTGGTGCCGCGCACAGAAAGTTTTTGTGGCCGACACCAGTCGACTGGCCTTCTAGCAGTCGACTGGAGCCATTGAAAAGAAAGTGGTGTAGGGCGGATGGTTAGTGCTTCAGTTTTACAACGAAGAGGTCTAGGGGTCAAATCCTTGCAAAGCAAATAAAATGAGAGTTTTTTTTTAAAAGAAAAAAAAATTTAGAGCAAGTTAATGGAGGTCAAGTAGTTGTAACCTAAGGCTATGGATAAGGTAAAGTTAAGGTTAAGTAAAAGTGACGTCCGCTTTAAGGGAGAGAAGTTAAGGGGTCGTCACAAAGGGTGAGTCAAGAAATCAGTACAAAAGTGAAGAAAAGTCCTAGTTAGCTTAGGCAATAAGTCCTAGTTCGAAGAATTGGACACTATGTCCTGATCATGGATTGAGCACTAAGTCCTGGCCGCGGGCTGGGCACCGAAGACCTGACCGAGGGTTGGGCACGATGTCCTGATTCAAGAAATTAGGCAATTAGTCCTGGCCGAGGGCTGGGCACCGAAGTCCTGACATAGAGTTGGGCAATAAGTCCTGGTCGTGGACTGGGCGCGAAGTCCTGATTCGAGGAATTGGGCAATAAGTCCTGGCCGAGGGTTGGGCACCGAAGTCCTGGTGAGTGAAGCTGGGAACAAGTCCTGATCCGGAAGATTGGGTAAAAGTCCAACCGGACGAGCCGGTTGACAAACTTCTCCTGAGAGGATTAGGCAAAAGGTGCGTTCCCCGAGAAGGGAATACTAGGCGTCGGTTCGACCTAGGGTTTCGACAGAAATCCGAAGTCAGAACCAAATCGTTAAGGCTAAGGATATATATGTGCTTGTCTTGTGTTTGTATATCTTGCAGGTACCTAGAATTGGAGGCAAAGCAGGCAAACAAACACACAAAATAGCTGGAAAGCTGCTCCTGGGCGCCTAAATGGATACAGGCGCCCAAGTGCATTCAGGAGCCCTGGATGCCAGGCGCCTGAATGAATCAGCCGCCCAATAAGCTCCTGCATGCCCTGGATGAAGGTTTTATCAGCTTCGCGAAGTTCACGATTTGGATGGATTCTTGACCGCAATTGAGGCATCCCATAACAACACAGGCACCCAATAAGAGGCTATATAAAGGGGTTCGACCCCTCAACTCAATAGATCATCCACGACATCATTCTAAGCATTCCGAGTGACAACAAAGCGCTAGAGACGAAGCTCTGCAACCAAGGAGGCTCCAGGGGGAAGTGAGTGGCACCTCAAGAGTTCCAGATTGGCCGAGTCTTCGACATTTCGTTTGGTTTGATTTATTTTATGCAATTAATTTCCTTATCTTTTTTATTGTAAAACGTGCACTGTAAGACGGGTTTCTCCGCCTCCGAAAAGTCTGGAAAGGAGACCATTAGTGGACGGGCGTTTCTCGTGCTTAGGCCTTGGACGTATTGACCCTGGGGGGCTGGGAACCAAGTAAAAATCCATGTGCATTCTGAGTTGTTACTTTTTTGTTCACTCTATTTTCCGCTACTACTAACTCTGTATCTAGAACGAAAGACAAGTTTCCCGAAGTTTACGAGTCGATATTCACCCCCCCCCCCCCCGCCCTCTATCGACGGCACCGATCCCCACACCAATAGGCTGTCAAAACCCTTGGGCAGCTTCCTGATCAACTAGCGGAAAAACTCCCCCTCTTGTAATCCCTGAGTGAAGGCATTGATCATTACCTCCGGCGTGATGGTTGGCACATCCACTGCTACTTGGTTGAACCTTTTTATGTAAGCCCTTAATGACTCTTTTGGGCCTTGCTTGAGCGCGAAGAGGTTGAGGTTGGTTTTGTGATGTCGTCGGCTGCTCGCAAAGTGTTGCAAGAAGAGTTTCTTGAAATCCTTAAAGTTTTGTATAGACACGCTGGGAAGTCGATCGAACCAACGCTGGGTAGGACATGCCAATATGGTCAGGAAAGCCCGACACTTGATGTCGTTCGTATACTAATGTAGCAAGGTTGTGTTTTCGAATTTAGCCAAGTGCTCGTTTGGGTCCGAGACCCCCTCATACTCCGAGATAGCCAGGAGGCGGAAATGCTTAGGAACGGAGTCCCGGAGGATGTGGCTCGCGAAGGGAAGGCCTGTCTTATCTACAACCGTCTGATCAACGACCGCCTTCCCCTTGGCTCGGTCAAGTGAAACTTTTTGATTGGAGGAGGCCTCCACCCGTTCCAACTGAACCTCGTCTTCTCCCTGTTGAAAGAGGGCTCGAGGGAAGTGAGTACTTGTGCCCGAATGAGCGTCCTCCGTTAACCGAGCAGGCCTCCCGTCGGTCGAGCTGGACGACACTCCCGCAATCGAATTACCACTCAACTATAGCTGGGCCAGCTTCTGGGCCTTTGCCGCGACCAGCAGCTCGAAATCCTCATGTGAGATGGTGATGGTCATCTTGGAGACACCCATTTTTCGTCTTCCAATTAGGTGAAGTTGTTCCCACAGACGGCGCCAAATTTGATCCTGTCAACAAGCGAAGAGTGGGCCACCCTGTGATGACTAGCTAGGAACTTGACCGAGGGCTGACTACTGGATTGTCGACCGGACACTAGGAGAGATCATCGACCGAGCTACGAAGTCCTTCCGGTCAGATGATGGAGGTTCGGCCGACCGGGTCAATACTTGGCGGTGAGCCACCGGGTTTCCCTTAAGTCATCGAAAGGATCTGCCAAAGATGCCTCCCTTGGTGGGGACAAGGACCAACCGAGCGGAGCTCCGACAAGGGGGCTACGAGAGAATTCCAACGACACCCGGGATTTTGGCGAATAGTGGATGAAAACTTATTTAGTGCATGATTCATATTTTGATTATGCATGTTACTTAGCATATTTTGTGAATCAAAATATCCACTTATGTAATATTTTGATTAATTAGTGCTTTCTTCATGAAAATAAATAAATACTATCAAAAAATCTTAGACAAATCAGACTACGAAAACTTGAAATTTATTTTATTTAATTAAAATGATTAAAAGTACAAACACTTAGACAACGACAACAACTTTCAATTCAAACAAGCAGCATCACACTTTCACCAGCAGATTGGACAGAACAATGTCCAATTTTATTTAGCTAGGTAAACTCACAATCACAAAGGACTTGTAATAAATAAAGTTTTCAACGTACTCTTTGCCCGATTATTTGCAATAGCGATCGAGCACAAACTTCTCCGATCCATTGGTTTTTGGCACTGCACACAAAGCACCTCCTCCTTGAAGTTGGCAGCATCTCTAGGGAGTACGAAGCTAATGCAAAGATGATCAGCGGGCAGTATTATATTACTGAACTTTTTTGATAATTCAACAAAAAAATCTTCTTTAGATGTTCTCCATGATTGAAAGCATTCAAGAAGCTCTTTCCCATGGGCCTTCATAATGTTTGATGATGCTCCTTTGCTAAATATTGCCCACCCTTCCTCACTGTTACCGAAACTTATCATCCTCATAAGTTCCTGCATGATGAGATCATTATTGCCAGTGACACCGGTCTTGCCTTGGTATTGCATCTTGCAATGCCACATACTCTCAAGGTGTTCCCAGAATGAGCAAATCTTGGCCTCTTCCCAACAATCCACACTGTATTTATAAACTTTCGCCTTATTCATCACCTCCTTCACATGCTTTCCAATGTACACCATCTTTAGTTGCGTTTTGCTAACTTCTGAGACACGCTTTAATTCCGTGGTAAATTTTTTTATCCATTCGATGTCCTTCCCTCCGTATAGACAAATGCCATTGTTTTTCTGTTAAAAAATAAACTTAATTATTTATTTGTGGATAAAAATGAGATGATGATATGATTGAGTTGAAAATTTAATTATTTATTTTGATAAGATAATAATTAGTAGAGATAAAATATATCAGATCTGGTCTAGATTCAATGTATTTGGGGATAATACTTATCCAATAAAGCCTATAAATATGTAATGCTTCTAAGAGATTTTCAATGTGAAAAAATTATTTTGAGTAGTCTACCATCTTGTTTGCCTTCTTCTACAGAGTTTTTTTTCTTTCTCATTTTCCAACAATTTTTCCCTTCTTATTTCCAACAAAGTGGTATCAGAGCCATGTCGATGCTTCCTATCCCTCGTCTTGCTGACTTGAAATATGGTAATTGGAGTATCCAAATGAGTGCCTTACTTGACAGCGAAGGCTTATGGGATATTGTTGAAGGAGGGTATAAAGCCCCTCAAGAAGGAGTCGATCAAACGGAGGCACAGAAGACAACGTTGGCGGAACAAAAAAGAAAAGATAAGAAAGCTCTTTTCTTTATCTATAAAGCTCTTGATGAAGCTACTTTTGAGAAAGTAGCCGAAGCTACAACTTCTAAGAAGGCATGGGAGATCCTACAAGTAGCATACAAAGGTGATGAAAGAGCAAAGAGTATTCGCCTTCAAATCTTGAGAGGGGAATTTGAATCGTTGGAGATGAAAGATTCTGAAAATATATAATACTATTTTACAAGGGTATTGGTCATCGTCAACCAATTGAAAAGAAATGGCGATGACATTGAAGATAGTCGCGTCGTAGAGAAAATTTTACGTTCGTTGGAGCCAAGGTACGATTATGTAGTTGCGGCCATAGAAAAATCAAAAGATGTAAAAGAAATGAAGGTACAAGAACTATTAAGCTCTCTACAAGCTCATGAAGCAAGAATGCAAAGAAGACGAAGAGAGCCTTTGGAGCAGGCTCTACAAACCAAGCTCACGATTGTTGACCATAAAGAAGAGTCAAAGACCGAAGGTTCGCGAGAAAACGGCGGTGGTCGTGGTGATTTCCTTGGGCGTGGCCGAGGTAGAGGCCGTGGCAGGGGCTTTGCTCGAGGCCGAGGAAGAAGCAATGACAACAATCAAGGTAGAGGCCAAAGGTATGACAAAAGAAATGTAAGATGTTATACTTGCAACAAATTTGGACATTATGCAACAGAATGCCGCTCTAACAATGTGCAAGGAAATGTTAATTACGCATCAAAAGAAGGCTATGACAATGATGTGGTTTTGCTAGCAAGGAAGGATGGAGATTCCACAAACAAAAATTTGTGGTATTTAGACTCCGGGGCAAGCAATCATATGTGTGGGCATAAAGATATGTTTGCCGAATTGGACGAAAGGGTGAATGGACAAGTCTCATTTGGCGACGCTTCCAAAATTCAAGTAAGAGGCGTTGGTAAGATTCTCATCAAACTTAAAGATGGAGCTCACACATATATCACCGATGTTTATTATGTGCCCGATATGAAAACAAATATTATTAGCCTTGGACAACTGCTTGAAAAAGGTTTTGATATGCAACTAAAGGATGGTAGTCTTCGGTTGAGAAAACAAAACAAGCTTATTGCTCATATTTCTATGTCTAAAAATAGGATGTTTTCTCTTGATATTAATCATATTACTGCAAAATGCTTAAGTGCATGCATGAAGAACAGTACGTGGCTATGGCATATGAGGTACGGACATGTGAACTTCAGAGCTCTAAAACTTCTTTCAAACAAAGGAATGGTAAATGGTCTTCCTCATATTGATGCTCAAGAGGATATTTGTGAAGGGTGTGTTCTTGGCAAACACCCAAGAGCAAGCTTTCCAAATGAATCGCACAACCGAACAAAGAAGCCTCTTGAACTCATTCATACAGATATATGTGGGCCAATCACTCCAACCTCTCTTGGAGGTCGTCGGTATTTCCTAACCTTTATTGATGATTTCAGCAGGAAAACCTGGGTTTATCTTTTGATGAATAAAGACGAAGCTTTTGAGAAGTTCAAGGAATTCAAAGGATTGGTAGAAAATCAATCCGGCTATACTATCAAGGCGATGCGGTCAGATCGTGGTGGCGAATTCACATCAAAAGAATTTGAAAAATTCTGCAAAAATCATGGCATCTGGAGGCCTTTAACTGCACCTTACTCCCCTCAACAAAATGGAGTTGTTGAAAGGAAGAACCGAACTATTCTTGACATGGTTCGAAGTATGCTAAAAACGAAAGAAGTGCCTAAAGAACTTTGGGCCGAAGCGGTAAACTGTGCTGTTTATTTGCTAAATAGATGTCCTGCAGGGAATCTAGAAGGAGTTACACCTCAAGAAGCATGGACCGGATACAAGCCTTGTGTATCTCATTTGAAGATCTTCGGGTGTATTGCCTATGCACACATTCCGGATCAACGAAGAACGAAGCTTGATGATAAAAGCTTACCTTGCATTTTCATTGGCTATGATGCAAGATCGAAGGCTTACAGACTCTATAATCCAGTGAACAAAAGGATTATCATAAGTAGAGATGTTGAATTTCAAGAAGATGGCGTTTGGAATTGGAGCACTAATATGGTGATGATTCAAGAAGAAGAGCAAGTGAAGGAGAAAGAACCAACTCCACCATCGTTGCCTACCTCTTCATCATCTTCGGATGAAGAAGATCCTCCTCCGCAAAAGACAAGGAGTCTTTGAGAATTATATGAGGTGACAACTCCACTTAATCTCATTTGTCTTTATGCTAATGAAGAGATTGTGTCTTTTGAAGAAGCTATTAAAGATAGCAAATGGAAGAAAGCCATGGATGAAGAGATGAAGGCAATTGAAAAGAATGAAACTTGGCATCTTACTACTTTGCCTGATGGCCACAAACCCATTGGTGTGAAGTGGGTTTATAAAGTGAAGAAAAATGCTCAAGGAGAAATAGAAAAGTACAAAGCGCGACTTGTGGCAAAAGGCTACAAACAAAAGGCCGGCATTGACTATGAAGAAGTATTTGCTCCCGTTGCCCGAATGGAAACTATAAGGTTGATAATCTCCTTAGCCGCTCAACTAAAGTGGAAAATATTTCAGCTTGATGTCAAATCGGCGTTTCTTAATGGCTACCTAGAAGAAGAAGTCTATGTTGAACAACCGGCTGACTATATCAAGAGGGGGCAAGAAAGAAAGGTGTTGAAGTTGAAAAAAGCTCTTTATGGCTTGAAGCAAGCACCGAGAGCATGGAATTCAAGAATTGATGCATACTTTAAAGAAAATGGCTTTATGCAATGCCCTTATGAGCATGCTCTTTATGTAAGAGCAGATAATGGTAACATCTTATTGGTATCATTATATGTAGATGATCTTATTTTGACAGGAAATTCACCTCAAATAATAAAAACGTTTAAGGAAGCTATGGCAAAAGCGTTTGATATGACCGATATGGGACTTATGTCCTACTTTCTCGGCTTGGAGGTGAAACAAGGAGTTGATGGAATATTTATGACTCAAGAACAATATGCCAAAGAGGTTCTCAAAAGATTTAGAATGGATGATTGCAATCCAATTAACACACCAGTGGACTGTGGAACAAAGCTATCCAAGGGTGACGAAGGAAAGACAGTTGATCCCACACTTTTCAAAAGCTTGGTAGGAAGTTTGCGGTACTTAACTTGTACTCGACCGGATATACTATATGGAGTTGGTCTTGTGAGTAGGTTCATAGAGGAGCCTAAAGAGACTCATTGGAAGGCGGCCAAGCGAATCCTTCGTTATGTTCGAGGTACTCTAAATCACGGATTATTTTATTCTCACTCTAACAATTCTCAACTTATTGGATATTCGGATAGTGATTGGGGTGGAGACTGTGATGACCGGAGAAGCACTTCTGGCTTTGCATTTTTCGTTGGAGATACGGCATTTTCTTGGATGTCAAAAAAACAACCTATTGTTACTCTTTCCACTTGTGAAGCAGAGTACGTTGCGGCATCCTCATGTGTTAGTCATGCTATATGGCTAAGAAGTTTGCTAAAGGAGATAAAATTTGAACAAAATGAAGCAACTTAAATTTGCATTGATAACAAATCAGCAATTGCATTGGGGAAGAATCCAGTATATCATCAAAGAAGCAAGCATATTGATGTTCGCTTTCATTCTATTCGCGAACATGTGAAGAACAAAGATATGGAGCTAGTCTATGTGAAAACTAAAGATCAAGTTGCTGACATTTTTACGAAGCCGCTGAAGTTTGAAGATTTTATTAAGATGCGGAATTTACTTGGAGTCACAAAATTAAGTTTAAGAGGGGGTGTTGAAAAATAAACTTAATTATTTATTTGTGGATAAAAATGAGGTGATGATATGATTGAGTTGAAAATTTAATTATTTATTTTGATAAGATAATAATTAGTAGAGATAAAATATATCAGATCTGGTCTAGATTCAATGTATTTGGGGATAATACTTATTCAATAAAGCCTATAAATATGTAATGCTTCTAAGAGATTTTCAATGTGAAAAAATTATTTTGAGTAGTCTACCATCTTGTTTGCCTTCTTCTACAGAGTTTTTTTTCTTTCTCATTTTCCAACAATTTTTTCCTTCTTATTTCCAACATTTTCTTCACCTGAACAATCAATTTCTCTCAATATTAAAATAATTGTTGTAAAGTATATAAGCTCCACTATATACCTTGCAAGTAATTAAAGAGTAGCTGGTGATTCGCATACCCATTCCTTGGTAGTGGTATCAAAATGATCTTCAAATAAATTGAGATTCCATGAAACGTTCCTCCAAAGACTATTTGCTTCTTCGACGGTGAAGGAGAAGTCGAGTTTTTCCAAATACGCACCAGGTGGAAGGCGTCGTGGCACACTACCTTCCCTTGGTCTAGCACCACCAACGACGTCTTCTTTTCGTGCATCCACTTCTCTTTGATGTATTGTTTTGCTTCTTGTTTAAGACACCATGGGTTTAGCGCGTACCAAGGCATGTCGGCCACCAAGTTATAAAATGTCTGCTTCATGGCTTCAGTAAAATTGTCTATGATAGGTAGCCAAAGAATCTCGTGTTGTTGCTGAGATTGTTGTTTTACAGAGCACATGTCAATGTATCTCGCCTTCAACATCGATAGCTCATCGGATTTTGTAATGATACTGAGATCCGAGACGTACAACATAACAGTCTTCTTCGTAAGCACCTCCTCGAGACTTGCCCTCCCTTTCACACGATGAACTAGGGGCTTGGCATCCTGGGAGTTGTGTATTCCCTCCAAAATTCGTAAGTTAGTATGTTGCTCGATCTCAAAGAGAATCGTTATTTGTAAATAGGCCTTTTGATATATCTCCTTCTCTGCATCATGCATGCAGTGTACTTTAGATACCGGTAGCTCGGAGTTAGTTAGCTAAAATTAATTAGAGTTTGATCGACAAATGTAGTATATATATTGTGTCTCACCAATTTCTTGCATGCGGTAATTGATTTGAGTGTAAAGGTTGTTGATTCCTCCGACCAAAAATGAGATATAGTGGTTGTCGCTCCTGCAATTAAGGTTGTTAATTTAATCAGAATATTGTTGGGCGCCTAACTAATTCTCTGCTCTACAAGGAAGCACTCTGGAATTAATTAATGTTGTGTACTCACTGGCCATCCGTTAAGGAAGTAAAGTGACTGGAACAGGCAACAAGGCTCCTAATGATCCAGTAGGCAGCAATGGGGAAATCGAACTTGCAATGAACCAGAGAAAGGTTGCTATCGGATATGTAATCAGAGTGACAAGTGACATCCGTGATGCACTTGGAAAGCTTTGTAACTGCTTGCATGAGGTCTTGTATATTTTCATTAATTCGTGGCAGCCGGTTGAAGGGAGCCAAAGTTTCTGATAGAGATGTCTTTGCCATGGCCATCATCGAAAATGCTGTCAGCGCTATCATCACCTTTGCATCCCAATCGTAACATCCTACTGACTTGAAAATCATCATTGCTCCACCATGCTGATCGCCCACGGAGCACTCGCTGGCCAGCTATATATACATGTATATTATTAATATGAGAATTCTTTTGCCCATGGCCCGCGGGTGCATGCATATTAATTAATTAATTAATTACCTTGCAAGAGATGGTGTGGATGGTGGGCAGCAGTGCTGTGATAGTTTCCACAATTTCTGCTTGAGTAATATTGTCTTCTTGGAGTACTCCTTGACCCAGAGTAATTCCAGTTTTCTATAATCAACAATTAAGTCGACAAAAAGGAAAAGAAAATAAAACATAATCAACAATAAATGCAGAACAAAAAGGAAAATAAAACATAATACATATCAATTAACAACACATGCACGATTATAAAAGGCTATATGTAGTAACTGTACTTTCAGTATTTTTGCCGCGACGGATAACAGGGTCTTAATCGTCGTTGTCCTTCCGTCGGGGGTGTGCGTAGCGTTGACGGCGTTCAATATGGAGCTGTCGTCGGGAAACTTAAAGTCAGTGGTGACAACATGCACTATCTTTTTATCCGCAGCCGCCATTGTGATTTGAAGTGGGAGATGATTAATTAAGAGGACACTTGCATAGAAGGCATTAAACTTGCAGTGAAGACGCTGACGATGGCTATTTATAAGGATCATCCGAGAGGTGACATGAAATACTAGTTATTACAGAGTCATTCTATATTAATTACTCTCAAATGAGTTATAAAAGACTAGTTAGCTATTGCTTAGGGTTATACAATATTAATTAGATCTCTCAATTGTGTCAGAAAAACGCTCGTCATCTACGCTATATAATGCATGTCTCTCTTCAAAACATTGTTTAATATGCATTATTATTAAGTCTTCCTTGCCTTGAAATAATTTATGTCTTTCATGTTCCACGTTTCATCAATTTGGTTGTGAGCAATTTTTAAGAAGACGCATATTGTTGGCACTGTCAATCAGCAAATGTACAAACTAATGATAACTCTTATATTACGATTCAAAATAATGTTTTATATGCATTATGATTAAGTGTTCCTTAATGCCTTACAATAATTAATGCCTCAAATCATGCATGTTACTCAGTCTTTTTCTAGAATGGATTCACGTTCCACGTTGACATTTCTAGCCTCATGGAATCGATTCACGTTCCACGTTGACATTCCTAGCCTCATGGAATCGATTCACGTTACTCGATTCACGTTCCACGCTGACATTTCTAGCCTCATGGAATCGATTCACGTTCCACGTTGGCATTCCTAGCCTCATGGAATCGTTCCACGCTGACATTCCTAGCCTCATGGAATCGATTCACGTTCCTCGATTCACGTTCCACGCTGACATTTCTAGCCTCATGGAATCGATTCACGTTCCATAATTTAAAATATATTCCTCTATTTTTTTCCTTCTTCTTCAACTGAAATTTAATTAACTTTGATCAATTTAGTTTTGCGTATTTTTTAAGAAGATGCATATTGTTGGCACCCTCAATCAGCAAATGTACAAACTTAATGACAGGGCCGTACCTGAGATTTTGATGGCCTGAGTCGAACTTCAAAGAAAAGGGCCCTTTACAATGTTTTATTATTTTAATTTAAAAAATCATTCACATTTCAAAATATAATCCTCCTTTTAACACGTGATCAAAAAATTTTAACGTACCTAAGAAATATATAAGAAAATAAAAAATTAAATAACATGAATATTTTGAAACGTTACTGAAAAATTAAACAAACAAAAAAATAGCTTATAATACTCTCAAAAAAGCCATCTAACCACATTATTAGATAATCATGCTTATTAAGATGCTAAGAAAACTTAAGATCATTATTCTCCATTGATCCAAAACTGTCACGGTCATGGTAGAGGAAAAAGTAAATCTATGTAAAATTATATGGACAGATGTTATAGTAGAGAAAAAAGTAAATCTATGAAAAATTTGAGATCATCACTCTCCATTGATCCATTACTGTCGTTCTTGATGCTACAAGTAAAAAAAAAAGAAGTTAAATAACAATTAACATTTAATATTGTAAAATATAATCAAATAAAAAGATAAGTATTACCAATAATCATTTGAATATAGCACGTCTTGCTGTTTTAGCTGCAAAAATATCAATCAAACTTGTATAATCAAGATGTTCAACTATTTTCTTTTCAATAGATAACATCGCCAATCCATTTAATCTTTCCTGTGACATGGTTGATCGAAGATATGTTTTAATCAACTTCAACTTGGAAAAACTCCTTTCTGCAGATGCCACTGTAACTGGTATGGTCAATAAAATTCTGTAGGCAACATAAGTATTTGGATAACAGTCATCCATATTTTTCAAATAATTCAAAACATCTGCTGCTCTTTTTGCTTCCACTGGTAAAGACTGTTTCAAGATTGATAATTCCATATACATATCATCTCCATCAATGTCTGACTTGTCATTATATCTCAATGTTTCTTCAAGATTCTTACAAGATTTGATTAGGCTATCATCATTAGCAAACTTCAATCTCTCTATATTGAATAAAAATCCAAATGTTTCTTCGTACTTTTGAAATTGTTCAAAACGAGTTTTTAGCGAAGAAATAGCTTGATCCATTAAGAAGATAAAATAATTAACTCTAAAAGATTCTTCAACTGATTGCATCACATCTTCACTATTACTTTCATCAAATTGCTTCTTTCTTCGAATAATGCGTTTTTCTTTGAACTTAGCTTCAATCTCCATTTCTTCTGCCATTTGCTTTGCTTCCATCATGGCCTTATCAAATCCAAACTCTCGATACTCTTCAAAAAAAAGAATAAGTCCTTTTAATTGTTTAATTGCAATATCAATGTCCATATTTTCACCTTGCAAATATTTACTCACGGTATTGATGGCATGCAACAACTTATACCAAATTACCATACCAAGCAAGAATTCAAAATTTTCAAGTTCATATATTGCCAATGATTCAGCTTCACTCTTTGTTTTTGGATCTTTACTAGTTTGTGCCAAATCAAGTAAAGCATCTCTAATTTTTGATGTTTGTTCTTTTATAGCTTTCACACTTTCAACATGACTTTCCCAACGAGTTTGTGACAATGGCTTAACTGTCAGGCCTTCTACATGATCTTTAAAAACTTTCCAACGCTTTGTAGAAGAGGAAAATAATGTATAAATACGTTGTATCACTCCAAACATAGATATAGCTTTAGAACAACAATTAGCCATATCACATAATGCCAAATTCAGACTATGACATCCACAAGGTGTATAAAAGGCTCTATGATTTATTTCAAGTAATCTTTTTTGCACCCCATTATACTTTCCTTTCATATTAGATCCATTGTCATACCCCTGTCCTCTTATATCATCAATATTAAGCTCGAGATCATTCAACACATTTTTGAGTTCTGTAAAAAGTCCAAATCCAGAAGTGTCATCCACTTTCAAAAAAGCTACCCAGTATTCTTCAACCACAACAGAGTTTGTTGAATTGTCCACACAACGTATTACAAGAGACATTTGTTCCTCATGACTTATGTCTGGAGTGCAATCTAGTATAACTGAATAATATCTTGCTTCTTTGATTTTTCTCAGAATTGCAGTTTTTACTTCATTTGCCAACATCTGAATCAATTCATTTTGAATTTTTGGACCAAGATATGTGTAATGTGTCTCATGTGCTTGAATACGTCGTATGTGCTCTTGCATTATTGGATCAAACTCAGCAATCATTTCAATCAATTGCAAAAAATTACCATTATTCTCAACATACAGCTTTTCACAATTTCCTCGATATGCTAGATTATTTTTTGCAAGTCTATAGGCAACAGCAATTAACCTCTTTAATACTAATCTCCAATGCTCTTTTTCTTTATTAATTTCTCTCTGAATGCTTTCATCAATTGCCTTATTTTTTTTCAGCCTTTTTTCCAATTCATTCCATGTTGTCATACAACCAATATGTTCTTTACTTCCTTCATGATTTGTAAGACATCGAGTTAAATTATGCCAATCCTTGTAGCCTTCAGTAGTTAATTGACTAATTGTATTCATGCTGTTGTGATTTAAGAACAACTTACAACAAAAGCAAAATATTCTATCCAAGGAAGATGAATAAACTAGCCATTTTCTATCCTTTTTTTCTCCATTTTGTAGTATCCGTTCATAATGCAATGCATCAAAATGTCTTCCAGCTTTATCTTTAGGAAACAAGATGCCATCAATTCTAGTTGGACCATTTTCCACTAAAAAATCTCTTAAATTTTGATCAATTTTTCCCCATTTTCCAGGATCATCAATATTCGAATGTGAAGGAATCTCTTGGTCTATAGCTTCAGGTTGAACATCAAAAATATTATCATTATCTTCTTCATCCAAGTCATTCACATTTTCTTGTTCAACAACCATCATATTTTCAATTTTCTTTTCCATAGCCATTTTGTTATTGATATTAAAGTATTTATTAATATCTCCTGCCTGACTTTGAATAAGTGCCTCTTCTCTTTGTTTTCTTTTTCTTTTTTGAGATCCAGATAAATATTTTGGAGGCATGATTATATATAACACCTAAAAAATATTAAGAAACAATGTGTAAGAACTAAGAAATAAGAATATATTATAAGAAATAAATAAATACAAAGAAGAGAAAAGAGAAATGTTTAAAGGATCAAAAGTAAGAGAATAGAGAGCTAAAGAAAGACAAGAAACAAAAAAACACATTCAGGGTAGTCAATAAAGGAATTTTACTTGAGTGCTTTCGTTGTAGAAACGCAGAAGGAGCCAACCCTTCCCAACACCTACAGTAAAACAGAAACCAGGAGCTAATCATTAGCCCCTCAAAATAAAGGGCTAGTGTGCCACATTGATCTTATTATAGAGAAAATATAATGCAAGCAAATATATTGTTCAAGGAAATTGAACCAGACAAAAATTTCTATGATGAGTTCACAGTCAGTTAATTCTAAGTTTCTCAATATGTGTTTTCCTAGTTCTATCATTAGTCTAAAGCTCTGACATTAATACCTAAATAATATATACAGGCTATGAATAGCAGTGTTTTGCAAGTCTCAGTAAACGTAGTATTTTCTTTCTCTTTTTTTTCTTTGTCAGCGAGTATTTGATTTCATAGATGCAAAAAGAAAATATGTTCAGAAGTACAAGTAAACTTGACTTAAGTATCAAGTTCCAATATTTCACAGACATAGGCGCATACGGATCAGAGAAAGAAAATAAAATAAAAGTGAGCAAATTAGAAATTGAATGAGAAATAGGTAACAATTACAAGTTCCAAAAATTCACTTTAGTATTATTGTGCAATTTAAGCTAACTGAGAATTTCTCAATGTTTTTCTCCCTAACCCAAATTCTCCTTTTGGAATGAATTATTCTTTTTCTTTTTCAAGTTTCAACTCTGAGATACATGCATGAAGGATAATCTATTAATGATAAAGAAAGAAAATAGGAAAATGGAATCTTGCCATTATTCTTGAAATGCAAAAGTAAAACAGTGGCTGTAACGAATTTGACAATTTGCAACTTGGATTGCATGCATTATTTATTTACCAGGTTTACAGTATTTGAATTTGATTCCACTGGTTGGATTTGCTTGGGGGATAGCTGGATAGTTTTGCAATTTGCAGAAGCTCTATCTCCAGCCTCCAAGTATCAATTCGGCAATTCCTTTACTCCTTTAGGAAATTAGATGTGGTGGATAACAGAAAAGTTGAGAGAGTTTACTCGAACAATCTGAAAAGGAAAAAGAAAATTGCATAACTGAACTATCAAATTGTTGCGAAGCTAGATGGGCAGATGGCTATTTCGATTATTCTATATCATGATTCATGAACAGTTACCTCCTTGTAGTTGCAGACAGAGAAAGACGAGGGCAATGGACATTACCTGCTTGGCTGCTCCCTTGGCGATAGCAAATTGAATGGTGGTCAGCCCCACCAACAAAGGAGATCTCCCAGTCCCAAACGAAATCACAAATTGGGGAATATTGGGGCAACTGGGCAAGGAGAGTCGGAGAAGGACTGAAGGAGACGAGGTCGAGGAGGAGCTCACGGCGAATCGACGATGGGATGAGAAGAGAAGATGAGCCGGCGAGGAAGACTCACGGTCACGGCGTCGACGAGTCGGCGATTTGGGCGAGGCACGGGAAAAAAACTAGGGCAAGCAAATTAATTAGGGAGAAGTTTAAAATAAAATATAATATTAAATAAAAAAAATTTTTGGGCCCCTTAAAAAATTGGGCCTGAGGCGAGCGCCTCTTGGGCCTCGCCTCAGGTCCGGCCCTGCTTAATGATGACTCTTATATTACGATTCAATTACAACAACAGCCAACTTTTCCTATATGCCTGATTTGACTTCCTTTGGTGGCAAAAAAGGTGAATCGCTCGTCCCCAGCACCCCCGCCAACCCGTCCCCCTGGGGCGTAGCCAGAATTTAAAATTACCTAAGACTGACAAAATTGAGAACCTTGAGAGTTGAAATATCAAGAATTACGAGCAAACAAGTAAAATTGAATAATTGACCATCTTTATATAAGATTTTCTAGAGGATAAAAAAGAAATAGATTTGGTATCATATTAATTTATGTTAAATAAAATTATGAGATATAATTTATGTTTGTATACCTAAACTTATGTCGCTTATTACCTGACAAAGCAATGGCTACCTCACGTGCTATTGCTCGCAATGTGATCGCATGCGAAGCTGTTACTAGTTGCCTCGGGAGGCAGCGTTCACCTCGCGTGCAGTCGCTTTGCGAGCAGTCGCACACAAAGTAATTCCTGATCGCCTAGCGTGACAGTGCACCCCTCATAAGTGCCTTGTCGACCATCTCTCGAGTGGCTAACGTTTGTTGGCTATTTGTCAGCGACGAAATTAATAGATTAGAATAAAATTAAAGGAAAAGAAATGATATTGTGGAGATAAAAAGAGACTTTACTATCAACAAATTTAGGATAAAAAATATTAAATAAATTAAAATTAATATGTTTATTAATTTATAAATATAATGATTTTTATAAAATTTATCATTCTTATTTGATATTTTATTTTTAAAAATAATTATTTTTAATTTGATATTTTACCCATTAATAAATTTGTGATTAATAAAAAAAATAATCAAAACTATTATTTTTTTTTTAAAATGAGGTGGGGCTGGAGCCCACCCTAGCCCAAGGGTGGCTCCGCTCTTGGTCCCAAGGCCAACACGAAGGAAGTAAATCACGGAGGCTACTAGCCCGGATGCTGTGGCTAGCGCGTGGGGAGAGTGGGCATATTGGCTTTACCAAGATTTGACCCCCAAACCTCTTGGTGGCAACACCCAAAAACTGATTAACGAGGTTTTTTCAATCTCGGGCGACCGGCCCAGCCTCACGGAAGTTTCCCTTAGTTTCACAGGATGGACTGATAGTTAATGCATGAGTATTATCACCTTGAGATCTGGGAGTCAAAATCTTATAAAGTCAGTATATCCGTCCCTCCCCACATACTAGTTATAATATCTGGACTCGTAATTTTTGTGATTTACCTCTTTCGTATTAGTCTTAGAACGGATTGACGAGAGCGCTGGGACGAACAAATCGTCTTATGCCACCTTGATTTGACTTGCCTTGGATACAAATTTCTAGTCAGGTTGGCTAGTGGAAGCAATCAAGATGTTCGCTCGGGTGGGCTTGGAAGACTAGCTAAATTAACTCGACCAATCAAAATCAATCAAATCGAGCATATTAATTGGCCAAGATAAATTGGTCAAGTTGATTGACTAATTTCTGTGATGATCGATAAGAATGATCAGGTTGAGAACATCAATTAATTAATTGAGCAAATTGATAAGCAAATTGATCAAAATAGATGGATGGAAGATGAGGCGCATTCAGCGCCGGACCTAAGATGTTGAGGCGTGAGACGAGTACAAAATAGGGTGCCCTCAAAGTTTAATATTCGTATATATTTTATCATATAAATACAATGGAATTTATAACATGAAATCTAAAAATAAAAAATCTATATAATATATCATAAAAACAACGCCATAAGCAAATACTAAAAAATAATCCAAATAAAATATAAAATTTATATTCCAAATCAGTATATAGTTACTTGAATATTATTTGTCTCGCAATTTTTAAAGCGAAAATATTGATTAAGTTTGTATAATCAACTTTCTCAATAATATTTTTATCGATAGATAACATAGCTAACTCATTTAGTCTTTTTTATAATATAGTTGATCGAAGATATGTTTTAATCAACTTTGTCACTCCCCCAGAGGCACATGTTTACACGAAAATCGGGCAACACCTAAGTTGGGACAAATAATACATCACTCTCACATAAAAGATGGCTCAACCATCATAACTAGAAATAAAAATACACAATCATGCAGTTTATATCAATAAGAATGATATAGATAAACTAAGCTTAAATATTTCAAAACTGTTAACGTCTTTTAGCAGAAATAAAGCTAATAAAAAGTCTGAATACAAAGAAAACTCCAACATAAGTCCAAAATGAACATATCTCTACTACGACAATATCGGACTAACAAAATATATCGAGTTTAGGAAATAAAAATGCAGAACTCACGAAGTTTAGAAAATAAAGCAATTGCGAAAAATAAACTAAACTCAACTCCAAAATGAAACGACACGGTGGGACTGACAACTGGATCCTCTCCTGGCTCCAAGTAATGCATCTACCTGCTATCTGAAACAAAAAATAGGAAGCAGGGGTGGTGAGTCCGAGCGGACTCTGCGGGTATATGAGCAGACAATTGCATGACATCATAAAGATATAAGAAACCGCAGAATACAATGGTATACAGTCTCTAGGAAAATAGAGGAACTCAAAACATGTAGAAAACAACGTAAAAACATACGACATAGCATAGTATCAAACAAACATGTATGTCAACCAAATGCATCAACCATAGCTCATACAAATGCAACAAACACAAGAAAATGCATAAATGCAATAGATGCATATGATGCAATGACATGTGTCACTCCTGATACCAGTCAAGCTGCCAACACATCACATATGTGTGGTCGAGTGGGTAGGGTTGTGGCAACTGTAAGCACTTCAACGAAACCACTAACATATGTGGTTGAGTGGACAGGATGCTGGGGAGCCAACTACTCCAAAACCTCGAGATAAAGGGGGAGCTATCAACAACTCTGATATCCCTCGGAAACAACGGTGAGAGTGTCAACTGTTTGCCTACAACTCCAACGTCCACTGTACATGAGTGGTCGAGTGTGGCGTAACAGGACGGTTGCTCCCACTCTAGCAACTACCACAACAAGTGGTTAAGTGACAAAGCATTTAGATGACTGACGACGGCTTAACCATATGACAACCCAACAGTCGTCAGTATGCAACGGTGCAGGTATGGTGCATGATACCAATTAGCACAAACAACTGAATAACAACCGATGCATCAACAAAAATAACAAATACCAGAAAGCAACGAATATGCAACTAAACTACTAGGTACAGTGTCTCTAATGCCAACCATCCTAGTGGTGTTTAATGAATATTTAAGTACTCGCGTGCGGGCGATACTTTACAGAATGGAAAATCAAGGAGAGACTGTACGGATACGAATTTTAGATTAAACTCGAAGGTCAAATAAAGAAAAGTATCAATAGACGATGTAAAATAATCGACAATAAAGAACAAGATCAAGTAGACCTATTCAAACAAAACAAGCCATGCATTAAAGATAAAAGAACTACTAGACTACAAAGGAGAAGTACTCGCCTTTTATGTAGGACGTGCCCAAATAAATCTTCCACGATCAACCGTGCAAGCCCAAAGTCAAGGTCCTGTGTCAAAGACTAAATTTAGCTATTTATAAAATTATTGAAAATAGCCAAATTACACATAGAATAAGATTAGGATGCATCCCTATGATATCACCAGACAAGGCAATTCATGTAAAATAGATCACATCTCACACATTACAATATCAACATTTTTGTCACAACCAACCAACGATCGATTTAATTAATCATTAACTTAATTAAACCAATTTGATTAACTCCTAATTGATATCTAATCAACTATACATTTTAGTAATCCAGTTAACCCTTAACCATAGCATATATGAACTTAGATAGTTTAACCATATATAGCATATATGAACTTAGATAGAAAGGGCACCTTGTATTGTTAAAATACTGAAAATTGAGGGACCAAAATGCAAAGTTCCTAAACTTAAGGGCCTATGTCGAATAGTCCAAAAACCTGAGGGGCAAATTGCAAAAAGGACCAATCATTAATAACTTTCCTTCTCTTCTATTCACTCGCCGCAGCCTTTATTCTCCCCATCCGAAACCTAGCGGCGACACCCTCTTCAAGTCTTCGCGAGCCCTAGCAAGCCAAGCACCGATTCTTCTGCTTCCATCCCTTCGCGAGCGCTAAAACGCCGCCAAGTCGAGTCCTGGTTTCTTCCTCTTGTTCTCCTCGCGCGACCACTCGCCTCTTCCTCCCTCCGGCTCACGATCAGCGTCGGCGACCTCTCGCCTCTTCCTCCCTTTGGAGCAAGGTTTTTTCTCAGATTTGGGCTCGGGGTCATTTTGTGTTGAGCGTGGAGGAGCCGAGGCAAGGAGGATCCAGGGACTTCAAGATTTAGCGCGGATCTTGGTAAGAACTACTCTAGGTAAGCAGTTCATAGATCGGTGATGTTTTATGCTTGGATTATTGCTTCGATTCATGTGTTCTTATAGTTCAGTTGTTGTAATTGCTGTGGGATCTTCTTCGAGTTTACCTTTGTTGGTTTCGATCCGGGAGTTGGAATTTTCAGTCGGGTCTTGATTCTTCCTCTTCTACCGGGTGTTTGATGGTTGTTTGAGCGGATTCCGTGTAGGGAATATGGATGGTCATTTAGTGATCTAACTGGATTTTGATTCCCACCTCTTTGTTCTTGGCTATGTTGTTGCTTTGGATTAGATCAGTTATAGAGAGTTGGCGATGGCTTTGATGTGCTACCACGTATTGTTGATCTCGGTTGTTTTCTTTCTGAACTTGTGGTTTTAAATCGAATTAAGTGTTCTGTGAGCTCTGAAGAAGATGGTTAGGTTGTAGGTGGTGAATTGATGGGTTGTTTTTGATCTGTATTGGGTCTGATCCGTGGGTTGGAGGTGGATGCTGTGGTTGTTTTACCTTTCACTATCTTCCTGGATGATTCAGTGAAGGAGGGGAATTTGTGATCAGTGATGGGAATTGGATTCGGAGTAATTTCTTGTGAGTTCAAGATTGGAATTGGAATTTTGGGTCCGATGCTGAGTTAGATCTTGGTTGATTGGGTTAGATTGGAGTAGATCTAATCTAAACCCAACTTTGGTTGGTTGGGTTAGGTTATTTAATAATCGCATAAATGGCTAAGTTGTATTTATGATTTATTTTTGGATGCAGGGCATTGATTGGATTCCACTTGTTGTGGCTGATATTCTTTCAGACGGGGGATCTCTTCACGTTTGGATTCCTACATTGGAGGCGGGTATCTCTGACTCTTCTTTTAGAATTGTCACAGATATATATATATATTTGATATGCTTGTGTAGCAATAGAGTAATAGAATTGTGGCATGACTATTATATTTGTTTTGTCGATGCTGGTTGTGCCACAACTGATATGTGATACCTATACCTGTAGGATTTAGGATATGGTGCATGTTCCACGATCCTTGCATATCATGTTGATATAGGTGAACTAGATAGTGGATGCTATTTGACCGTTGTTATGCATCATACTACACTGTGTATCATTGTCGAGCAGGGGCCCCTTTTGGGTGAGCTAGGTCGACAGTCATACTGACCTACCCATACGACCACTCACGGGTTAGTGGTTGACGGAGTATGAGTAGAGTGCTCTGTGCTGCTCCGCTCATGCACTCATGGGGTAGTGAATCGGAGCGTGGTAGCAGGCAGATGTCCCTCCTTGAGTAGTCCATATACCAGGAGATGAGAGGGCGAGATCTCTCCCCCATTTATATACATGGGGTAGGGGTAGCACTCAGACAGAGATGTCCTCCACAGATGGCCTTAGGCTGATGGATTACCTCGCTGGGATAGGCCATGAAGTAGGGGTGTTACATCGGCAGCATTCCGTCTACTCGATCGCTCAGAAGTAGTGATGGCAGAGTATGGACAGCAGTCACAGCCCTACGTCGGAGGGTGGCCTCCGCTCAGCTTCCTCCCGTACATAGGTGACGATGTCTGACCGACGGCAGGGGTGACCATGTCATTGCATCTGGTTTATTCGCTTATTATGTTCTTCCTTGTGCTTGATTTCACTTGATGCTTCGTATGATTGACATGTACTTACAGGAGACCCGCATGTCTGGTCTTGGCGACTTTGCTATGTTGGTATGGTAGTTCTTATTGTTCTTATGCAGTTGTTCTGATTACTGCCCATACTTGTTTATTTCGGTAGTCTATTACCCTGTTGCTATTTTAGAATATCTTGTATATATATAAAGAGATATTCGCTGAGTTCTATGACTCATCCCGCAGCTCCCTGTTTTTTTTAGGATGATTGACTGGAGCGTGCCCGACAGCCTGTCCCAGTTCGCGTACTCGTCGAGATGTCTTCGGATTTTTCGTCTATTTCTGTTGGTAGTACTTTCTATGTTTTTCTTCCGCTGTCGTGTTGGTGTTGGGTCTTAGTCATACTATACGGCAGTATAGTTGTACTTTTGTGAGACCTTTATGCCTTGTGTTTTTGTCGTAAGTCGGACCGGTCCGCAGTCAGGTATGGTTACCCAGTTTTATTTCATATTCTGTCTTGATTTGAGGCCTGAGGCCATTTAAACTGCGTGGTTGTGTTTTATGTGATATGTGTATGTGTGAATTGTCCGTCGGACAGGGGAGATGCTGTCTGATTTTCTATTGGACCAGCAGCTCCTAAGGTCTTGGGGCGTGACAATTTATTTGGTATCAGAGCGAGGTTCTTGAGATACCTTGTGGTCCTGTGGGTGTTTTGTTTTTTTTTTTCGGATTTTACATCGAAGTCATTTTCTCGATGGACGCAATTGGGACATGACGGCGACGGGACTCCTCCAGGCGACACGAGGTATATGATTGTTTCATTTACCTCTTTTGTATCTATTATATAGTGTAGTATTAGACATGGGGGTTTCAACTGTATAGCGGAGAATGTTGATTCTTCGATAGTGTCGACTCATGTGTCGGGGACTCAGGGTCGAATCAGACGACAACCTATTGTTGGTTGTATGTCTTAATTGACTTTATCAACTATGAGATCAACTCAGTTTAGCTCATGGAGCTTCAGTTATTGATAGATATCCTAGAAGACATGTCTGGAGGACATGGTCTGCTGTGATACAACAAAGAGGATATTTGTTGTTTATTATCTCGGTTGATAGAGGATAGAGATATCCTATTTCCGTGGGATTTTTGACCTCAGATTCTTTATGCTGGGTTAGGTAACCAAAAAAAAAATACAGTCAGATGTGACTTGTATCGATTCGGAAATGTTGTGGAGCTAGTTGCTTGCCACTTACGGGTTATTGTTTGTACTCGGGTTGGTGAACCGAGGACGTACCGACGTACTTATGATTTGCGCTGAGGCGAATCACTTAAGAGGTTAGACTATCTTTGGGTGGAAGATGTTGAGGAAACTGTCAAGGAACGAAGAATCACTTCGTGATTATGAAGAGATACTTTCGAGACATAGCGTGTCTCTATGTTATGAAGTTGGAACTCTGAAGTTTCTGAACCTTGAGTGGAGAATCGGAGAAATATTGGGTTACGAGAAGACAGTTAGTCGACTCATCTTTCTCTATTCTAATCTATGAGGTTTCATGCCCCATAGACAGGTCGTATGTGTTAGATATTCTCAATAGCACATCGAGAAACATGATCCGCTGGGATGCGGTGGAATGGTGTTAGCAGCGTGACACCAGTAAAATTTGACTATAATTGGTGTACGTTATAGAGGACGGTTGTCAAGTGAGAGTGGTTACGAGTTGACCTCCAACCAGTCCATGTGGTGGTTCATTGGTATCGGAGATGACGAGGTTGCAGTTATCTCCTCGTCTCAGGGCTAGAGGTTCTAGCACGTGGACGTTAAAGGTTCTATTGTCTCTGAGCAGTACTATTGACAATGGTAGCCTTAGCTCTCGAACGTTTCTGTAGTTCGAGAATTATCGGACGCATGTCCGAGGGAGTGTTCTAGCATTTTCTAGGGTTTGAAAATTTTCTGACCTACTTACGGAGGTACTTCCTTGATTTCCTCATTTATGAGGCAAGTGAGGCTCACCGTTCTTGGTTTGTGTTATTTTGCAGGTAATACCGAAGATACAGAGACTTGAGGCGTTTCCGTTGGTGGACCGATATGGGGAAGATATCGCGGATATTATGGTTAGGTATTTGCTATATCAGTAGATGAAGATTGAACCTTAGAGTCCCACTGCGCTATATTAGACGATCCCCATTTATGACTTGGAATGGGAACGTACTTACTTAGGACTCAGGGAGGGTTTGAAGTGAATTGGGTGATTGTTCCAATTTGCGCAGTTCCCTGGGTTTGGTTGGATGTGCCCGATGCTTGGTTGAGACTTCTCCAACATTTCATCATCCCTTACACGCTTGACCAGGAAAGACGTGAAGTTGTATGGACTAAAGCCTGCGAAACCAGCTTTCAGGAGCTGAAGTGACGGCTGGTATCTGCGCCAGTTCTAGTATGGCATTCTGGAGAGGATGGTTTCACTCAGTATACTGATGCATCTCTCCTGGGACTGGGCGCGGTACTCATGCAGCTTGAACAGGTGGTTGTTTATGCTTCTCAGCAGCTGAAGGAGTATGAGAGGAACTACCCCGTTCACGACTTAGAGTTGGCCGCTATCAGTTGCGCGCTAAAGATATGGAGGCATCATCTGTGTGGGGTCACCTTCGAGATCTTCACAGATCACAGGAGCCTTCAGTATCTATTCACGCAGCGAGAGCTGAATCTCCGACAGGAGGTAGATGGAGTTTCTGAAGGATTACGACTGCACCATTAGCTACCATCATGGGAAAGCTAATGTAGTTGCCGATGCCCTCAGTCTTAAGTCCATAGCTGTTTTGGCATGCCACAGAGTGATGGTCACAGATTTGATTCAGAGTTTCTCTGAGCTGGGGTTAGAGGAGCAGTCTCGGACAGAGAGAGGACTCCTAGTGACTTGATGGCTCAGTCAGAGATTTGGATGAGAATCAGAGAGGCTCAGGCCAGTGACCAGCATATTTCGTTTCTGGGCAGCCAGGCAATTTCAGGAGAGCAGTCGGATTGCACACGTGATGTGAAGGGTGTTCTGTACTTCCGAGGGAGGTTGTGTGAACCAGACGCACACCCTGTCTTAGAGGAGTTGCTGCAGGAGGCTCACCGATCACGTTTTACTATTCATCCAAGTAGCACTTAGATGTATCGTGAATTGAGACGATTGTATTGGTGGAACGACATGAAGAGGGACATCACGGATTTTGTTGCTAGATGTCTCGTTTGTCAGCAGGTCAAGGCAAAACACCAAAGACCTTCTGGACTCCTCCAGAGGATTCCCATTCCCGAGTGGAAGTGGGAATATATCACCATGGATTTTCGTTGTGGGTTTGCCGAGGACCAAGAGAGGTCATGATGCGATTTGGGTAGTCGTGGATCGACTAACCAAATCTGCTCATTTTCTTGCTATTCGGAAGACAGATTCCCTCGATAGATTGGCAGAGTTGTATTGCCGGGAGACAGTCAGATTGCACGGAGTTTCTTTGAGTATTATCTCGGATAGGGATCCGTATTTTACATCTCGGTTTTGGCAGAGCCTGCAGAGGGCTATGGGTACCGAGGTCCGTCTCAGCACAGCTTTTCATCCCCAGACAGACGGACAGTCAGAGCGTACTATCCAGACCTTGGAGGACTTATTGCGCTCGTGTGTGATGGACTTTGGGGGCAGTTGGGAGGACCATTTGCACTTGGTGGAGTTCGCCTACAACAACGGCTTTCATTCGGCGATACAGATGGTACCGTTTGAGGCGTTGTACGGTAGGGCGTGCAGGAGACGGGTGTGCAGCGCCCTGTTCGTGCGTGCCGGAGAAGATAGAAGAAGAAGAAGAGGAAGACGTCTCGGCACAGGGGGCGGCGCGATGGAGCGTCGGCGTTGCCGGTTCCGACGTCGGGCAGAGACGAAGGGAAAAATGGAAGATGAGGGAATTAATGAGGGAAGTTTAGGGTTTTAAGTTAGTTTTGGCTTTTTACAAAAAGGCCCTCCAAGTTCTGTTAATCCCAACAAGACCCCCATTTTTCAAAATTTTCTATTTTAGCCCCTAACTTCCGGTATTTAACAAACTTCTTAGAAAAACTCCTTTCGACATATACAACTATAACGGGTATAGTCAGTAAAACTCGATATGCGATGTAGGCATTTGGATAACGACCCTTCATTATTTTCAAATAATTCAGCACATCAATCGTTCTTTTTATTTCTCTAGGTAATGGGTGACTTAACTCTGCCTGTAACGACCTAGTCATGGTTTGTCTCAAGCTCGGATAAAGGAGGAGGGTTGTGTTAGGTTGCCAGCCAGCATAAAAAACTATGACAAATATTCAATGAATAGATCCATTAAACTATTATGCTAATTAATGCTAGGATGTTCCTCGGAAGGAATGCGTTGTAGGGTCCGACTGTAACGTTTCGGCAAGGATCGCTACATCTCCGGAACTCCGGTGTAGTGCTAAATATGCAAGGGATCCCGTTGCAGCATCCGACTGTAACATCTTGGCAAGGACCGCTATATCTCCATGAGAACATGAGTGTAATGTTAAATAGGCAAGAGTTCTCACACCATAGGTGAGATAAGAATAAATATTATAAGAAAAGTAATAGTCTAAGAATTAGAACATGGAATGTAAGAACTCTCACTTGTAAAATAGTGGAGATAGTAGATACGATGATTTGGAGAAAAATTAGAGTTTTATATATGCAAGAGACAAAATGGGTAGGCGAGAAGGCAAAAATGATAGAGAACTTGGGTTGTAAGTTATGGTACACAGGAAAGAGTAAAACAAGAAATGAAGTGGATATTTTTGTATATAGTTCTTTAAAAGATAAAGTTGTTAGAGTAGTTAGAAAGAGGATAGAATTATAGCTTTCAAGATAGTAGTAGCGAAAGAAGCTGTGAACGTAATTAGTATATATGCACCTCAAGTAGGATTAGATAAAGGAACCAAATCAAGATTTTGGGGCGATTTAGATGAGGTATTACAAATTATTCTGCGAAATGAAATTATTTTAATAGGAGGCGATCTAAATGGACATGTTGGACTGAAAAATGAAGAATATGAGAGGGTACATGGGGGTTATAGGTTTGGAACAAGAAATGAAGAAGGAAAAACTATATTAGAGTTTGCGATATCATATGACCTTATACTAACTAATATATTTTTTAAGAAAAAAAGACACTTGGTCACATTAAAAAATGGGAATAATAAATCACAAATTGTCTTTTTTATGTTTAGGAAGAGAGATAGAAAGATTTGTAAAGATTATAGGTCATCCCTGGAGAAATCTTAACTACCTAACATAGATTATTAGTGTTGGATATATGTCTTAATCATAATATCAATAGAGGAAAAATATACACGACTCCTAGAATTAAGTGATGGAAGTTAAAGGATGAGAAGCAAAACATATTGAAGGAGAAGGTAGGAATACAAGCATTAGATGAAATATATGATGACGCTAATACGATATTGTAGGACCGATGCAAGTGAGAGGGGGGGGGGGTGAATCACGTGACTTTTAAAACTTTCGTTTTAAAATCAGAGTTGATAGAAAATCGTACGATGCTTTGAAAAACATGTACGGCGGAAGAATTAAAACGAAACACGAAAGCGAAAAATAATAAAAAAATAAGCGATGAGTTTTACTTCGTTCGGAGCCTTCGGCGACTCCTACTCAAAGGCCCAGGCTCCTTGAACCTTTCCTATGGGCAATCCACTAAAATTCTCTACTGGTAAACTCCCGGTAGAGTGATTCGAATACAAAATTATGCGGAAGTGTAACAACCCTACACTTCCCCGTTAAATAATTTCAGTGCAGATAGAACAAATAAAAATGCGTTACCCAACACTTAAGATTATCTGAAGCAGCTTGGGTGTTGAGAGCGATCTTCCGGCAGCAGTTGGACAGTGTCGAGTCAAAGCACAAACTGCAGCAGAGGAGCGTGGAAGCCAGAGAGCGCCAAAGCTTGAACCAGACTTAAAAAAAAATCTTTTTAGAGGGCTCGCTTGCTTCTTTTTATAATGCCTCGAGCTGCCAATATTCAATCCGATGCATGATCTTCTCAGCCCAAACATTATCCATCAGCAAGCTATTCTTAAATAATTTAAAAATAGATAATTAAATTAAGATAAGAATATATTTAGAGTTAATTAAAAATGCTCCACTTAAATTAAGATAAGAATGCTCCACTTAAATTAAAATAAGAATGCTCCACTTAAATTGAAAAAATAATTTAAATAAAGTTAGCAAGTTATTCTTTGGAATAATCCAAAGAAGATAACGTTTCTATCCTTTGCTCCACTTAAATAAAAAATAATTTAAATAAAGTTAGCAAGCTATTTTTTGGAATAATTCAAAGAAGATAACGTTTCTATCCTTTGCTCCACTTAAATTAAAAAAATAATTTAAAGTTTAAACTCTCGTACAAAATAACATTTTATCATTAGTAGGAGTAATTTTATTCTCAAATAAAATAAGAAATACGAATAATTTAAATGAGAGTTTATCCTCCACCAAGGCTTTAGATGAGGAATAATTTATAATTTTATTCTCAAATAAAATAAAAATATGAATAATTTAAATGAGAGTTTATCCTCCACCGAGGCTTTAGATGAGGATTAATTTTGTAAAATTTACCTACAAAATCTAATTAGTTCACATATCAAATAAAACCTGTAAAATAGAGTTAATACAATGGACTAAGATAAGAATGCTTTTAGAGTTAATTAGACCCCGTCCAAACCTGGATAAGGATCTAACCAAGACTCAACCGAGGTCACCAAAATGGGCCTAAGTTGGACCGCGCCTACAGTCCTAAAATAGGACCCATCCTCACTGGTTCGCTCCTCCAGTGACGTACCTTACTTATGTTGGGACCGGGTGCATGTTGACAAGGATACGAGTTCGAAAAATTTTAAATTTTTACATGCAGCGGAAGAATTTGCATAAAATAATTTCCTAAATTATTTTAACTTCGTATCTAGCATGCAACCTTATGGTGTATCGACATAATCATAAAATAAAATTTTGCGGAAAAGTAAACTAATTTACTTTATACCTTTCGTAACTCGAAGAAAGGGACGAGATCCAACCGTAGCGTCCCTTGGAAGCTTCGCCTCTATTCGCGTCCACGCCGAGTTCTCTTCGGGATGACTTCGCAAAGTCACGAGTTTTGTGCCGACGAGAACTACTAGATTCTCTATAGGCACAACAAAGAAGATCAAGAGAGGAAAGGAAAACTAACCACCAAGAAAACGGAATCGAATTCCGAGAGGGAAGAAGATGTGATCCGCTTCTTCTTCTTCTTGGTTGGCTTCTCCTTGATGTAGATGGCTCACGGCAACCCTTGCTCATGCCAACCCTTGCTTGGGTGTAGGTTGGGCGCCGACCCTAGAAAAGCTAGGGTGGGCGCCGACCCTAGGTGGGGAGAAGGGAAGGAGAAGAGAATAAAAGAGAGGGAGAGGGAGCTACTTCTCTTGACAACTCAATCGGAATTAAGGGCTTGCCTTTGGTTCCTTTATATAGTAGCATCTCCCTTGCTAGGTCTCCCTCTTAACAGAATTAACGGAATTAGTTATCATAAGAATTTTATCTTATAAAATTTCTTATGACTTATTCCGTTAAGCCTAGTCTTATTATAACTAATTTATAATAAAATAAATTCTTCTTCTCTTTAAATTATGGAATAAATTTTATAAGAAATTTATAAACTTTCTTATTATGAAAAAATCAATTCTCAATTGATTTTATAAAATTAAAATAAACCAATTCATGGATTATTTTAACTTCCATAAAAAGAATAAATTTCTACAAATTTATTTATATAAATTTCTTTATACAAATTTATTTATCCATAATTTATAAAATAAATCGCGCTAGATTTATTTTATTAATTAAACCAAAATTAATTGGTTTTCTCCCTTTAGGTGGCCGGCCACAATAAGGAGGTTTAGCACCCTCTTTGGCCGGCCAAACCAACCCGTACCGATAGCGAATTAAACTCATTTAATTCGCCCAAAAAGCCTTCAAAAGACTTAGCCATTTTTAGTTTCCGTTACGCCTCTGATTAACTCAGATTCGACTTATTTCTCTTGATCGAAAAATCCAATTTTCAACTCGTTTTAAATCCCTCGGATTACTCGTAGTGTGTGTGACTAAATAGACTTTCGATTTATGTTGGCCGTCTATAATCAATCAATTATAGAACGATCATGAGTGGCACCTAGTAGTACATCATGATCCCCAATTAATCGAAAGATCAACGGTTTGATCTCAGAAGAAATTATTCTGAAACCCTTCAGCAGCTCTAATGAATCGTGCCCCATTCCCTTCACCACCTTATACCCACTTGGTTCAGGACATGGTCTGTTTGTGTCAGTCCCCACTAGACTGACTACGTCACACCTAGCCCAAGTAGTGTCTTTCTCGTCCTTTGGATTTCTAATTACTCTCATGTATTTTAGAGACTCTCACTCTAAACATGATATACTCTGGCCAGAGGTTTTGAGTAACAATCCGACGATAGGCCTGGGTATACATCTCCTCGCAAGGAGTGGTGAATCCTTTGTAGGCTGTTCAAACATCTTCGGGCACTTCGGCTTATACCCAATCATCCTGGGTCCACACCTCCTTGGAGATGCTTGCTTAAGATGTTAAAGTATAAGTCTCCATGACCAAGATGACTTGAACACCGCAAGTCAAAGGAACATCGCACTTAAGCTGCAGTAAGAACTTCATTGACATATCTACATGTAGATTCCCATATGAAGTCTTACAGCTAGTCACTCCAATGAACTAGTTCCCTTAACTAGCATCCATGTTTATCTCCGGACATCCCAATGTCACCAGCCAGTGAGAATCAGCTGATTAGAGAATAACCCATGCTAGTCTCAACAGAATTGATAGTGTCCGTATTAATCAATTCATCGACTAGGGATATTTTCAATACTTCACATTTGCACATTTAGAGATAGTCACTAGTTGTGATCCCATCACAAATTCTCTTATGCTGTGAATTGTATTGCGGACATTCAGTAGATGAGTTTAAGATCCCAATCAAATACACAAACATGTATACTCAAATAGTGAATTATCATTTATTAAAATAAATGTTTACAATCATAAGGCGATTGCCTTAGGACACTTCTCTCATATCACTAACAACTTACCTCGTGCAGCTCTACTCAACTTCTTAACCCACCATGTCTTCCCGCCAGGGCTCAACCACCCTGGTCTTTTTGCCATGTTTCAACCAACTTGGGCTTCAGCCAGTTGTCAGGCCTCGCGAACCCAACTGGACTTTCCACCAGGACTCAACCACCCTGGACTTCAGCCTGGTGTTAGGTCCTAAGTCTTTCAACCCTGGACACTTAGTAAAGAGGTCAAAACCAAAAGCAAGCCTAACTTTAACCTATTTGTCATTCATCAAAACTTAAGTTTAACTATTAGTACAAATTGCACCAACAGATATGGGATAAGATGGTATCAAAATTGAAAATAGTAGCTAATGGTGCACTCGGTGAGTCAAAGAGACATACACCACCAAGTAAAGAATCTTGGTGGTGGAATAAAAAAGTACAAGAGAAAGTGAAGGAAAAATGAATAGCCTATAAGAAATTATATATTTGTAAAAATGAAAAAAACTTTAAAAAATATACAATAACTAAGAAAGAGGCCAAGAAATTAGTAAATGAAGCAAAAAATAAAACTTTTGAATGATTATATCAAAACTTGGGTATAAAAGAAGGGAAAAGAGACATTTATAAAATAGCTAAAGTGAGAGAGAGGAAAATAAGAGACCTTAGCCAAATAAGATGTATTAAAGATGAATGCAATAGAGTGCTAGTACATGTTAGCGAAATAAAAGAGTGGTGGAGGATTTACTTTCATCAACTTTTTAATGAAGGTTTAGGGAACCAACTTAACTTAGGCAATTTAAGTAGTTCAAATGAGTATAGAAATTTTAATTTTCATCGTTAGAATTCAATCTTCAAAAGTAGAACAAGATTTGAAAGGGTTGTAAAATGGAAAAGTCGTGGGACCAGATTATATCCCAATAGGGATATGGAAATGCTTAGGGAAACAAGGTATTGAATGACTTACAAAATTATTTAATATGATATTGAAAACAAAAAAAAAGCCTAATTAATTAAGGGTAAGTACTCTATTTCCCTTATATAAAAATAAAAGAGATGTATAAAATTATGCAAACTATAGGGGAATTAAACTAATGAGTCATACCATGAAACATTGGGAAAGAGTAATAAAAAAAGATTAAGGAAGGAGATCATGGTGATCGAAAATCAATTTGGGTTCATGCCTAGAAGGTCGACAATAGAAGCTATACATCTTCTTAGACAATTAATTGAAAAGTATCGGGAGAGAAAGAAAGATCTACACATAGTATTCATTGATTTAGAAAAAGCTTATGATAGGGTTCCAAGAGAAATTATATGGAGAATTCTAGAAAAGAGAGGCGTCAGCGTAACATATATTGAACTAATTAAGAATGTGTGCGAAAATGTAACGACCAGAGTGAAGACTTCAGGCGGATTAACTGAAGCATTTCCAATAAGCATAGGGTTACATCAAGGATCAACACTAAATCCCTATTTTTTATACTAATCATGGACGAACTCACTCGACACATTCAAGATACAGTACCATAGTGTTTGTTGTTTACAGATGATATAATTTTGATAGATAAGACAAGTGAAGGAGTAAATGCTAAACTAGAATCTGTTGGATCGAGAAAACACGATAGAGGGGGGGGGTGAATATCGTGAAAACGTTTCGGATTAGAAGTTAAGAGAATACGCAGCGGAAATTAAAACAAACACACAGAACGAGAACTCAAGCACTTTTACTAGGTTCAAAGTCACGGTCGGCTCCTACTCCAAGGCCCACGGTTCTTGACCGTTTACTGCGGGCAATTCTATATGTGCACAAATGTTTACAGAAAATGTTACAGTTGTAGTGCAGTAAATAAAATTAAACTCTTCGTTACCGACGCCTGGTGTGGATCGTACTTCGGAGCAGAGGGTCGTCGTCGGCACTTGAATCTCGAGATTGGAGGTTTCCGGAGCAGAGCGCTTGAGTCGAAGAGCGTAGAGGTGTTAGAAAAGTTGATTGTGAAGCCTTAGGGGTCGAGCCCCTTTTATAGCACTCTTGGGGGCGCCCGGGACGCTGGGGGCGCCTGACACATGCCTTCGGATCCGAGAACTCTCATCCGAAGCTCGGTCATAGCTTATCCCTTCAGAATCAAGCTCGGAGCTGACGGGGGCGCCCCGGTTGAATTGGTCTGCTGGCTTCTCGGCTGAATTAGCTTCGACTATTTGTTGGCTTGGACCCAGGGCGCCCGAGGCATCCAGGGCGCCTGGGAGCTTGAGGGCGCCTGGCCCAGTAAGCTTCCAAAGCGATTCTTGCTCAATTGGTTGTTTGGCTTTGACCTTGGGCGCCCGGGACCTCCCGGGCGCCTAGCCCAGCTACTGCCCCTCTCCTTTGGGGCGTTCTGAGCTGTAGAAACATGTTCCTTTGGTCCCTGTATCCAAGGTTAGTTCCACAATAAACAAGGCAAGAAGTGTTAGGTTTATACAGCCTTAGCTGTCTTGGTTCTGACTTCGGGTCTTCCAAATGGAACCCTAGGTCGAACCGACGCCTACTGTTCCCTCGACGGGGAACGCGTCCTCACCTACTCCTCTCAAGAGAGTTTACCTTTTACCAACCGCCTCCTCCGATTGGACTTTTGCCCAGCAGTCCTTCGCCAGGTGCCTAGCAGCCCTTCGCCAAGTCTTCGGTTCCTAGCAGTCCTTCGCCAGGTCTTGGATTCCCAGCAGCCCTTCGCCAGGTGCCTAACAGTCCTTTGCCAGGTCTTAGACTCCTAGCAGCCCTTCTCCAGGTGCCTAGCAGTCCTTCGCCAAGTCTTCAGGTTTCGATGCCTAGCAGTCCTTCGCTAGGTGCCCAGCAGCCCTTCACCAGGACTTCTTTCTACACACTCAGTGAGCACATTAGACCAACATAACATCTTAACTTTTGAACCCTTTGTCAATATCAAAACCCAGGTTCGACTTAGGTGCTGCCTGCACCAACAGAATCTTGGTGAGAAATACTAGAAGTGAAAGGTTTTAGGCTTAGTAGAGTAAAGATAGAATATATGAAATTTAAATTTAGCAATATTAGATGTAATAAGATAATTATTAAAATAGGAGATGACAAGTTATCTAAAACTAAGAACTTTAAGTATTTAGGATCATTTTTGCAATATGATGGAGGGATTGAGAGAGATGTCATACATAGAATACAAGTAGGATGGTTGAAATGGAGGTTAACGTCAGGTGTTTTATATGATCGTAAAGTGCCTCTAAAAATTAAAGGAAAATTCTATAAAACGGCAGTTAGACTTGCTATGTTATATGGTGTTGAATGTTGGGCTATGACTCAGGCACATCAACAAAAAATAAAAATTACAGAGATGAGGATGTTAAGGTGGATGTGTGGACATACAAGGATAAACAAAATAAGGAATGAGAGCATTAGAGAGAAAGTCGGAGTTGCATCTATTGAGGAAAAACTTCAAGAGACACATTTGAGATGGTACGGACATGTACTTAGACGACCAATAAATGCCCCTGTTAGGCGATGTAAAACTATGATAAATTTGCACATTAAACGTGGGAGAAGAAGACCAAAAAAGACTTAGTTGACAACAATAAAACAAGATAAATTTTATTTAAATATAGATAATAATATAATAGGAGACAAAGTCCAATGGCGTAGAAGGATCCATATAGCCGACCCCACCTAGTGGGATAAGACTTGGTTGTTATTGCTATTGTTGTTGTTTTAATGAGTGTCTTACCAACTTTAGTTTAAAAAATAAATTTGATCCATCAACATCAGAGTACCTATCATGTGTTAATGAATTTTGAAGATTGACATCAGCATAAGAGACAATCATCATCAATAGACTTCAACTTTTCCAAACAAAATAAAACTTCAAAGGTTTTTTTTGTACTTTTGAAATTGCTCAAACCAAGTTTGAAGTGATGAAAGAACATGATCAATTATAAATAGGTAGTAATTAATTTTAAAGAGATTTTTTTACTTCAAATTCAATTGCTCTGTTTTCTCTCGTCTCTGAATATTAGAATGTCTTTTTCTCCTCCCTCTTTTTAGCATGTGAAAGTTTGATGAATTTGTTAGTTTCTTCTACCAAATTCAGTGTTTTATTAAATCTGTCAATTTCTTTTATAAATAATCATGTTTAAAACTATGATAAAATTTTTTTGGATACAAATTAAGGTATGGATTATGTTATTAACTATTATTTATAGGCTTCTTAAAAATGGGCTCATGAACATGTTATACTAATAATTTTTTTTTAAAAGTTTTTGGTGCCCCAAACTTTTTTGGGCTGGAGACACTTGCCTCACTTTTTACACTACAAGTACGAGCTTGGGCGCATCAATTAATAAGGCAATCAAGATAGAAGGGCCACTTGAGTTGAGTAGATTAATAATCAAAAGAAGGCAATAATCGAACAAAGTGTACAAGGTGTAAGGAAAATAGAAACAGAGAGAGGAAGAGAGGTAACAAAATAATTTTCTTGATTAAATAATTTATCCATGAGATATATAATTTATAGAGATCTTAGGATGCTTAGCCAAATAAAAAAATTAATAAAAAACCATTGGTTCCTGACCAATGGTACACGCAGGATTTATTAATAAAAAAATTAATAAAAAAATTAATAAAGAAAGACAAATAATAGTACATGCAAGATTTATTTACTTGGTTTCCGACCCACCAGAGTTAGTACGTCCAAGGCCTATGTACTCGGCGTGAGTCCACTAATGGTCTCCTTTTTGAAATTTTCGGAGGCGGAGAATACCCATCTTACAGTTCAAAGTACAAGCACAAAAGTTGTAAATTAAATACAACTTGTAAATGAAAAAGCAAACCAAAAAAAACTCGGTCAACTCTAGAAGTCTGAAGCACCATGCACTTTTTCCTGGAGCCTCCTTGGTCGCAGAGCTTTGTCGTAGCACTTTTTGCTTTGCACAGAATGCTTAGACAGATGTGAAAGTTGATGTTCTGAGATGAGGGGTCGAACCCCTTTATATACTGAGTTCTCGGGCGCCTGTAAGCTCTTGGGCGCCTGCCACATCACGGTCAATGTTTATCCGAACCACCAAAATCGCAGCAGGGATAACACCCAGCCTTCCCAGGCGCCTGGGAGCCTCCCAGGCGCCTGGCTTGCTAGGCGCCTGGGATGGGCTTCCCCCAACTGGGGCGCCCAACACTTCTTGGGCGCCTGATTCAAATCAAGCGCCCAGGAAGGTTTCTTCCCAGGTCCGTTTTTCTTGCGTTTGCACTACTATCTTGCCTCCAACTCTAGGTACCTGCAAGACAACAAACACAAGACAAAAACACACATAATCTTAGCCTTAATGATTGGTTCTAACTTTGGATATCACCCGAAATCCTAGGTCAAACCGACGCCTAATGTTCCCTTTCCCGGGGAACACGTCATCACCTACTCCACCCTAGAGAAGTTACGTTTGCCAACAGGGACCTCCGATTGGACTTTTGCTCAGACTCCGAGAACTCGAATCTTGAGACGTCCGACCTCAACCTATCTCTACTTCTGTCCGCGATTCCCGCTCGACTAAAGCTTTTGCCAACCGGAACCTCTGGCTGGACTTTTGCTCGACCTCCAATGTTGGTGCTTGGATGGCTAGAGAGAGAGGGGGGGGGGGGTGAATGTAGCCAGACATAAATTTTCACCTCTTTGAAAACTTTCTGAACTTTGATGGTTAGCAGCGGAAGCAAACAACACAAACAGAAATATGCAGAAATGAATAGCAAACCAAACCGACGCTAACACAGCGATGTACAAGGTTCAGGGATAACTTACCCCTACTATTTGGCGTGCCCATAAGGTGGGCGATCCCTTGATAATCGGCAGATCAAGCCCCGGTGAACCCGGATATAACAGCGCCTCCTTCTCGGTGGAGAAACCTCTCCACAATTGCCTCAAGATGATATGAGATTAAGTGCACTCGACAATGAGAAGGATTGCTCACAAAGATGTAATAAGAACACTCAAGCACAAAGCAACAGAGAGCACAAAACACAGCCCAGCCAAACTCCTCAAGTTTTCTGTCTGTTCATCTCTTCCCGCTCCTCTGCTTCCAGCTTTGTCTTAAGCCTCTGCTCCCATCACCAGGCTCTCCATCAGCATCCACTGAAGCCATAGCCTGACCCCCTGACTCCCTGAGCACTCAGTCCACTGAAGACCTCTCCAGCTGAGCCTCCGTCAGTTGCTAGCCGTGCGCCAAAAGCCGTTGAGACCTGAATTGAGTAAACAGACAAACCTGCTCGATGGAAAGTCCCCATTTGACTCTTCTCCATTGTTTGAATCATCCATGTAAAGTCTGCACACTCCAACAGAAGCTTAGCGAATGCATATCAAACAATATCACACAATATCAGCAGGTAGCAGAGAAAATGCAGACGCGATCAGAAGTCTGACAACAATTTTGAATTAAAGTTACAGCTACTGATTGGTCACTAGACCGATCAGAGAGGACCCTGATCAGTCACCAGACCGATGAGGTATAGTCTTGACCGATCAGGCTCCAGCCTGATCGGTCCACAGTGAGAAATTGGAAATCGCGCACTCCTTGTGATCGATCACCCTTACCCATCACAGATCGTGGATCGGTCACCGGACAGATCCACAGCAGTGCTGGGATTCCCAGCCTTTGCAGGTCAACTGTCATTGATCGGTCACCCGACCGATCAGGTTGTGGCCTGATCGGTCTGGGGACCTATCAGGGCACTCCCTGACCGATCAGGTATAGTCCTGACCGGTCATAATGAGAAACTCGCGATGTTTGATCGGTCCGCCTGACCAATCATAATTCTTAACCGAAGGGCTTTGAGATCCCTCTGATCGTTCACCAGAACGATCAGGAGGTCTCCCTGATCGGTCACCAGACCGATCAGGAGCCAAACAGAAGCCAACCAAGGGTTCTCTGTTCTCTCCCTGATCGGTCATCAGACTGATCAGCCTTCTCTGGATCGGTCACCAGACCGATCCACGACAGGGAGTTCGTGCCAACTCCTTGATCGGCCACCAGACCGATCCAGCCAAGGCCAAATCCACCATAAGTCAAGAGAGCAGACATCCTAGCCTTCTCTGACTTGTGCTCAGTCCCTCGGACCAAGACTCCGTGCCCAGCTTCACTCACCGGGACTTCACCTAGTCCCACTAGGTGTGCCTAGTCCCACTATGTCTTTTCTCATGCCAGCGTACAATCTCCCCGATCCACCTGGACTTCACCTAGTCCCACTAGGTGTGCCTAGTCCCACTAGGTCTTTTCCCATGTCAGCATGCGATCTCCCAGATCCACCTAGACTTCACCTAGTCTCATTAGGTGTGTCTAGTCCCACTAGGTCTTTTCCCATGCCAGTGTGCGATCTCCCAGATCCACCTGGACTTCACCTAGTCCCACTAGGTTTGCCTAGTCCCACTAGGTCTTTTCCCATGCTAGCGTGTGATCTCCCAGATCAATCTGGACTTTATCTAGTCCCACTAGGTGTGCCTAGTCCCACTAGGTCTTTTCCCATGCCAGCGTGTGATCTCCCAGATCCACCTGGACTTCACCCGAATTCATTCAACCAAACTTAAATCATTGTCAACACCAAAACAACAATCGGGCCAGACTGCATCAACAATCTTCCCCTTTTTGTTGTTTGACAATCCCAATTTATGTTTAGGTATTAGATCAATTGAAGTCCATTCAATTATCGTAAGGGAATCAAGATCCTCCCGATTTAAGTTTAGGTATTAGATCAATTGAAGTCCATTCAATTATCGTAAGGGAATCAAGGTCCTCCCCCTACAATATCACAACCCTAAACTTAATCAACCATTCTCTCCCCCTTTGTCAAACATCGAAAAAGGGTATGGTTATTAAATTTAAACACACCTCCCCCTTAAGCGAGGGTCTCTCCCCAAAATGATCAATGGCAATTATGAATTGCACATGAAAACATATACAGAATAATATCATGGTCAAACATGTATATGTTTCATATGACAAGTAGTAATGCAGCTTCATCAGACTGATGATTGATATAGAAAAATTTTTGATTTATCTATGGACGATCAATTTTCAGAAAAATTTCTGTAATTCTGATTCGTTCTAGAATAAACTGCATTAACAATTGAAATTCCATAATAGGGGTGTAGACATCATCATCAGTCGATATTTCAGAAAAAATTTTGAACCATGGTTTGGGTTTCTTGACTGAAAATTATTCCTCATCAAGGAGCAAGAGATCAAGAGACATGATTCAAACAACCCGTTCATATGAATTTCAAAAACTTCAACACGGGTTTGTATCGAATCAATATTATATTTGCTCCAAGTATGATGATTATGTTCCAATTGTACTTGATTTGTATCATATTTGTTTGTAGTATGATCATTAAACTGATACAATTTGATGAAATAGGATCGGACTGAGGAGTTGTTGACCCAATCAGGGAATTCCCTGATCTTATTGGTCACCAGACCGATCAGAGGGATCCCTGATCGGTCGGTGGACCGATCAGGTTCGACATAGAAAATTTTCTGAAACTGATCAGTTTCAGAAATAGGTTTGTTTCAACTCTAAACCCTAATACAATCAGATTCAACTCCTAACATAGTTCCATTAAACAACATTCATTTTCCTTAACCAAGTTTTATTCTCATCAAGATTCAAGACTTTCTATGAAACAAAAACAAAAACAGATTTGTATCAAGATTCAAGACTTTAACCCCTATCAAAGCATGATCAGCATGTGCTAAGCCTGAACTTGAGTATCAAAAACAGGTTTGTATCAAAGCATGATCAGTGGGGAAACAAACACGTCATGGAACTTGAGTACTAAATTTTGAAATATCATAAACTAGGTTAATATGTTGTCCTAAACCAAAATTGGTACAATACATTAAGGTTGTAAAACTCATACAAGATAATTTTGGCTTACTTGGATCAAATTAGTATCAATATATGATCAACTTTCCAAATTTGATCAGTTTGCATGTTTGATGTATGTTTATAACATGTTTCCAAATTTTGATCAACTTTGATAAGTCACAGATCTAGGTTTTGAAGGATCGTTTCTGACATGCAGAGGGCCGGGGGGGGGGGGTGAATGCACTTTTTCGGATCTCGGATCTTTACAGAATTGTTAGCGCAGTGGAAATAATATGCAAAAGAAATTCAAACAATGCTAACACTTATCGTTTACTTGGTATCCACCCAGATGGGTGACTAATCCAAGGATCCACGCCGCGAGCACCACTTTTCACTATCGAAAAGTCTCCTTGAGGTGGAGAAACCTTTACAGCAAAATCTTCCTCTTTACAAATACAGAAATATGAGAGAGGAAGCAAGAATCGCTCTACAAACGAGCAGCACTTCGACACTGTACGGAACCGTACCGTGCATGTGCGAAAAGTGCTCCTTTTATAGGTGAACAGGACAGATTCGCAATCTGTCCAGCCCGCACCAGTCGACTGCCCCTGGGACAGTCGACTGGCCTAACATTAATTGCTAGCCAACGACTAGTTTCGAGGTATACCAGTCAACTGCCCAAATGCCAGTCGACTGGTCCGAGGCCGCAAACTTTCTGTGGGTTTTGGCAGTCGACTGCCTCTGGGCCAGTCGACTTCCTTGCCTCCTAGCTCAGCTCCAGCCACTCCGAACCTTCTCCTTCACGTGTGCCTTCAGGTCTGCTCCCTTGGCTCGCCCCTTGAAGTCCTCTTCCTCTGGATATCGTCCCTCGGATGCGCACGCAAGCCTTCCCTTGGCTTGCCTCCATGCCACCCTTCACGTGTGCCCTTGAAGTCCACTTCCCGACTTGCCCTTGGAGCTCTCCTCCCTCGGCTCTCGTCCCTCGGATATGTCCACCATGTGTGATTCTCCAAGTCCTGCAAACTCAATCACACACATCAAATATAACATAACACTCTAACCTTAAACCTATTCGCCCACACATCAAAACCATGATCTTCCAATCATTTAAGGGTCGATTGCCTCAACAATCTCCCCCTTTTTGATGTGTGGCAATATGTTTAAGTTAGAGATAAACAACAACCACAATAGCAATAGCAAAATATAACAATTGAAAAATCATGAGACATAGTAACCCTAAGAGGTAAACTCCCCCTTAACCTATGTCTTCCCCCATTTTCAATTCTAGTCACAATGCATGTTAAGTTTCCACTTAACAACAGCAATATGTTAAAAAAATATAAGACATATCAGAACCTAAGAGGTACCTCCCCCTTAATCCATGTCTTCTCCATTTTTAAACATTCAAGTTCTAAGTTAGAAAGAAAACCTTAAACCATTCATTCTAAGTTAAAATTCTAACTTAAATCACTCATTCTCCCCCTTTGACACCATCAAAATGATTGCCTCAAGCAACCAAACCCTAGGGCATCAAAAGTGAGAATATTGAATTTCTAAAATTTCTCACATTGGCTGAAAACAGGCGTGCCAGTCGACTGCCCATGGGGCAGTCGATTTATACGCTATTAGTCTGATTTTTCAGGTTTTCTGCCGAATTTCAGAAACTTCCAGAAAATTTCAAAAATTGTAAAATTTTGTATACATGTTTGAAATGTTATACTCTATTAGGGAAAAATATTAAACCATATAAATTTCAACCATACATGACTTTTGATAAAAATCCAAAAGCTTTGAAAACCACTACATTTTGTATCAAACTTTGAATCTAATTTTGCAATCATATGAATTTTAAAAGCATGGCAAAGTATGTAAGACATAAAATGATTTTCAAAGGTTTAAAATGTCCAACTATGATCTTTGGACAAAGTGTCCATTGATTAAACACTTGCCTTCCCCATAGTTGGTCTAATTTTTATATATTGATACCTCTAATGGTCCAACAATGCGCCACAAGCACAAGTGAGTCAAATGTATCACCCTAATGGATCAAGCACCCTTTTCCAAAGCTAATATCTCCAAGTTCACCCTATACTTCCACAAAACACTTTCCAAGGCCTCTTCTTAAGGATGTAAACTCCGATTCGGGAAGAGGCTTGGTAAAGATGTTGGCTAGGTTCGACTTTGATTCAACATAGTGTAGTTCTATGTCTCCCCTTGCCACATAGTCTCTAATGAGGTGATGTTTCACTTCAATGTGTTTTGTCCTAGAATGGTGAACCCGATTTTTAGTTAAATTGATTGTACTTACATTATCACACAAGACTTTGACATTGGTGTAATGTAGCTCATAATCCTCTAAGGTGTGCATGATCCAAAGGAGTTGATAAACACACTCACCCATTGCCACATATTCCGCTTCCGTTGTTGATAGGGCAACGCATGGTTGTTTCCTACTACTTCAACTAACTAAGGAAGACCCAAGGAATTGACATCCTCCACTTGTACTTTTCCTATCTAACTTACAACCTGCATAGTCCGAGTCGGTGTATCCAATTAGATCAACACTAGGGTTCTAGGATACCAAAGTCCGACATTGAGGGTCCCTTTCACATACCTTAAGATCCTCTTGACTACAACCAAATGGGACTTTTTGGCACAAGATTGGTACCTTGCACACATACTTACCGCAAAAAGAATGTCGGGTCTACTAGCGGTTAGGTATAGGAGGCTACGAATCATGCTCCTATATTGTTTAGAGTCTACCATTTTCCCTTCAATATCACTATCTATTTTCACATTGGTTCCTATGGGTGTAGATGCAACCTTAGCATTTTCTAAACCAAATTTCTTTAACATCTCCTTAGCATATTTGGTTTGAAAGACATGTGTGCCTTCATTAGTTTGCTTAACTTAAAGGCCTAAGAAGAAGGTTAACTCTCCTACAAGACTCATCTCAAATTCATCTTCCATACACTTGATGAATTCTTGTAGGAAGTCATTATTTGTTGACCCAAAAATGATATCGTCTACATAGACTTGGGCAATAAATATGTCCTTGTCCTTAGATTTTAGGAACAATGTAGGGTCAATTGTTCCTCTCCTAAACCCCTTAGACACTAAAAATGAAGAAAGCCTTTCATACCAAGCACGGGGAGCTTGTTTCAATCCATATAAAGCTTTTCTTAATTTGAACACGTGTCTTGGATAGTTAGGGTCCTCAAACCCGGGGAGTTGTTCTACATAGACCTCTTCCTTATTGATCCCATTAAGGAATGCCGACTTCACATCCATTTGGTGGAGTGTGAAATCCATGTGAGCGGCATAGGCTAGTAGAATTCTAATTGATTCTAACCTAGCTACGGGGGCATAAGTCTCATCATAATCTAGTCCCTCAACTTGGTTAAAACCCCTAGCTACCAATCTAGCCTTGTTCCTAGTGATTTTATCTTGATCATCTAGTTTGTTCCTAAAGACCCATCTTGTGGTTACAATGGTACAATCAGCGGGCCTAGGAACTAACTCCCAAACTTCACTTCTCTCAAATTGATTTAGCTCTTCTTGCATGGCTAAAACCCAATCAACATCTCCCAATGCTTCATCAATGGACTTGGGTTCTAATTGGGAGATTAGAGTTATTTGACTAGTTTGATCCCTAAAGTAGGACCTGGTCCTTACTCCTTGAGTGACATCACCCACAATTTGGTCAATAGGGTGATCATGGTGATGTCTCAATGGCCTAGAGGTTGTAGGTTCATTTACTCCTTCTTCCTCATCCTCTAGGGTACTTCTAACTCCCCCTTGATCATTGCCCTCCAAATGTAGGTCTTGGATTCTTTGAGCAAGGGGTTGGACCTCCTCTATGTCTTTATCAATTGAGGCCTTCCTAGGGTAGGTACTAGTTGTTTCATCAAATTTGACATTTGAGGACTCCTCAATCACCTTTGTTCTCTTGTTGTACACTCTATAACCCCTACTATTTAAAGAGTACCCTACTAGAATCCCTTCATCGGCTTTTGACTCAAATTTCCTTAGGTTATCTTTGGTATTTAAGATGTAGACTTTACATCCAAAGACTCTAAAATAATGAACTTGAGGTACCCTTCCATTCCACAATTCAAAGGGTGTTTTTCCTAAAAACCTATGTACCAACACCCGGTTTTGGATATAACAAGCGGTGTTAACCGCTTCGGCCCAAAAATAGCTAGGAAGGGAATATGCATTAAGCATAGTCCTAGCAGCTTCCTGTAGGGCTCGGTTTCTCCTCTCAACTATCCCATTTTGTTGAGGAGTCCTTGGGCATGAGAACTCATGCTTGTACTCATTTTCAACACAAAATTGTGTGAAACTAGCGTATTGGAACTCCCCACCATGGTCACTCCTAATTCGGTTTATTTTGGTATGTTTTTCATTTTCTACCCTCTTACTAAATCCTATGAAGATCCCTAGGGTATCATCCTTATGTTTCAAGAAATAGACCCATGTAAACCTAGAAAAATCAACTACTATCACTAGGCAATACTTACTTCCTACAAGTGAAGTGTTGGGGACGAGATGGCTAGAGAGGGGGGGGGGGTGAATATAGCCAATCACTTTTTCTTTGAAGAGTTAGCACGTTTCTGCACTTGAAGTTGTTAGTAGCACAGCGGAAGAAGCAAAGGTAAAAAGAACAGTGCAGTAAACGAAAACAGAGATGACGGCAAACCAAGACAACTACCAAGAACGCTAACAAGAGGGTTTACAAGGTTCGGGGATAACTTGCCCCTACTCCTTGGCGTGCCCTTAAGGTGGGCGATCCCTTGATCGTCGGCAGATCAAGCCCCGGTGATCACTGGATATAAAGCAACCTCCTTCTCGGTGGAGAAACCTCTCCACAGCGTTTCAATCACAGATAAATGTTTAAGCTCAATGAAACAACAAGAAGGATCTTACTCAAGCACTCAGCAAGGACAAGAACATAGCAAGCTTCCTTGAGCTCCACCCAGTGGCGATCTCACGCAAGAACCCTTCTTCGTGTCTTCCCACTGTCGGACTCCAAGCTCCGTGTTCCCTCCTTCAAGGCTCAAGTAACGGATGATTGCTTCTCAATCGCTTGCTCAGAATGATGGCAATCTCAAGAACACAGCAAGCTTGATGTGGAGAACTCAAGGCACAGGAACTCAAGAACACAAGCTGTAAATTTTCGAACACTGCTTCACCGAAGCTGTCTCCCGTTCCTTTTGTTTCTCCACCAAGAATCAAGTGACCTCATCTCCAGCAGCCTCCAGCTGCCTCACTGCCAACGCTAGCTACACTAAACCCTTACTGAACTTCCTGAGCTCCCTCAGCCAAGCTTCAGTCAGCGGCTTCAGTCCTGCAACTCCAGCCGTTGCAACCTGAGTTGAGAAATGGACAAACATGCTCCAAAGAAAGCCCTCTTTGACTTCTCCTTGAGTGTTTGAATCCTCTCCTGTCACCTGTAGCTTAATCAGACTGTTAGAGCAGCATATCATATAGTGAATCAAAGATCAGAGGTAAGCTCAACCCTCATTCGAAAAATAGAAGTTTTAGGTACCCAAACCTTGGGACCTAAAGCATCAACTAAACATGACTTAGACACCCATGCCTTGACCACTTTCTTTTGAGTTTTGGGTGTCCTAGATTGTCTCATGTCAGTCCTAGACATGAGGGACATAAATGAGGGTTCCTTAGGGCGGTAACCAATACCGGCCCTATTGTAGATTGCCCTTTGGGCATTTAGAATCATATCTAGGGTCTTAGAGCTAGTTGAGAACTTCTCAAGAATATTCTTGAGCTTCTCAACTTCACTCTTCAATGATTGGTTTTCCTCTACTAACAAGTTATCATGCAAATCATTTACTTCCTCAACTTTAGAGGATTTCAAAATTTCAATTTCATGTTTCAATGATTTGATTTCATCTTCTAGCAATTCGACATGCAAATCATCAATGTTATCATCTCTAGAAGCCTTCAATCGATCAATTTCTAATTGCAATGCTTTAACTTTATTTTCGATGCTTTAGCCTCTGATGTCTCTGAGATACACTCCAGCAGACATGGTATGATGAGTGGCGCAGCCACACATTTCCAGGAGGTGTACCTTCATCGAGTACTGCACCAGGGTCCTGTGCTCCTACTGATGCGATGATGGATGACCATATGCACGATGACGACCCACCAGCTGATCATTGAGCTTGGATGTTTATTGTCTCTTTTCATGATGTGTGTACTTGACATGTTTGACTTTTGGGCTGTATGCCCTTGACTTGCTTAGTGTGGCTTTGTGCCACACATCTCTGGATTTCGGTGACTTGCATCATGTTATGTCTTAGGATATTTTATGAGCTACTCTTTGTGATGCTCCTGCATGTTTTATTCTACTTGATGATGCTATGATGACTACTATTTGGATTTGTGCTATATTGCCATGATTATGTTTTTATCACATGATATTAGTATATCTATTGTTGATGCCATGATTGTTTATGTGAGTTTTATCTGCATGTTTGCTAAATTGCCATGTTCATGCTTACAATGTCATGTATACTTGATACTTATGAATGTTATGGCATGCTTTGCGAGTTTATACTTCATACTCATATGATGCATGTGATTGCTATGTCTTGCTATATCTTTTTCACATGTGTTCGTATGGTTATCCATCAAATCAATCATATCCTTGTTTTGGGATACCCCTAGGGTTGAGGGGGAGTATGATTTAGACTTAACAGCCTCTCTAGACCCTTTTCGGTATTCGACAAAGGGGGAGAGTGTGGATTGGTTAAGTTTAGGATGATCATGTTGTAGGGGGAGGATCTGGATTCCCTTATGATTCTAAAGTTGAAAAATATTGATTAAGATCCCTAACCTTAGATCGGGTTGTCAAACAACAAAAAGGGGGAGATTGTTGATGCAGTCTGGCCCTGATTGTTGTTTTGGTGTTGACACCGATTTAAGTTTAGGTGGATGTTTATTGATTATGATTAAGTCCTGATCGGGGATCAGGCATGGTATGGAAAATCCTAGTCTGGAGGGCTAGGTGCTGGAAAATCCTAATCTGGAGGGTTAGGTGTTGGAAAAGTCCTAATTCGGAAGGGTTGGGTGAAAAGTCCTAGCTTGGAGGGCTAGGTGAAAAGTCCTAACTTGGAGGGTTAGGTGTAAATTCCCATCCTGGAGAATTAGGTGAAAAAGTCCTGGCTTGGAGGGTCAGGTGCCTAGCTTGGAGGGCTAGGTTGGATGAAGTTCTAACTCGGAAGGGTTGGGTGAAAAGTCCTAGCTTGGAGGGCTAGGTGAAAAGTCCTAGCTTGGAGGGCTAGGTGAAAAGTCCTAACTTGGAGGGTTAGGTGCAAATTCTCAACTTGGAGAGTTAGATGGAAAATCCTTAGCTTGGAGGGCTAAGGTGGATGGAAACTTAGCTTGGAGGGCTGAGTTTGAGTCCCTGGATCGGTCTGGTGATCGATCAGGGATTCTGGCACGCTGCTCCTTTGTGGATCAGTCTGGTGACTGATCCAGAGATGGCTGATCGGTCGGGTGACCGATCAGGGAGCACACAGTGAGGTTGGGAACCTACTGTGCTGCTCTTGATCGATCTGGTGACTGATCAGGGAGTGTGCGTTTCACTCATTGACTGGCTCCTGATCGGTCTGGTGACCGATCAGGGAGCAAGCAGTGAGGTTGAGTTCCCTTGCTGAACTGCTCCTGATCGGTCTGATGACCGATCAGGATCACTGTGCAGATTGTTCCGGAGAACGATCAAGCGTCGCAGGTTCCTCTCTATGATCGAGGACGGAGCCTGATCGGTCTGGTCAGGTTCTGATCGGTCTGGTGACCGATCAGGAGGCTTCCTGATCGGTCTGGTGACTGATCAGAAGGCTTAGTCTGCGAAACTCAGAAATCGCTCAATATAAGGGTGGATCGGTCCGGTGAACGATCCACGACCTGGGATCGGTCTAGTGATCGGTCCAGGAGAATCTCAAAGAAATCGCGATTTCTGTTTGAGCGTTGGGGATCGATCAGGACGAAGCCTGATCGGTCTAGAACCAGCCTGATCGGTCTGGTGACCGATCAGGAGGTTCTCTGATCGGTCCGGTGACCGATCACTTTAATTCAAATTGCACTGTCAGACGCTCTGATCACGTCTGCACATCTGATATTTGAATTAAAGTGATCGATCACCGGACCGATCAGAGAACCTCCTGATCGGTCACCAGACCGATCAGGCTGGTTCCAGACCGATCAGGCTTCGTCCTGATCGATCCCCAACGCTCAATCAGAAATCACGATTTCTTTGAGATTCTCCTGGACCGATCACCAGACCGATCCCAGGTCGTGGATCGTTCACTGGACCGATCCACCCTTATATTGAGCGATTTCTGAGTTTCGCAGACTAAGCCTTCTGATCGGTCACCGGACCGATCAGGAAGCCTCCTGATCGGTCACCGGACCGATCAGAACCTGACCAGACCGATTAGGCTCCGTCCTGATCGATCATAGAGAGGAACCTGCGATGCTTGATCGTTCTCCGGAACGATCTACACAGTGATCCTGATCGGTCATCAGACCGATCAGGAGTAGTTCAGCAAGGGAACTCAACCTCACTGCTTGCTCCCTGATCGGTCACCAGACCGATCAGGAGCCAGTCAATGGGTGAAACGCACACTCCCTGATCGGTCACCAGATCGATCAAGAGCAGCACAGTAGGTTCCCAACCTCACTGTGTGCTCCCTGATCGGTCACCCGACCGATCAGTCATCTCTGGATTGGTCACCAGACCGATCCACGAAGGAGCAGCGTGCCAGAATCCCTGATCGATCACCAGACCGATCCAGGGACTCAAACTTTGCCCTCCAAGCTAAGTTTCCATCCACCATAGCCCTCCAAGCTAAGGATTTTCCATCTAACTCTCCAAATTGGGAATTTGCACCTAACCCTCCAAGTTAGGACTTTTCACCTAGCCCTCCAAGCTAGGACTTTTCACCTAGCCCTCCAAGCTAGGACTTTTCACCCAACCCTTCCGAGTTAGAACTTCATCCAACCTAGCCCTCCAAGCTAGGCACCTGACCCTCCAAGCTAGGACTTTTTCACCTAATTCTCCAGGATGGGAATTTGCACCTAACCCTCCAAGTTAGGACTTTTCACCTAGCCCTCCAAGCTAGGACTTTTCACCCAACCCTTCCGAATTAGGACTTTTCCAACACCTAACCCTCCAGATTAGGATTTTCCAGCACCTAGCCCTCCAGACTAGGATTTTCCACACCATGCCTGATCCCTGATCAGGACTTAATCATAATCAATAAACATCCACCTAAACTTAAATCGGTGTCAATACCAAAACAACAATCAGGGCCAGACTGCATCAACATGAAGGAGTACTATGACAATCAAATAAATCTATATGCAAAAGTTCTAAAGATAAGAAAGTGGTGATTAGAGTTTTACCTTTGTGTGATTCTTTTGATTGCTTACCCTCTTGGCATGCATCACACAACTTGTTCTTCTCGTACTTGATCATTGGGAGCCCCTTCACCAATTCTTCCTTAGCCACTCTTGCAATGCTTCTCATGTTGACGTGTCCAAGTCTCCAATGCCACAACCACCCTTCTTCTTCTTTAGACATGAGACACTTAACAACATTGTTAGTAGCATAACATAGATCAAGATAATATAAATTTGCCTCTCTAAACCCTTCTAATATGATATCACTTGATTCATTATGTCTAATGATGCATTTTCTAGCATGAAATTCTACTCTAAAACTGACATCACATAATTGACTTACACTTAATAAATTAAACTTCATATCTTTGATTAAAAGTACCTTATGTATGGAAATGGTGGGAGATACCTCAATTGTGCCCCTACCAATGATTCTCAACTTTCCACTATTCCCAAAGGAGACCATCCCTTCTCTTAGGTAGCTAATAGTGGTGAACTTGCTCACATCCCCGGTCATGTGCCTTGAGCATCCACTATCTACTATCCACATAGTTGGGGCCTCCTTCACCTTTACCTAAACAACATGGAAAGCATACTCTTTTGGTACCCATATCTTTGATACATAAGCATCATTTAGAAATCTCTTAGGTACCCATGCCTTCTTTGTGGTTCCCCTAGCTCCTAGTCTCCTAGATGCACCAATCCTACCGGTAAGTGAGACAAAGGCTACCTCCTTTGTTTTAGGCCTATAACCCAACCCGGCTTTGTTGTACACAGCCCTTTGACTGTTGATGATCATATCTAGGTTACTAGATCTCACTTGGAATTTCCTAAGGGCCTTGGTGAGGTCATCTACCTGTTTTCTTAATTTCTTATTTTCATTTTCAAGGTGTGAAACATGTGAAGAGGTAGAGCTAGCATGCAAATATTTAAGTCTAGTAGCTTCTACTCTAAGCATGGCAATTTATTCTTTTAGATCCTTAACTTTACTTCTAGCCTTAGCTAAGTCCATGTTCGTGCTAGAAATTATTTTCACTAAAGTAGAGGAGGGTAAGTGGTATACCTCACTTACCGAAGCTTCTGATTCTGATGATGAAGTGGAGGAGCTCTCATCTTCACTACTTGAGCTTCGTTCATCATCCGATGAGTCTGAGTGATCTTGTGCCATAAGAGCAAAGTGGGAGACTTGCTCTTCTTCTTCCTCTGAGGATGAGGGATCATCCTAAGTTGCCTTGAGGTTGGTGGCACCCTTCTCCTTTCCCTTTGATTTCTTCTTGTCACTCTTCTTCTTCTCTTCCTTCTTGTCATCCATTTTCTTCAATTGGGGGCACTCGTTCTTCATATGTCCCTCTTGGTGACAGTTGTAGCAAATTATGTCCTTGGCCTTACTCTTACCTTTGGCCCCTTTCCTAGCATAGGATTTGTTAGATAAACTTTTAAACGCTCTACGAAATTTTCTTACCATGAAGGCCTCTTGGTCACTATCCATAGAGGTGCTTGACTCCTCTGAGTCTGATGAAGATGAGTAGACCACCTTCTTCTTCTCCTTCCTCTTCTTCTTCTCCTTTTCTGCAACAAAAGCAATACCTTTCTCTTTTGCCGAGACATTAGCTTGCTCGTGTAGTTCAAATTCACAGAAAAGATCATCTAATTTAACAATTGACAAATCCCTCGATACCTTGTATGCATCAACCATGGATGCCTACAAGGTGGTTCTCGGGAAGGCTTGTAAAACATACCTGACGATGTCCCGGTTTTCTATCTTCTCTTCAATCACATGGAGCTCATTTATCACTTCTTTTACCCTTCCATGTAGCTGGCTGGCAGTTTCGTTGCTCTTCATGGAAAGGGATTGCAGTTTGGCTACTAGTAAGTCCTTCTTAGCTCTTCTGGACTCGTTTGACCCCTCGTTTAGTTCAACCAACTTGTCCCATAGTTCCTTGGCACTCTTGAATGGCCCCACCTTGTTCAGTTGCTCCTTCGAGAGCCCGCATTGTAATGTGGTGGTGGCCTTGGCATTTGATTGCGCCCTCTTCATCACCTCCTTCGACCATGATCTCATTGGTGTTGGGTCTCCTCTTTCATCGACGGGCGCCTCGAAGCCATCTGCAACACTTATCCAAGTTTCAATATCATTCATGAGGTAGTATTGCATCCTACCTTTCCAATAGGCGAAGTCGTTCCCGTCAAAGAACGGAGGTCGTGCGGTGGAGTATCCCTCTTGAAATGCCATCACAATTGTTCCGGTTGACTGTTAGATCTTCCAAAATGTACCGGCTCTGATACCAACTGAAGGATCGTTTCTGGCGTGCAGAGGGGGGGGGTGAATGTACTTTTTCGGATCTCGGATCTCGGATCTCTACAGAATTGTTAGGGCAGCGGTAATAATATGCAAAAGAAATTCAAACAATGCTAACTCTTATCGTTTACTTGGTATCCACCCAGATGGGTGACTAATCCAAGGATCCACGCCGTGAGCACCACTTTTCACTATCGAAAAGTCTCCTTGAGGTGGAGAAACCTTTACAGCAAAATCTTCCTCTTTACAAATGCAGAAATATGAGAGAGGAAGCAAGAATCGCTCTACAAACAAGCAACACTTCGACACTGTACGGAACTGTACCGTGCAGGTGCGAAAAGTGCTCCTTTTATAGGTGAACAGGACAGATTCGCAATCTGTCCAGCCCACACCAGTCGACTACCCCTGGGGCAGTCGACTGGCCTAGCATTAATTGCTAGCCAATGGCTAGTTTCGGGGTATACCAGTCGACTGCCCAAATGCCAGTCGACTGGTCCGAGACCGCAAGCTTTCTGTGGGTTTTGGCAGTCGACTGCCTCTGGGCCAGTCGACTGCCTTGCCTCCCAGCTCAGCTCCAGCCACTTCGAACCTTCTCCTTCACGTGTGCCTTCAGGTCTGCTCCCTTGGCTCGCCCCTTGAAGTCCTCTTCCTCTGGCTATCGTCCCTCGGATGCGCACGCAAGCCTTCCCTTGGCTTGCCTCCATGCCACGTTTTACATGTGCCCTTGAAGTCCACTTCCCGGCTTGCCCTTGGAGCTCTCCTCCCTCGGCTCTCGTCCCTAGGATATGCCCACCATGTGTGATTCTCCAAGTCCTGCAAACTCAATCACACACATCAAATACAACATAACACTCTAACCTTAAACCTATTCGCCCACACATCAAAACCATGATCTTCCAATCATTTAAGGGTCGATTGCCTCAACAGGTTTGTCTTAACCATAGATTTAACTATGTTGGAGTACTCTTAATAAATTATAGTCCCAAATGTATACAAATACAAATGAGAGAATTTTCAAGTGACACCAATAAAATGGAACACATGAGAAAAATTCTCATGTATCTAAATTGGATATGGAGTTTATGATTTCCATTTATCTCCAATCATCTAGGTCCGAGATGAAGAATAACCATTCCTCATAGGTAGTAAATATCCATTAAATGGAGGAAATGGCAAGCACATCCCTAACTAGGAATGACCATGTTTTTGGAGCACCAAATATCAACCACCCATGTTAATAGATGCTCCCCCTCAACCAATGCCTATACAATTCTAAATATAGAGGTTTTAGGTACCCAAATTTTGGGACCTAATGCATCAACAATGAAGGACTTAGGCACCCATGCCTTAGTCATTTTGTTTTTGACTTTTTGAACCCTAGAATCATTTGATGATTTAAAATGGGTTCTTGACATTAATGATACAAAGGTTGGTTCCTTAGGTCGGTATCCTATACCGTCCTTGTTATAAACCGCTCTTTGTGAATTTAGTATCATGTCTAATGTTTTAGAGCTAGTTGAAAACTTCTCAAGAATATTCTTGAGGTTTTCAATTTCACTCCTTAGGATCTTGTTCTCATCCTTAAGGGATTCATCATGAAAAGCATTAATATCCTCTACCCTAGAGGATTGTAATTCTTCTACTTCCAATTTCAACAATTTAACTTTGTTCTTGGATTTTTTAAGCAACCTAGTTAGACATGCAATGGTTCTATATCACTTATCTAACTCAGGAGAGATTACCTCTTCATCATCTTCGGTTGAGGAGTCCCTTGATTCGGTATCACTCCTTTATTCATTTGAATCCTCTATGGCCATGAGGGTCACATGACAGTAGGTCTTCTCCTCCTCCTTGTCCTTCTTCTCCTTCTTCTTCTTTTTGTCACCTGCCACTAAAGCAATACCTTTCTCCTTTGAACTTTTGTTAGAGATCTCATGTAGTTTCATTTCACAAAATAGATCTTCTAACTTACCAAAAGATAAATCCTTGGAAACCTTGTAAGCATCCACCATGGATGACCACAAGGCGTTCCTAGGGAAAGCTTTGAGAACATACCTTATAAGATCTCGGTTCTCTACCTTCTCATTTATGGAGTGTAGACCATTGAGGATCTCCTTGAATCGTCCATGGAGTATACTTACAGTTTCATCTACTTCCATGGATAGCTTTTGAAGTTGGCTGAGAAGGAGGTCCTTCTTGGCTGTCCGGGTTTCATGCGTTCCTTCATGGAGCTCAATGACCTTGTTCCAGAGGTCCTTGGCAGTGGAAAAGGGGCCGACTTTGATCAACTCTTCCTTGGTCATCCCACATTGTAGGGTGACCACAGCTTTGACATCAGCTTCCCCTTTTCGAATTTATTCAGCCGACCAACTTGAGAACTCGAGCTCTTTTCCTTCAACATCTCTTGGAAGGATGAAGCCCTCCTTCACAGCAAACCACATATTAATGTTGGTCTTCAAATAATACTCCATCTTCAATCTCTAATATTGGAAATCAGTGCCGTCGAAGAATGGAGGTCGGCTGGTGCTGAACCCTTCTCTTCCCATGGCCATCGTTGTTGACTCTCGGATGTTAAGCCATTTGAACAGAGCCCCAAGCTCTGATACCACTTGTTGGTGCTTGGATGGATAGAGAGGGGGGGGGGGTGAATGTAGCCAGACACAAATTTTCACCTCTTTGAAAACTTTCTGAACTTTGATGGTTAGTAGCGGAAGCAAACAACACAAATAGAAATATGCAGAAATGAATAGAAAACCAAACCGACGCTAATACAGGGATGTACAAGGTTCGGGGATAACTTGCCCCTACTCCTTGGCGTGCCCGTAAGGTGGGCGATCCCTTGATCGTCGGCATATCAAGCCCCGGTGAACCCGGATATAACAGTGCCTCCTTGTCGGTGGAGAAACCTCTCCACAATTGCCTCAAGTTGATATGAGATTAAGTGCACTCGACAATGAGAAGGATTGCTCACAAAGATGTAACAAGAACGCTCAAGCACAAAGCAACAGAGAGCACAAAACACAGCCTAGCCAAACTCCTCAAGTTTTCTGTCTGTTCATCTCTTCCCACTCCTCTACTTCCAGCTTTGTCTTAAGCCTCTACTCCCATCACCAGGGTCTCCATCAGCATCCACTGAAGCCACAGCCTGACCCCCTGACTCCCTGAGCACTCAGTCCACTGAAGACCTCTCCAGCTGAGCCTCCGTCAGTTGCTAGCCGCGCGCCAAAAGCCATTGAGACCTGAATTGAGTAAACAGACAAACCTGCTCGATGGAAAGTCCCCATTTGACTCTTCTCCATTGTTTGAATCATCCATGTAAAGTCTGCACACTCCAACAGAAGCTTAGCGAATGCATATCAAACAATATCACACAATATCAGCAGGTAGCAGAGAAAACGCAGACGCGATCAGAAGTCTGACAACAATTTCGAATTAAAGTTACAGCTACTGATTGGTCACCAGACCGATCAGAGAGGACCCTGATCAGTCACCAGACCGATGAGGTATAGTCCTGACCGATCAGGCTCCAGCCTGATCGGTCCACAGTGAGAAATTGGAAATCGCGGACTCCTTGTGATCGATCACCCTTACCCATCACAGATCGTCGATCGGTCACAAGACAGATCCATAGCAGTGCTGGGATTCCCAGCCTTCGCAGGCCAACTCTCACTGATCGGTCACCCGACCGATCAGGTTGTGGCCTGATCGGTCTGGGGACCGATCAGGGCACTCCCTGACCGATCAGGTATAGTCCTGACCGGTCATAATGAGGAACTCGCAATGTTTGATCGGTCAGCTTGACCGATCATAATTCTTCACCGAAGGGCTTTGAGATCCCTCTGATCGTTCACCAGAACGATCAGGAGGCCTCCCTGATCGGTCTGGTGACCGATCAGGGAGGCCAAATAGAAGCCAACCAAGGGTTCTCTATTCTCTCCCTGATCAGTCACCAGACCGATCAGCCTTCTCTGGATCGGTCACCAGACTGATCCACGACAGGGAGTTCGTGCCAACTCCTTGATCGGCCACCAGACCGATCCAGCCAAGGCCAACTCCACCATAAGTCAAGAGAACATACTTCCTAGCCTTTTTTGACTCGTGCTCAGTCTCCCGAACCAAGACTTCGTGCCCAGCTTCACTCATCGGGACTTCACCTAGTCCCACTAGGTGTGCCTAGTCCCACTAGGTCTTTTCTCATGCCAGCGTACGATCTCCCCGATCCACCTGGACTTCACCTAGTCCCACTAGGTGTGCCTAGTCCCACTAGGTCTTTTCCCATGCGAGCGTGCGATCTCCCAGATCCACCTGGACTTCACCTAGTCCCATTAAGTGTGCCTAGTCCCACTAGGTCTTTTCCCATGTCAGCGTGCGATCTCCCAGATCCACCTGGACTTCACCTAGTCCCACTAAGTGTGCCTAGTCCCATTAGGTCTTTTCCCATGCCAGCGTGCGATCTTCCAGATCCATCTGGACTTCACCTAGTCCCACTAGGTGTGCCTAGTCCCACTAGGTCTTTTCCCATGCCAGCGTACGATCTCCCAAATCCACCTAGACTTCACCCGAATTCATTCAACCAAACTTAAATCGTTGTCAACACCAAAACAACAATCGGGTCAGACTGCATCAACATCCAAGAACTCGAATCTCGAGACGTCCGACCTCGACCCGTCTCTACTTCTATCCATAATCCTCGCTTAGCTAAGACTCCATTGCCCGATCCCCGACCAGGACTTAGTGCTCAGTCCCCCGGATCAAGACTTCGTGCCCAGCTTCACTCACCAGGACTTAGTTCACCTAGCTTCAGTTACTAAGACCCAGCTTCACTCACCAGGATTTAGTCCACCAAGCTTCACTCACTAGGATTTCTTCCACCTAGCTTCCCTTGCTAGGACCCAGCTTCACTCACCAGGATTTCTTTTCACCAAAATCACTCCTTTGCTAGTCATCATGATCCTGACTAGACTTCTTCCAATCTTCAGGTAAATATAATTCCAAACCTCAAGTCCGGTTAGGTTTAATCCCTTGGTCAAACTGACCAACCTTGGGCTCTATTCATTCTACCAAACATCAGATCCTGTTTGGCTAACCCTTTGTCAAACTGATCAAAACCTGGGTTTACCCTACCAAACATAAGGTCCTATTTGGTTTAACCCTTGATCACTTTGACTACACCTTATATTGTCAAACATATATAATATCACTAACTTTAGTATATTGTCAAACATCGAAACACTAGAGGATGACTGTTCATCACTGATACTCTTTGCACCAACAATCTCCCCCTTTTTTATGTTTGACAATATCTTAAGTTAGGTTAGGTCTAAGGGTTCTAGGTTTAACACTTGGGAGAAATCGAAGAAAATCTAACTTAAGCCTCTCTCCCCCTTTGTCACACATCAAAAAAAGAAATAACGAAAAAAATTTGCACCAACAATAAGATTATTTTTTTTGAAAAAAAATGTAACTTAAGCCTTTCTTCCCCTTTTAAGATAATCTCTCTCCTCCTTTTGAAAATACTTAAGATATATATATATATATTTTGAAAAATAATTTTCAAAACTCTTCCCCTATTTTTTTAAAGAAAAACTAAGTGTTAGGACATTTGCGTCTTGCTAGAGGGGGGGAGGGGTGAATAGCTTCTCTTGGATTTTGTCTACAAATTATTAGCCAAAGCACAAGAAAAATATAGACAATAAGGAAAACAATGAAGGCAATACTAACTCCCTTGATTTACTTGGTCTTCACCTCCTTGAGGTGACTAATCCAAGGATCCACACCCACACAACCAAGCTCCACTATGCTTTTCTCCTTTTCAACTCAAGCTTGACGGTGGATAAACCTTTACAAGATGATCTCTTCCTCTTACAAGATTAGAATAATTTTGGAGGAAGAGATTGATAGTATATAAGCTTAGAGATCTCAGAACAAGCAAGAAAGATCGAGAGAATCATGTTGTTGCTACTTCAAGCATTGAAATATGCTTTTGTATAACCCTCGACATCAGTCGACTGGCAGTATCATCAGTCGACTAATGTGCTTCAACGGCTACTATAGAAAGCGTTTGATTTCTACCGTCAGCATTCAATGGTCACTTATCAGTTGATTGGGACTTGATCCAGTCGACTAATCTTTCTGTTCGTTGAAGAAATCGACTAATTCACTATCAATCGACTGAATCCACCGTATCAGTCGACTGATCCTCTCATCAGTCGACTGATACCTGATAAAACTCAGGTTTTATTTTTCCTTTGCGTAGATACAAGCCTTCAAACCCTTCCATCAACCTCGCGCCCTTAGGATGCTTCCGAGCCCTCGACTCCTCATCCTTGCGCTTGCCTTGAAGTGTTTCCCTCGGCCTTGCCATGCTAAGTCTTCTTCTATCAATTCTTCATTCCTGGACTTAAACTCAAGTTTCATGTTAGATCACCAACATTACATAACTTAAACTGATTTAACCAAACATCAAAAGTAAATAATGTTTGGGGCATGAATGCACCAATAATCTCTCCATTTTTGATAACTTTCTATCAGAGGGATTCAACTCGAACGTTGGCTTTGGCCAATTTACGAGACAAATACGAAATCAAATCGTAAAGTTGTGATTCGAGATAGTCTCTTACCGTTATTTGTTCATCTTCTGAAATTGATAGCTTTCTGGTTCCGACGCTTTCTTTCGATTCCGATTCTGATTCGATGTCAAGATTGTCCGAGGCTGTCAACGCGAGGAGGTTGGCGTGTGGAGCTTCTTCTTCGTCCTCTGAAGATGACTCATCCCACATAGCTTGGAGGGCCTTCTTTCTCCGAGTCTTCTTCTTCTCCTTCAAGTTGGGACACTCCGATTTGTATTGACCATTCTTGTTGCACCCATAACAGGTTACCTCACTCTTCGCCTTCTGACTAGTAGTAGGTTCGGCTAGGTCAACCTTTTGTTGAACCGCCTTCTTCTTCTTTCTTTGGCCCTTGATCATCTTGTAGTAATTCTGGGCCATCCCGACTAGCTCTGGATGATCGATTCCGTCGTCATTAGATTCCGAGTCAGAATCGGACTCGGGTATCGGTTGCAACTTCTTTTTCTTCTACTTTTGAGGGACTTTACCTGCAAATAATGCTATACCTTTCTCAACCTATGCAGCGTTAGTCTGTTCGTGTAGCTCTAATTTAGAAAATAACTCATCAAGCTTAATGTTAGATAAGTTTCTTGAAACCTTGTGCGCATCTACCATAGATGCCCACAAAGAGTTTCTTGGGAACGAGTTTAGAGTGTACCTTATTAGGTCACGGTTTTCTACCTTGTGACCTATTGTGTGTAGACCATTCATTATTTCTTGGATCCTTGAGTGAAGTTGTGCAACTGTCTTGCTATCTTGCATTTAGATAGTGTACAGCTTGTTGAGAAGAAGATCACGCTTGCTAGTCCTTGTATCTGATGTCCCTTTGTATAGCTCGATCAGTTTGTTCCATAGTTCCTTTGCGCTGCTAAAGGGGCCGACACAGTTGAGTTCTTCTTTTGTCAAGCCACACTGGAGGGTCTGTGTAGCTTTAGCGTCTGCTTCAATTTTTTTCTTGAGTGGAGCGTCCCACTCTAAATATCCTTGAACTTCACCTTGTGAATTCTTAGGGATTTCCAGTCCAGACTAGATTATGATCCACATATCCACCTGAGTTTTCAGGTGGACCTCCATTCTGCTCTTTCAGTATGAGAAGTCTTCTCCCGAGAACAGAGGTGGTCATGCGGTGTTGTAGCCTTCTTGCATGGCCATTAAAGAACCTGAATTTTTGTAACAACAAGAAACTTGTTCCAAGACTTAGTCTTGGATTAGTAGTGCGGTATATAAAAAAAATTCGAGTGGTGTTGCACCAACCTCGAAAAACAAAAATGTTATGAACGAAAATAATTAACGATTAACTCCGAAAAACATGCTCAGTTGGTGGTTTCACCAAGATTGAGCAACCCGCTCTGATACCACCTGTGGGATCGTTGTGGTCGATAGAGGAGGGGGGGGGGGTGAATATCGACTACTTAAAATTTTTCAGAAATGTAGATAATACGCAACGGAAAGTAAAACAATGCTAACTCGTTTTCTTTTTACTTGGTTCAGAGTCTGTAATGGCTCCTACTCCAAGGCCCACGGTCCTTGACCATTTTCGTTGGGCAATTCTATATTTTGAAAAATAATACAAATGAAAATCTTTAAATACAGAATTAAGCAATAAAACACAATTATACCAACGACACAGAAGAAATGGTGAAGACTCTCGAGAAGCGTGTCGTCGTTCTTGAGCGTTGTGGTTGTGGGAACCTCGAGCACAAAAGAATGATGGAGCGTGTTTGAGTGCTTGAGTTGGAAAATAGTTGTTCTAGAAGCAAAGGGGTGAAGCCCCTTTTATAGTACCTTCGTGGCGCCTGATAAGGTCTAAGGTGCCTGCCACGTCACCCGAACCAGGCGCGTGCTTATACGTAGACTTGGTCAAACCATATCCCTGGTCTTGGGTGTCTGGGAGTGCTGAGGCGCCTGATGGCTCACGGGCACTTGAGAAGCTGACGTGGCAAACCTGCCAGGTCAACTTCTCCATCCGCTGAAAACCCCCTTTTGGGGCGCCTAATACCTCTCAAGCGCCTGGGTTCTCGGGTTCCTGAACCCTTTCAGGCGCCTGGGATAGCAGAAGTTGGTTCCTTTCAGTCCTGCAACCAGGGTTAGTCCATGAACAATATAATATGAAAATATGTACATAAATAACAGTCAGAGCTATCTTGGTTCTGACTTTGGATTTCAAATGAAATCCTATGTCAAACTGACGCCTACTGTTCCCTCTTCCGGGGAACGCGTCCTCACCTACTCAACTCTGGAGAAGTTACCTTTTTGCCAACCGGCTCCTCCGGTTGGACTTTTGCTCGGCCTCCGAGACTGCTGGATCTCGAGACATCTGTACCTCGACCCGCCTCTACTTTTATCCACAATCCTCGCTCAGCTAAGTCTCCTGCCCGATCATCCGGATCAAGACTTCGGTGCCCAGTCCACGACAAGGACTTCTTGCCCAATTCCACGAACTAGGTCTTCGTGCCTAACCCTCGATTAGATCTTTAGTGCCGAACCCTCAGCCAGGTCTCTGTGCCCAGTCCTCGATCAGGAATTCGTGCTCAACCCTGCAGGTTAAGGCTTCGTGCCTAGCTCAACTAGGACTTTCCTGCACACTCAATGAAACACATTAGATTACAACATAAACTTAACTTTGAACCCTTTGTCATTATCAAAATCAGGTTTGATTTGGTACTTCCAATACCAACATGTTTTATGTTTCATATACATGTATCTGGAATCCAGCAAAAGCTGTAACAATTCTACCATCAAAAATATAAGGATTTTTTTTATTTTGAAAAATGTCTATTTTATAATTATTTATATTTTGAGATTTCATTAGTTTCTTGCCTTAGTCGGTTACTTTTGCTGTTTGCATACTGGTGATCTGGAAATAATTGAAAAGTATAGCAAAAGGACTGTCATGGTAATACATTGACCATTTTCAAAAGCTCAACATTATTACTGTTATTTCCATTGACTTTTATTTGACAGTGTAGTTGTAATTTTATCTGTGTATTTATATTCCACTTGTAACTATGGTTTCAGTTGAAGTACATGCTTAGCTAATTTCCTATATTAAGGAAATATTTTAACTTGAAGCTCCTAGGTTATCTATTCAGAACATTGATATGATGCTTGCAGAGCTCAAAGGAATGGAATTGCAAACTTGGCAATTTGGTTTAAAGTGTATCAAAGCTGTCACCAGGAAGTTTGATCCTTCAAATAAGAAAGGTTAAGGAGGATTTGGTCAGTTTACAAGGTAAAATATGCATTGGAATAGTTTTAGCTTTGGCACCTTCATTATACTACTTTTTTGCTACAATTCTCAGGATTTATTACCAGATGGTTTGGAAATTGCTGTCAAGCAACTTTCTTCAGAGTCTAAACAAGGGAATCATTAATTCCTTAATGAAATAGGTGTTATATCTGCCTTGCAACACCCAAATCTCGTGAAGCTCTATGGGTGTTGTATTGATGGAAACCAGTTATTGCTTATTTAGAAGTATATGGAAAATAATAGTCTTGCTAGAGCTCTAGTTGATTAGTGCTTCTCTGCCCCTATTTCCTACTACAAGAACTCAAAAAGTTATCAGTGTGTCTTTTATCCTTTTTTCCCCCTCTTTCTTTCTAGATATGCTAGACAAGTTTACATTAGGATTCAATATTCTACTATCATGACAAGGAGTTGATATTGGAAGAGAAACTAAGTAAATGTAAACTAAGGAGGTAGAAACTCGACTTTTATATTTTATTTTCATAGGTAGTTGATGTTTTAGATGTCTCGACTGATGATTTTTTTTCTTTTCGCTTCCTTATCTGTGCATAATTTGCAAATATATTTTAGACTTTTGAAATGTAGATAGCCTGTCATTATTATGTAATCAACTACAAGGATTAAGATTAAAATTCATCTCTATTTTTCTTGTGTGATGTCTTTTATTCTTGTATATGCGTTGGCAAGTAGTTTTAACTATGTGTTGCAAACATATTACTGTTAGTCTATTCAACTTCTAGTTATAAATTCTGGATTCTATTTTAAAGCATCCAGAATTCCTCTCTTTCTATTTCTTTCTTGCTGTCTAGGCTCTCAAATATTTTTTTCAATCTGTTTCCTTCTTATTTCGCAGTTAAATACCTATATGACTCTCAGTTCCATGGCTTAATGGTCTTGTGCTATGAGTTTGCTCATTATACATGATATGTCCCAATTAAGTTGGTTTTCATCCTTCACATGATTTGTAGAACATGATATTGAGTAAGACATGCCATTTGGTTCTTGAGTGAATACTTGATGTTAGCTATATATATATGTTAAGGAACATAGTGTTAGTAAGTGGATTATTCTTCTATTAGAGACTATGGAATAAAAATCTGTTTTGCAAAGTGAGCCAATGTAAATCATTATATTTTGTGGTACTTTTTTTTGCTGCTTCTGCTAGAAGCTTATTGTTATTTCACAATTGAGCTGATATACAACATTTTACATATTTCCATTCTATAGCCATTAATGGTATATCATTTATTCTTTGACATTTGATGCCGTGGTTGATGGGGATCGGTGCGCCGGCTAGAGGGGGGAGGGTGAATAACCCATTGCCCCCAATGCATCGATTTCATCCTACAAGTGTTAGCGTGCGTAAGCGAAAATATAAACTACAAATAATAATACAAATGCTAACACAAAATATTTACGTGGTTCGAAGATGATTACTACTCCACGACTGTCCGTAAGATGGATGATCCCGATTTGTCAGTGGATGAGTCTCCGGAAGACTTCCGGCTAGCTCGGGTAGCTCCTTGTGGGTGGAGAAACCTCACCACAACCCGTAACACTTACCTAAGCACTTAGACTACTAATTGGCCTTTAACCAAAGCCAATTTCGTCAACCCTAGCCAGCCAAACCGAGCTCCCTTAAATAGAGCTCGTGGCTGAACTATCTAAACGGTTCAGTAGAACCTTGACCTAAAGTCATAGTTTTGGCTTCCTCTTCATGTATCAGCTCATATCAAACCACAATGCATCCCTAGCATTGATTTATATGACATCAACACATCAAAAATCAATTTTCATACAATATGACCCCAATGCCATATTTTCATACATGAAACGTAAACCCAATGTGCCAAAACCTAAGGATTGAAACTCAAATTTGTCTCCAAACCTTTTGGCACACTCTATGGTCTATCTAGACTTCCGAAAGAAATCCTCCCGAGATCCATTTACCATGGATCCCAATTTGTCTCCTAGAGCTCCCCCTTGAGCTCTTAACCTTAGCCATCTCCATAGATGACTCTTCTGTTGGTACTTGGATGGCTATAGAGAGGGGGGGGGTGAATGTAGCCAGACACTCAAATAAGCCCCTCTACTTGTGAATTTTCTTTCTGTGACCAAAGTTAGCAGCGGAAACAAAATACAACAGAAAGAACAAAATAGAGAAAGGAATCAAACCGACGCTAACACAACGATGTACAAGGTTCGGGGATAACTTGCCCCTACTCCTTGGCGTGCCCGTAAGGTGGGCGATCCCTTGATTGTCGGCAGATCAAGCCCCGGTGAATACCGGATAAACTGAAGCCTCCTTCTCGGTGGAAAAACCTCTCCACAAGCTGTCTCACAGATGGATACAAGTTAAGCTCACGAGACACTCGAGAAGAGAACCTCATAAGAATGTAGTCAGAACACTTAAGCATAAAGCAACAGAGAGCTCTGATATGTATCATTTTGTTGACCATTTAAGGTTCTAGGATATATTTTTAACTCATGTTTTACTTGCTTAATGATGGATTTACCCTAGGTTCTAGGATTTACATTCATTTTGGACCTAATTCCAAATTTTGATGTATTTGAATTGTTTTGTCACTAAATTGTCGATCTACTTTTGTAGACTTGGAAGGATCATGACCTAGGTCATGTTGGGTCAAAGTTGAGTCAAAAGTGGACTGGATCGAGTAATCAAGCATCCAATTAATATGGGTCGTCCGATTCAAAAATGGTTAGATCTAAGCCATCTGAGAACTTCTGATCAATCCGAGAAGGTGTTAAGGCTACTTGAGCGATCAGATCAAGATCTGAAGATTTTGTCCAAATTAGAGATCATCTAGCCGTTGGATCAAGCTCGGGAGAACCTAGACCGTCCGTTCAAAGATCAAGGGGATCTGAACCATCCGTTGCAAATCTGGCAGATTTGAGATACCCCGAGGCAGATCCTGACCCTTGATCAAGATCTGGGATGTTTGAGTCAAATCGAACGAAGATCAACCGTTGGATGAGTGCTGGATAATCTGAGCCGTCCATTTTCAAACCATATAAACCGAATTCCTCTGCTTCAGATGCATCGCGTCTTCACCAGTTCATCGCATTTCTTCAGCTGTTCTTCTTTCCGTTTGGAGTTTTCTTCATCTGAAGGCGTGGCCGACTCGATTTCGACCTTGGAACAAGATCTGGATCATGGGGAGGAGGTTTCCGTGGAGATTCTAGCTCGGATTTGCACCGGAATAGAGTTGATTGAGGGTTTCGTCAATTTCTGTGATCTGATCGATTTGATCGCGATCTCGTGCCGTTTTCTTCTGTAACGCCCGCCCTTATATCTACTCTCGGGGCGGGGTCACGTACTATCATTCGTATAAATTTTTTTTCTTAAAGTACTAATAACAAAGTACTAAGCATGCTTGTTCAAAACTAACCTATAACATGATAGGTTCAACTCATAATATAATCAAGTATATGAGTAATCCAAGTGTAACATTCATTACTAAAGAAATGTTAACATAAGCATAATATTGTAGATATGAAGATCTTTATTTCCCGAGCCACCACCCCACACATCTTCAGCCCTCCTGCCTCTTCCTTTAGTTTAAGTGTCTCTTACCCTTATCTGCAGCATAAGACAACATATAAACTAGTAAGTACAAATGCTTAGTAAGATCCTGTCCTACTCACAAAATCCATATCATAGAAAGATAAGAGAATAAATCACATTCAAGCATGGTAAGTGTTTAAGCATGTTAAACATCTAAGCATATTAACTTCATAGGAAGGTTTCTTTGAAAACATATAAACATAATACTTGAATATAGCATAATCATTAGGGCCCGGCTTGTACTTCATGTTTTGCGCGCGCCCCTAAATAGGAACGAGGTAGCTAATCCCGAACCACTAGGGTTTACTAGGCCTTCTCAAAAGTCCTTCAGCCTAGTATCATAATCATTTGACTCGCTTTAAGAGTCTATAGTACAAGCCATTACAAAATAAAATAATTATCATGTTCTTTATTTTCATAAAGTATGCTCTTAGTCCCAACCTTCTAGGGAAGCATTCTTTAGGCCCTAAGCCTTCTTCGTTCATGCCCTACAAGGCTCATTCTTATGCATATGAATGCATCCATAATCATGATAACTAGCCTAGTATAAAGCATGCATTTCATAAGGGTGCCCCATGGGCTATAATGCATGCTCATACATAGATATCCATAATCATGATAACTAGCCTAGTATAAAGCATGCATTTCATAAGGGTGCCCTATGGGCTATAATGCATGCTCATATATAGATCATAATTCAACCCCTTAAACATATCTTATATATGACAAGGTTGATCACATAAATCATATTCATATCATAGGAAGTGGTAGCATGCTTCATGGGTAAATCAAATGGTTCCTAACTCTAAAACTAGGGTTTTGGCCGAAAGTTAAGGGTAGGGGTAAATTAGGTTTTTTTGACATCAAACATCCCCTACCAATATCCCACACATATATATATATATATATCATGTATCATCTTATAGCATGCACCATGGGAGAAAAACAAGCAACCCTAACCCTAATCTAGGGTTGGCCGAAAGTCATCACTAGGGATGTCCAAGTTTTCCAATCAAGCATTCCATTTGTTCATCACATGCATTCACATATTACCTCACTAACATAATCATATCACATAAGATAATTTAAGCTTTATAAACCTAATATTTCATGCTTGGCCGAATATCACACATGCTAGGGACATTTAGTTTCCAATCATTGTTCCATTTAAACATCACTTGCACATACATACCATCATAGAAATCCTAAGTATATCTCATAGGGTACATCCCATACAATCATCACATATCATATATAGCATGCATCATGGAAATAAAGCCAAGCAGGCCTAACCCTAAACTAGGGTTGGCCGAAAGTCATCACTAGGGAAGTCCAAGTTTTCCAATCAAGCATTCCATTTGTTCATCACATGCATTCACATATTACGTCACTAACATAATCATATCACATAAGATAATTTAAGCTTTATAAACCTAATATTTCATGCTTGGCCGAATATCACACATGCTAGGGACATTTAGTTTCCAATCATTGTTCCATTTAAACATCACTTGCACATACATACCATCATAGAAATCCTAAGTATATCTCATAGGGTACATCCCATACAATCATCACATATCATATATAGCATGCATCATGGAAATAAAGCCAAGCAACCCTAACCCTAAACTAGGGTTGGCCGAAACTTGTAGGATGGCTAGGCTAGGTTTTTGACTTCAAACATCCACACAAGCATTTACACAAACACCTTGCCTATACTATTAAGCATGGATATATCATAGGGAAAATCATACCACCTTATACCCTAATTCACCTAGGGTTGGCCGAAACTTGTAGGGTAGGGTAGGCTAGGTTTTTGACATCCAATCTTCACACAAACATTTACACAAGCACTTTATCTACACTACTAATCATGGACACATCATAGGATAGCAAGCAACCCAAAAAGCCTAACCTTTCTCCTCTTGGCCGAAAGTTGTAGGGTGGCTAACCCTACTTTTTGTTATCACAACATGATGGGAAGTCATCATACATATATACCCTAAGTCCCAAGGGTCTCCTCATGCATCAAAAAGTAGCCAAGGCCTCCCCTTAAGGGGGTGGCCGAAACTCACCTAAAGGGAAGACTCCCTTTTTCCAAAAGCAAAACACAAAGAAAACATACATTAACCATTACACTGCAGGTGAGGGGATACTTACATCCATTCGCTTGAATTTCGCCTTCCCTAGATCCTTAGGGTACCCTTGGTTGAAGGAGAAGTGGAGGTTCCTTTCGCCAAAACTCCTCTAGAACTTCTTGGCCCTAGTGGAGGGTAAGACCCTTTAGATAGTCTCCTTCCTTCCACTTCCCTAGGGTTAGAAACCCTAGGTTGTATTTTTCGAAAACACAAGGGAGAGGTGTTAGTCATTCTAGGCCGCAAAAACCGCTTTTTGCGTTGCGGAAACCCCAGAATTTCGCCCACGGGATCCGTGCGAACATAAAATATTTACAAGTACGAGTTTGACTACTAAATCTACACTAGATCTACATGATAGAACCATTACCCTTGTTGCGTAGCCCTTCGATTTCCCGCTCGTCCAATTGCCGCCGGATCTCGTAGAGTATCAAAGCAGACACTCCTCTAGAAGTATCCACACAGGACCTTGGAGAATAGGTTGTGCTAGCAACCTTATTGCAACCCCTCGTTGCGAGAAGAAAGAGCAAAACGAAAAGAGATGCAAGATAGCTTTTTCTTCCGTGAGAAGAAGCAAGAGCAAGAACACACGCAAGAGCCAAATTAAACCCTCTCACCTTTTTATTCTTTTCCACGCCACCACACAACCACAAAAGGCCAAAATTAATGCAAAATTAATTGACCATTAATCACCATTAATTCCCAATTAATGCAAGATTAATTAATCAATTAATCATTAATTCTTGCCATAACAAGTAAACTTGCCGTTTACTTCATGCATGCTTGCATGTGGCTAGCCAAACTCAAGTTCAACTTGAGTCCAACTCAAGTACATGTAATTCAAGTCTAGCTTGCATGTGGTTAGACTAATCCAAGTTCAACTTGAGTCTAACTCAAGTACATGCAACTTGAGTCTAACTCAAGTGTGCTTGCATGTGGTTAGATTAATCCAAGTTTAAGCTCCTGCATCCAGCCATATGGCTTAATTTGAGTCTAACTCAAATCCAATTTGAGTTTAACCCAAATGCAACTTGAGTCTAACCCAAGTCTTGGTCATCCAATGCTCAATTGTTCTTAATTAAAAGAACTCATCTCCAAATAGAATGTCCTTTTTGTGTGTGACCCTATAGGTTCTTGTAAGGTTGGCAATGTCTCTAAACACTTTTAGAGACATAAGCAATGAGCGGTATCTAGCAACACATCATTGCTACCCAAGTTACAAGAATGTTGAGATCCAACATCACCTTGTGACTAATAATTGTGACTCTCACAATATATGATAATGTCCCTCTATCCTTGATATCTAGATTGACTCAATTGAGGCATAGACCGTGTCATCCTCGAGTCAATCTATATCTTGAACTCCAAGTAGACTCACACTAATTAAATGAGCTCAATATCTCATATTGACTCACTTGGGCATGGCCATGCACTTTGTGGTCTCACTCTATCAAGAATACGATATCTTTCCCGTCATATAGGAGGGATAGATCCCATCTACATCACTCACATCCCTCTCCATAATTTGTTACATACCCAGTAATCGCCTTTATAGTCCACCCATTTACGGGTGACGTTTGACGAAGCCAAAGTACGTAACTTCTTATGTAGGGATCCATGGTGACTTCAGGTCCAAGGACTAATAGTCATACTAATAGCCACATGAGAAAGTATATGACACTCATATAACGATCCATGATACTTTCTCATGGCGGGTCATTCAGTATACATTCTCCAATGCATACCCATGTGTCAACTTGATATCTCTATATCCATGACTTGTGAGATCAAGTCATCATGTTGACTTACATGCTAGCCTCTACGTATTAACATTGTCCTTGAATGTTAATACTTGACTAGGAATTATTTAGAGTAGTGTTCTCTATATCATCTCACTATCGATTCAACTAATCGATTGTTATAGATAAGAATCTTCTACTCAAGGACATTATTATGCTTAGCTATTTGGCACAAATACACGTAAGTATAATAACCACAAAACATGCCTTTATTTATACACAGGAATATGATACAAATGAGTCTATATAATCATCACATGATTGGCTCTAGGGCTCTCACTAACAATCTCCCACTAGCACTAGTGTCAATCACTGTAGTATCTAATACCCAATGATCTAGTGTGACCATCATGCTTTCTCTGTGCCAAAGCCTTGGTCAGGGGATCTGCGACGTTAGCCTCTGAGGGTACTCTGCATATCTTCACATCTCCTCTATCGATGATCTCTCGGATGAGATGGAAGCGCCGTAGTATGTGTTTGGTCCGCTGGTGTGAGCGAGGTTCCCTAGCCTGTGCAATAGCTCCATTGTTGTCACAATAGAGCTCTATGGGATTTGCGATGCTAGGAACGACCCCAAGCTCTGCAATGAACTTGCGGATCCAAACTGCCTCCTTTGCTGCCTCTGATGCAGCAATATACTCGGCCTCTGTTGTAGAATCAGCAACTGTGTCTTGCTTCGAACTTTTCCAGCTCACAGCGCCGCCATTTAGACAAAACACGAACCCTGACTGCGACCTATAATCATCCTGGTCGGTCTGGAAGCTAGCATCACTGTAACCCTTTACAGTTAGCTCCTCATCGCCTCCATATATCAAGAAATATTCTTTAGTCCTTCTCAAGTACTTAAGAATATTCTTGACCGCTATCCAGTGACGCTCACCTGGATCTGACTGGTATCTGCTCGTCATACTTAAAGCATACGAGACATCAGGACGAGTACATAGCATGGCGTACATGACAGATCCTATGGCCGAGGCATAAGGGATCTGATCCATGCGGTCTCTCTCCTCTCTAGAAGAGGGACTTTGAGTCTTCGAAAGACTCATACCATGTGACATAGGCAGAAATCCTTTCTTGGAATTCTGCATGGCAAACCGAAGTAAGACCTTGTCAATGTATGTACTCTGACTTAGGCCAAGCAATCTCTTAGATCTATCTCTATAGATCTTGATGCCTAAAATACAGGCTGCTTCACCTAAGTCCTTCATTGAGAAACAATTCCCCAGCCAAGTCTTCACAGACTGAAGCATAGGAATATCATTCCCAATGAGTAATATGTCATCCACATACAATATGAGGAAAACTACTATGTTTCCTTCAACCCTCTTGTAGACACAGGGTTCATCTTCATTCTTGATGAAACCAAACTGTTTGATTGCATCATCGAATCAAAGATTCCAGCTCCGAGAAGCTTGCTTTAGTCCATAAATGGACCTTTGCAGCTTGCATACTCTGCCAGTATGCTTTGGATCTACAAAACCCTCAGGTTGTGTCATGTACACATCCTCGAGTAGGTTCCCATTCAGGAACGCGGTTTTGACATCCATCTGCCAGATCTCATAATCGTGGTATGCTGCAATAGCAAGCATGATCCGAATGGACTTAAACATCGCTACTGGAGAAAATGTTTCATCATAGTCAATACCATGAATTTGTTTGAAACCCTTTGCTACCAGTCTACCCTTATAGGTATGCGTAAGTCCTCCCATGTCAGTCTTTCTCTTAAAGACCCACTTACACCCAATGGGTTTTACCCCTTCAGGTGGATCAACCAAGGTCCAAACTTGGTTAGTGTACATGGAATCCATCTCGGATCTCATGGCCTCAAGCCATTTCTCAGAATTTGGGCTCATCACAGCTTCCTGATAAGTTGTAGGCTCATTCTCAATGAGTACAACGTCATTGTCATCAGACAAGAGAAATGAATATCTCTCAGCCAGATGACGTACCCTACCAGACCTGCGAAGAGGTAGGTCTACTTGAACAGGATGTTGTTCCATAACTCCTTGTGTAACAACCTCATGATCCACAACACTTTGTGGTTCCTGTTCAACCTCCATCAAGGCCTCAGTGCTATGGTCCATATCTTGAACTTCTTCAAGATCGAACGTACTCCCACTAGTTTTTCTAGAAACAAAATCTCTTTCTAGAAAAACCCCAGTTTTTGCCACAAACACTTTGTGCTGACTGGGAATGTAGAAGTAATATCCCTTCGTTTCCTTGGGATATCCTACAAAATAGCACTTGTCGGATTTGGGTCCTAGTTTTTCTGAAACTTGACGTCGTACGTAAGCTTCACAACCCCAAATTCTCATAAAAGACATCTGGGGACTCTTCCCAGTCCATATCTGATATGGTGTCTTTACCACAGCCTTTGATGGAACACGGTTAAGAGTGAAGGCAGCCGTGTCTAGAGCATATCCCCAAAAGGATATAGGAAGATCTGTGTGACTCATCATGGATCGCACCATATCTAATAGGGTACGATTCCTCCTTTCGGACACACCATTCCATTGTGGTGTTCCAGGAGGAGTGAGTTGGGATAGAATCCCACACTCAGCTAGATAGTCACCGAACTCATGGCTGAGGTATTCTCCACCTCGATCTGATCGAAGTATTTTAATACTCTTGCCAAGCTGGTTTTGTACTTCATTCTTGTATTCTTTGAACTTTTCAAAGGATTCTGACTTATGCGTCATCAAGTACACATAACCATATCTACTGAAATCATCAGTAAATGTAATGAAGTACTTATAACCGCCTCTGGCAGCAACATTGAAAGGGCCACATACATCGCTATGTATAAGACCTAACAAATCGGTTGCTCTTTCGCTGTGTCCACTAAATGGAGTCTTGGTCATCTTGCCAAGAAGGCAAGACTCGCATGTCTCAAATGATTCAAAATCAAATGAGTCCAGCAAACCATCTCTATGGAGCTGGGATAGGCGACTCTCATTTATATGGCCTAAGCGACAGTGCCAGATATAGGTTTGGTTCAAGTCATTAGACTTGAGCCTTTTGGTATTTATGTTATAGATAGGGTTTTCTAAGTCTAGAAGATAGAGTCCGTTCATCAGAGGTGCACTACAATAGAACATTTCATTTAAATAAACTGAACAACATTTGTTCTTTATTATAAACGAAAATCCTTTCTTGTCTAAACAAGAAACAGAAACTATGTTCTTAGTCAGAGCAGGCACATAATAACAATCATCTAACTCTAGTACAAGCCCAGAGGGCAGAGATAGCATATAAACTCCTGTAGCAACAGCAGCAACTCTTGCTCCATTGCCAACTCGTAGGTCCACCTCGCCCTTTGTCAATGCCCTGCTATTTCTCAGCGCCTGCACATTAGTACAAATGTGAGAAGTACATCCGGTATCTAATACCCATGATGTAGAAATAGACAAATTGACTTCTATAACATGAATACCTGAAGTAGAAGTCTGACTTCTCTTCTTCTGGAGATCTTCCATATATTTCTTGCAGTTCCGCTTCCAGTGTCCGGTCTCACCGCAGTGGAAGCAGGTAGCATCCTTGGCAACCCCTCCTTTGGGTTTCAGTGCTTTGCCCTTGCCCTTGCCCTTGGCTTGAGACTTTCCCTTGCCTTTGGGCTTGCCCTTACCTTTGTCCTTCTGCACCATCAAAATGGGCTTGGCCTTCTTAAGATTGAGCTCAGCAGTTCTCAACATGCTGAGCATCTCAGGCAGGGGCTTGTCAATTTCATTCATGTTCCAGTTCATGACAAATTGACTATAACTTTCGGGTAGAGACTGCAAGATCAAGTCTGTGGCCAGCTCTTGGCCCAGTGGGAATCCCAATCTCTGTAGATTCTCTATGTACCCAATCATCTTGAGTACATAGGGACCTACGGGAGTCCCTTCTTGCATCTTGCACTGAAACAGTGCCTTAGAGATCTCAAATCTCTCGTGCCTTGCTTGTCCTTGATACAGTTGACGCAGATGCTCAACCATATCGAAAGCATCCATTAACTCATGTTGCTTCTGAAGCTCAGAGTTCATGGTTGCGAGCATAAGGCATGACACATCTAATGCGTCATCTTGATGCTTCTTGTGAGCATCACGGTCAGCTCGCGTGGCACTGGCAGGAGGTGCCTCGGGAATAGGCTGCTCCAGAACGTACAGTTTACGTTCTTGCTTGAGAACAATTCTCAAGTTCCTGTACCAGTCCAGGAAGTTTGCTCCATTGAGCTTGTCCTTCTCAAGGACAGATCGCAGAGAGAGAGTATTTGCGTTTGTCGACATGGCAATCTACAACAATAAAATGCAGAAAATTAAATAACATATTCCCTTTTTCATTTAATTAGGTCTTTAATTAAATGATTCTCCCACTGAATTATAGAAAATTTGTAGAATCAAGTCATAGATGTGGTCAAACCACGCTACAAGATTCTATCTAATTTAACTATAATATAGTGGGACAAGATCCACATCATACTAAGCCTTGAGTTAGCTTTGGCTAAATCGCCCAAGACTTAGTTCGATCGGTAGGTAATAATTTACCGATTACATCTCTATGCAACTCTTGTTTATAGGATTAAAATTTACATTTACATAAAAACTTGAGTTAGCTTTGGCTAAATCGCCCAAGTTTTAATATAAATGCGATTTTTATCCTACCTTTCCAACGATTGGAATATGCCTATAGTTGGACTCGATCCGACCGAGTTAACTAGTTTCACTCAATCTGATTGAGTTTGTTCTCACCCAAGCCGTGATAGGCGGGACCAAGATTGTCCCTCCGTACCCTACCAAGATTAAATGTGTTGCTCTGCTTTGGCAGATTCAACAACAACAAATGATCGAGGTAGTGATAGGTATCAAAACTTGGTAGGCATTTACGAGTCGTTTTAAATTAGATCTAATCTAATCGAGAGGGGGTGTATCATATACACATAAAGGCTCTAATTACTTTATACTAGCATGCATCACATACAAGAAAAATAAAATAATTTAATTTGTGATTTGATCATGGCCCTACTACGATCTTCTCAAGCCAATGAGAAGATTTGACGGTCAACCTAGGGTTAGCTTCTCCAAGCTTCTCCTTTGACCGTCACGTGTCGTTGGCTCCCTCCATAACTCCGTCTTTGGATGGACCATCCACCGTCTTCATTTTGGACATTACAAAATAAGAAAATACAGAAATAAAATAAAAGAAGCCGACTCGCAGGTCGCATACACTATACAACACGCACAACCACAAAACCGGTACGCAGACCGTAATATGAATTACAACACATTCCAATCATATTGGGTTTTATTGGGCCATGATCATCACAAATCCATACATAATTCCAAATTATGTATTTTAAATAAATTTCTATAATTTTTCTACAATTTTACAATATTATGAGTTACACTTCCGTAACGGTGCCGCTACACGATTTTCGGGCACGATCGCGGGACAATGCCCCTCGCGGGGTTAGAGGCAGCGCCCCTACTCGCGAAATGAATTTCGCGAGTGTCCCAAAATCACCTTACAGCAACTTAATCCGCTGTCCCGAAAAATTATAGCGAGATCTTTCCGTTTCGGAAAGTTTTTCTCGATCGGTGAAGCCTACAAGTGTCCAAACACTTGTTGCTTCGACTTCATGAGAAAAATACCCATAAATTCTATAAATTTCGAAAAATCACAGAATATTATTTGTCTGTAAATTTTGTATCTAATACAAAAAAAAACAAATTTAAACTCGTACAAGGTTCGCACGTGGCTCTGATACCACTTTTAGTCATTCTAGGCCGCAAAAACCGCTTTTTGCGTTGCGGAAACCCCAGAATTTCGCCCACGGGATCCGTGCGAACATAAAATATTTACGAGTACGAGTTTGACTACTAAATCTACACTAGATCTACATGATAGAACCATTACCCTTGTTGCGTAGCCCTTCGATTTCCCGCTCGTCCAATTGCCGCCGGATCTCGTAGAGTATCAAAGCAGACACTCCTCTAGAAGTATCCACACAGGACCTTGGAGAATAGGTTGTGCTAGCAACCTTATTGCAACCCCTCGTTGCGAGAAGAAAGAGCAAAACGAAAAGAGATGCAAGATAGCTTTTTCTTCCGTGAGAAGAAGCAAGAGCAAGAACACACGCAAGAGCCAAATTAAACCCTCTCACCTTTTTATTCTTTTCCACGCCACCACACAACCACAAAAGGCCAAAATTAATGCAAAATTAATTGACCATTAATCACCATTAATTCCCAATTAATGCAAGATTAATTAATCAATTAATCATTAATTCTTGCCATAACAAGTAAACTTGCCGTTTACTTCATGCATGCTTGCATGTGGCTAGCCAAACTCAAGTTCAACTTGAGTCCAACTCAAGTACATGTAATTCAAGTCTAGCTTGCATGTGGTTAGACTAATCCAAGTTCAACTTGAGTCTAACTCAAGTACATGCAACTTGAGTCTAACTCAAGTGTGCTTGCATGTGGTTAGATTAATCCAAGTTTAAGCTCCTGCATCCAGCCATATGGCTTAATTTGAGTCTAACTCAAATCCAATTTGAGTTTAACCCAAATGCAACTTGAGTCTAACCCAAGTCTTGGTCATCCAATGCTCAATTGTTCTTAATTAAAAGAACTCATCTCCAAATAGAATGTCCTTTTTGTGTGTGACCCTATAGGTTCTTGTAAGGTTGGCAATGTCTCTAAACACTTTTAGAGACATAAGCAATGAGCGGTATCTAGCAACACATCATTGCTACCCAAGTTACAAGAATGTTGAGATCTAACATCACCTTGTGACTAATAATTGTGACTCTCACAATATATGATAATGTCCCTCTATCCTTGATATCTAGATTGACTCAATTGAGGCATAGACCGTGTCATCCTCGAGTCAATCTATATCTTGAACTCCAAGTAGACTCAAACTAATCAAATGAGCTCAATATCTCATATTGACTCACTTGGGCATGGCCATGCACTTTGTGGTCTCACTCTATCAAGAATACGATATCTTTCCCGTCATATAGGAGGGATAGATCCCATCTACATCACTCACATCCCTCTCCATAATTTGTTACATACCCAGTAATCGCCTTTATAGTCCACCCATTTACGGGTGACGTTTGACGAAGCCAAAGTACGTAACTTCTTATGTAGGGATCCATGGTGACTTCAGGTCCAAGGACTAATAGTCATACTAATAGCCACATGAGAAAGTATATGACACTCATATAATGATCCATGATACTTTCTCATGGCGGGTCATTCAGTATACATTCTCCAATGCATACCCATGTGTCAACTTGATATCTCTATATCCATGACTTGTGAGATCAAGTCATCATGTTGACTTACATGCTAGCCTCTACGTATTAACATTATCCTTGAATGTTAATACTTGACTAGGAATTATTTAGAGTAGTGTTCTCTATATCATCTCACTATCGATTCAACTAATCGATTGATATAGATAAGAATCTTCTACTCAAGGACATTATTATGCTTAGCTATTTGGCACAAATACATGTAAGTATAATAACCACAAAATATGCCTTTATTTATACACAGGAATATGATACAAATGAGTCTATATAATCATCACATGATTGGCTCTAGGGCTCTCACTAACAAGAGGGACAATGAAGTTTCGGTGGGGAAGAGAAAAGGAAGAAGAAGAGGAAGTTACTCACACCTCTTCCCTCTCTTATTTATACTTTTCTCATGAAAAGACATGTCTCTTCACTATTACACGCTTAACAAGCATGTTTCGTATTCTCTCAATAAGAAACAATGCTTGGTGTAGTGGTTAAGCCATGGAGAGTGCAATTAGGAGGTTCAAGGTTCAATCCTTGCTTCCTCCTTTTTATCACATTTTGCACTAATCCATATCAAAGCCTATTAAGCCAAGCCCATCATGAAATTTTATAATATTAATAATATTTCATGAATTCATATTATTTCATAATATTAATAATATTTCATGAATTCATATTATTTTATAATATTCCATAAATATTATTTCATAATATTTTTAATATTTCATATTCATGAATCTATAATATTTCATGATAATATTTCATGAATTCCATAATATTTCATGAATTTCATGATATTTCATAACATTATTTACATAATATTTTTATAATAATTTTCCATGAATCCAAAATATTATTCACATAATATTTCATAATGAATTCACAATATTATTCACATAATATTTCATAATGAATTCACAATATTATTCATGGTGAAATTTTGGGGTGTTACATCTTCCATCGGAGCTTGCTGGAGGGTCCTCTTGTATGCTTTGATCATCATCTAATCACCATCACACCTCGACATCGCGAGATCGAAGAGATCGATTGGGTTTTCTCAGCTTGGTGCAGTCTGTGAGCAGATTCGACATTGAGGCATTTTTCCATTGATCTGCGGAGCTGAAGGGGTTCTTGGCTTGCTCTTGTGTGACGGCAAGGAGACCTTGAGCCAAGGGATGGATCGAGGCTTAGTTTCTTAATGCATTTCTTTTGTTTTAGTTGTAATTTCAGTTCTGCAAACCACTTCATTTCTGTCTTCGTATCAGCTGTTGTAGTCTCCTTTCTCGAATAGTTCTGCTTTAATTAGATTTCATTCCTGCAAGTTAATTAGACATATTGCTTGTTAGTAAACGATTCCATTTAATTTTAGTTGTTTCAGACTTCAGAACTTGCGTATCAATTCCTGTTCCTGCATATTAGCTGCACTTCCTTGCGTACCAGTTGTTATCCTGCAATTTAGTTGTCTTCATGATCTCTTGAATTTTGTACCAAGCTAGCTTTAGTTTAATTTTCTGAATTTACATTGTAGCTTGTTCCATCTAAATAGCACTTGATTTCTGAATTTTGTATTAGCTGTCTTGAATTGATTTCCATCTCTGTAATTTAGTTACATTACTTCAATTCAGTTTATTTCTGCAAATCTCAGTTTGCAATTGTTGAAGTTTGTATCAGTGAAGCTCAGTATTGGAATACCATTGCATTTGAACTCAGTTGATTTGCACTCAGTTTGGATTTTAATTCTGTCATTAGATTTTAAGTCCTGCATTAGTGTGAAGAGCAAGTTCAGCTCTGCATTTGAGTCTGTCTTTGTTTAGTCCCTGGTTTGGCAAGTGTTCTTTTGCTGCATATTAGTTTCAAGCTTCTAAGTTTTATGTCAAGCGAACCTTCGACTTTTCTATATCTTGTCTGGATATTAGATTGCACACTCTAATTCAGCTTACCTGGTTTGTTTGTCCTGCATTTGAATTGTTACTGCATTTTGAACAAGTTATTCCTACATTAGATGTATCTGAATTGATCTGCACTCTATTTTTGAATTTCTCTCTTCAGACTTGTATGTCACTTCACTGGAAGCTTACCTTTCCAAGCTGAGTCAATTGGTTGCGTATCTGAATTGCTAGTGTATCGTTTCTGCATATTTCAGTTTCCTCTTGGCACATTAGACTTCACCTCTTGCATGTTTGTATCAAGTAGGAAATTTCAGCATGATTTGGAGTTGAGCTTGCTTGCAATTCTAATTGTTCTAAATCTAATCTGACTGAAGTTAAACACACCTTTAAGTAAGCTTTTGTGGTTGAAGTCAGTTGCTTTCGAAGTAAGACCATTCCTGAACTGTAACATTCTTTTCGAAAATTTCAGCTTGAATTTCTGCACCTTGTAGAAAATGAATTTTGGCATTGATTTGAATCAAGTTGAACGCAACTTGTAGCATAGTATTGCATTTAATAGCAGTTTTATTTGCATTTAGTTGCTTTTGAACTCTAGACGTCATTTCTGCACTTAGGTTTACATGTCCTGCATTAGTTTTAATTGGAGTTTCCGCTCAGTTTTGATTTAGTTGCTTAGCATTTGGGTCGATTTGAGAGATAATGCCTGAGGCAAATATCTGCATCAATTTAAATCGAATCTAGGTTTGATTGGGTGTCAGTTTTGATTTTACTATTTTGCAAATTTCCATTAATTGATTGAAATGTTCATTGGTTGAGTTCATTAGTTGTCATCGTCTTGTTGAGTTCATTTAGTCAAGTCTCTTTCTTTTCATTGAGTTTTCATTACTAATTGAAACCAAACCCAAGTTTTATTTGAAACCCAAAAAAAAATGTCAACGACACATAAACTCGAGCTTGATTCAAACAACTTTAACTAACCCTAGGAAAAATATAACCTGTGACCCCTTTACTACATTTCTATTCATTGCTAGCAAAAAGGGTTTCCAGTTTTACAAATATCTAAATTTGAGACCCACATTCGTGACAGCCTCTTTTGGGTCCATCAAGCTCTCGACACAGCCCAGCCAAACTCCTCAAGTTTCTGTTTGTTCACTCTTCCACTCCTCTGCTTCCAGCTTTGTCTTAAGCTTCCTCTCCTCGTCGCCAAGCTTCGCCAGCATCCACTGAGCACAGCCTGAACACCCTGACCTCCCTGAGCACTCAGTCCACTAAAGACCCTCTCCAGCTGAGCCTCCGTCAGTCGCCAACCGTGACTCAGAAGCCATTGAAACCTGAGAAGAGAATACATACAAACATGCTCAATGGAAAGTCTCCCATTGACCCTCCTTGAGTGTTTGAATCCTCCTGTATCACATGCACACTTAGCATACCTTTAGCAAATGAATATCAACCATATATGCAGTGTATTAGTGTATCAGACGAGAAAACAGACGCGATCAGAGCGTCTGACATCAATTTCAAATTAATGTTCAGCTTCTGATCGGTCACCAGACCGATCAGGGTTAGCCCTGACCGATCAGGCTCCAGCCTGATCGGTCCACAGTGAGAAACCCGAAATCGCGACTTCTCGTGATCGATCACCAGATCGATCCTAGGTCATGGATCGGTCACCAGACCGATCCACCCCTTTGCAAAGTGTTTTTCTGACTTCGCAGTTCAACCCTACTGATCGATCACCAGACCGATCAGGTTGTGGCCATATCGGTCTGGGGACCGATCAGGACACTTCCTGACCAATCAGGTTGAAACCTGATCGGTTATAAGGAGAAACTCGCAACATTTGATCGTTCACCAGAACGACCTGAAGGTCTCCCTGATCAGTCACCAGATCGATCAGGAGCCGAACACAAAAGCTTCTGTTCTCTCCCTGATCGGTCACCAGACCGATCAGCCTTCTCTGGATCGGTCACCAGACCGATCCATGAAGGATGTTCGTGCCAACTTTCCTGATCGGTCACCAGACCGATCCAGCCAAAGCCAATTCCACCCTAAGTCAAGAGAACGGGCTCCCAGCCTTCTCTGACTCGTGCTCAGTCCTCCGAACCAAGACTCCGTGCCCAGCATCACTCACTGGGACTTCACCTAGTCCCACTAGGTCTTCTCCACTTCACCTAGTCCCACTAGGTGTGCCTTATCCCACTAGGTCTTTTCACCTAGTCCCACTAGGTGTGCCTAGTCCCACTACGTCTTTTCACCTAGTCCCACTAGGTCTTTTCCACCTAGTCCCACTAGGTGTGCCTAGTCCGACTAGGTCTTTTCCACTTCACCTAGTCCCACTAGGTGTGCCTAGTCCCACTAGGTCTTTTCCCATGCCAGCGTGCGATCTCCCAGATCCACCTGGACTTAATCCGAATTCACTCAACCAAACTTAAATCGTTGTCAACACCAAAACAACAATCGGGCCAGACTGCATCAACAATCTCCCCCTTTTTGTTGTTTAACAACCCGATTTAAGTTTAGCTATTAGATCAATTGAAGTCCATTCAATTATCGTAAGGGAATCAAGATCCTCCCCTACAAAATCACAACCCTAAACTTAATCAACCATTCTCTCCCCCTTTGTCAAACATCGAAAAGGGTATGGTTATTAAGTTTCAACATAACTCCCCCTTAACCACGGGTCTCTCCCCAAACCCAAAATAATCAAAAGTAAATTTTTGAATTGCATATGAAAACATATACAGAATAATATCATGGTCAACCATGTATATGTTTCATATGACCAGTAGTAATGCAGTTTCATCAAACTGATGATTGATATAGAAAAATTTCTGATTTATCTATGAACGATCAATTTTTAGAAAAATTTCTGTAATTCTGATTCGTTCTAGATCAGACTGCATTAACAATTGAAATTTCATAACTGGGGGTAGACTCCATATGATATTTCAGAAAAATTTCTCAAACATGATCAAAGAACAAGAGTCATGATTTAAACAACCCTTTCTTATGAATTTTGAAAATTCCAACATGGGTTTGTATTGAATCAGTATTAGGTTTTGTTCCAAGTAGGATGAGTATGTTCAATTGTAATTGGTTTGTATCAGATTTGTGTGTAGTATGATCATTAAACTGATACAATCCGATGAGAGGAGATCGGACTGAGGAGTTTTGACCCAATCAGGGAATTCCCTGATCTGATCGGTCACCGGACCGATCAGGGTGAGTCCTGATCGGTAGGTGGACCGATCAGGTGTGATACAGAAAGTTTGTTTACAATCCGTTCAGATTCCAAAAAATTCAGAATCGAGTTTGTTCAATTCTCAACCACTCCTAATGTAACGCCCGCCCTTATATCTACTCTCGGGGCGGGGTTACGTACATTCAATCATATAGTAAATTTTTTTTTCTATTTCTATCTCCTAGCATGACATTAAAACAACAATGCAAGGACTTAAGGACTAAGCATGCTTGTTTAACTATCAAAGTCATTCTACAACATGATAATATCACTAGTAATGTAACTCATAACATAATCAAGTATAAGAGACCTCCAAGGTAAACACTATCATGCCATGTCAATCCTAATCACTAACACTTATTGTCAAGGAGCATAACATAAGCATATGTAGATATAGAAGTCTTTTCTTCCCGAGCCACCACCCCACACATCTTCAGCCTCCTGCCTCTTCCTTTAGTTTAAGGGTTCCTTACCCTTATCTGCAGCATAAGATAACATATAAACTAGTAAGCATAAATGCTTAGTAAGGATCCTGTCCTACTCGCTAAAACCATACGAAAGCATAACATGTACACATAATAAATCATAAGCATGAGTTCATCAAAGCATATTAAACATCCAAGTTTCTAACATGCAATATCAAGTACCTTAAGCATACTCTTCACATATTACAAATATTTTCAATGAATGTTTTCAAAACATTTCCATAATGGTATTACTTAAAAATACATCCATATCATATTGGGCCCTGTTGTGTGCCAACTATCGCGCGGAAACTATTGCGCGTTCCCTAATGAATTGGGGTAGCGAGCCACCAATTCATTAGAGCAGGACCCTTCCGTCCTACCGAAGCCACGTTAACATGCACCCCGGATTTATTTAACGACCCCCTTCCGAGTCGGGTACACAACTTAAAAGTAAAATACTTATCATGCTGTTACATATATGCTAAGGGATACTCCATATTCACTCTTATGGGACACACCACTCTTCAAGGGTGCTCATGATCCCGTAGGGACACACCACACAACATAAGGGGTGCTCTTGATCCCATACTTATTTGAGTATCCATTTAAGCATTTTAACATATCACATGCAATTTCATAAATGTACCCCATGGGCTATAAGGCATGCTCATACATACATCATATTTCATACATGTTCATATATTCATCATATTTCATACATGTTCATACATGCATCATATGTCATACATGTTCATATATTCATCATATTTCATACATGTTCATACATGCATCATATGTCATACATGTTCATATATACATCACATTTCATACATGTTCATCATATTTCATCATGCATCATATTTCAACCACTTACCCTACCTTAGACCTGACAAGCTTTGGTCACATAGGTCATACTCATATCGTAGAAAGTGGTAGCATGCTATCAATTAAGATTTCAATCAGACATCTCATTTAAACACCTCATACATAAACATATCAAAGCATGCTAACAATTAAGGTTTCCTTATCAACCATTCCATTTAACACCACATACATATACATATGATCATCCCCAACCATAAACATATATCATAGGGTAGTTTGACCTTTACAAACCCTAGTCCTAGTGGGTTGGCCGAAACATCAAGAGTAGGGAAATATTAGGACTTTTGCATTAATCATTCACACATACATTTATTCAAACACCTTGTATACTTATCTTAAACATGGATATATTGTAGGATAATTCAACCCTCACTAACCCCTTTTTCTAAGCCTTGGCCGAGACCCATCCAAGTTCAAAACCCTAGGTTTTGCTATCACAAAAATGTAGGGACACAACATATAGGTATACTCTAAATTCCAAGGGTCTTCACATGCATCAAGGGGTAACCAAGGTCCCTTCTTGGGTGTTGGCCGAAACCTACACAAGGGTGTAACCCTAGGTTTTGTTCACAACATTTGCATAAACCACACATATACATATATCCTAAGTTCCAAGGGTCTAATTATGTAACAAAAGAGAACAAGGCCTTCCCCTAAGGGGGTGGCCGAATCTTACAAGAACCAAAACCCTAGTTCTTCTTCCCTAATATACACATATTCCCTAAGTATCAAGGGTCTAATCATGTAACAAAAGAAAACAAGGCCTTCCCCTAAGGGGGGGTGGCCGAAACATACAAGAACAAAAACCCTAGGTTTTTGTTTACAACATGTTAAAGGATACCACATTCAAGAACTATTACACTGCAGACGAGGGGATACTTACATCCTTTCGCTTGATTTTCTCCTTCTCTAACCTCTTAAGATGCCCTTGGTTGAAGGAAGGTGAGTATTTCCCTTATTTGCCTTCTCTTAGCAATCTTGGCCCTAGTAGAAGGCAAAAACCTTAAAGGGTTCTTCTTCCTTCCAATTCCCTAGGGTTAAAACCCTAGGGTTTACTTTTCGAAAATGGAGAGGGAGAAGAAGAGAATTTCGGTGATGAGGGGAGGAAGAAGAAGAGAAAGAGGAAGTTATTCCAACTTCCCTTATTTATACTTTTCTCATGAAAAGACATGTCTCTTCACCTCCCTAGCTTTTAACAAGCATGTTTCTTATTCCCTCTACAAGAAACATTGCTTGGTTCATTGGTTATGACATGGTGAGTGCAAGTAGGAGGTTCAAGGTTCAATCCCTGCTTCCTCCCTTCTATATTTCCTTTTTATTACATTTTGCACTAATCCAAGCCCATTAAGCCAAGCCCATCATGAAATCTCATAATATTAATTATATTCCATGAATTCATATATTTCATAATATTTCATGATAATATTTTATGAATTCCATAATATTTCATATTTATGAATTCATAATATTTCATAATATTTCATGATACTATTTCATGAATTCCATAATATTTCATATTTATGAATTCATAATATTTCATAATATTTCATGATAATATTTCATGAATTCCATAATATTTCATATTTATGAATTCATAATATTTCATAATATTTCATGATACTATTTCATGAATTCCATAATATTTCATATTTATGAATTCATAATATTTCATAATATTTCATGATACTATTTCATGAATTCCATAATACTTCATATTTATGAATTCATAATATTTCATGATACTATTTCATGAATTCCATAATATTTCATATTTATGAATTTATATATTTCCTAATATTTCATATGGGAAATTTCGGGGCGTTACAATCCTCCCTACCTTATAAAAAGTTCGTCCCGAACTTTAAAATAATTCCGAATACTTCAATTGTATTGCCTCCTCTCGTTCCCACGTGGCTTCTTCGAATCGTTCGTTCCGCCACAGAACCTTTACTAAGGGTACTTCCTTGTTCCTTAGCTTTTTGACTTCCCGGTCTAAGATCTGAATAGGTCATCTATCCGGGGTAGAGAGTACCTGTTCTTGATAGTCACATTATTCAGTGCCCGATAGTCGATACACATTCGCATCGACCCATCCTTCTTTTCTTTTACAAACAGTACGGGAGCTCCCCAGGGAAATGACTAGGTCGGATGAGTCCCTTGTCAAGAAGCTCTTGTAACTGTCCTTGCAGTTCCTTTAATTCCGTCGGTGCCATACGGTACGGTGCTTGGGAAATGGGGTTAGTACCAGGAACCAACTCAATTGCAAATTCTATACCCCTTTCAGGTGCTAACCCTGGTAAGTCATCGGGAAATACCTTTGGGTAATTGCATACGACTTTGACGTCTTCTAGCTTCGGGCCTTCTGTAGGACTGGTATCAACCACACGAGCTAGAAGTCCCGAGCATCCCTTTTCTAACATCTTCCTTGCTTTCAGAGCCGACAAGAATTTACTTGTCCTCTTCTTCGGCTCTCCGATAAATTCGAACAGAATTTTCGCCTCAGGTCGGAAGATAACTCTTCGTTTACGGCACTCAATAGAGGCGCCATATTTGTTCAAGAAATCCATGCCCAATATCATGTCATAATCTGACATAGCAAGCACTATCAGATCGCAGTAGAGTTCCCTATCTGCGATTCTGATTGGTGCGGCACGTAGCATTTGGGTAGAGGGTATCACCTCACCCGAGGGCAGTGTTGTCAGAAATTTGCAGTCTAAATCTTGTAGTGACATATCGTTCATGTTCACATATCTTACAATTTACTTGTCATTATCTATCATACAGGTGATAAATGACTACATAAGAATTAATATTTCCTTCACTTGTTATGCAAGCATAAATCATCTCTATATTATGCAAGCATAATTCATCTCTATAGATATCATTACTATACATGAAATAAAATAAAGCGAGATTAGGATCTCTTACTTGGAAGCGGCAGGATGAAGCTTGATGTGTGTGTGGTGGAGGGGAAACCTGCTCTGATACCAACCTGTAACGCCCGCCCTTATATCTACTCTCGGGGCGGGGTTACGTACATTCAATCATATAGTAAATTTTTTTTTCTATTTCTATCTCCTAGCATGACATTAAAACAACAATGCAAGGACTTAAGGACTAAACATGCTTGTTTAACTATCAAAGTCATTCTACAACATGATAATATCACTAGTAATGTAACTCATAACATAATCAAGTATAAGAGACCTCCAAGGTAAACACTATCATGCCATGTCAATCCTAATCACTAACACTTATTGTCAAGGAGCATAACATAAGCATATGTAGATATAGAAGTCTTTTCTTCCCGAGCCACCACCCCACACATCTTCAGCCTCCTACCTCTTCCTTTAGTTTAAGGGTTCCTTACCCTTATCTGCAGCATAAGATAACATATAAACTAGTAAGCATAAATGCTTAGTAAGGATCCTGTCCTACTCGCTAAAATCATACGAAAGCATAACATGTACACATAATAAATCATAAGCATGAGTTCATCAAAGCATATTAAACATCCAAGTTTCTAACATGCAATATCAAGTACCTTAAGCATACTCTTCACATATTACAAATATTTTCAATGAATGTTTTCAAAACATTTCCATAATGGTATTACTTAAAAATACATTCATATCATATTGGGCCCTGTTGTGTACCAACTATCGCGCGGAAACTATTGCGCGTTCCCTAATGAATTGGGGTAGCGAGCCACCAATTCATTAGAGCAGGACCCTTCCGTCCTACCGAAGCCACATTAACATGCACCCCGGATTTATTTAACGACCCCCTTCCGAGTCGGGTACACAACTTAAAAGTAAAATACTTATCATGCTGTTACATATATGCTAAGGGATACTCCATATTCACTCTTATGGGACACACCACTCTTCAAGGGTGCTCATGATCCCGTAGGGACACACCACACAACATAAGGGGTGCTCTTGATCCCATACTTATTTGAGTATCCATTTAAGCATTTTAACATATCACATGCAATTTCATAAATGTACCCCATGGGCTATAAGGCATGCTCATACATACATCATATTTCATACATGTTCATATATTCATCATATTTCATACATGTTCATACATGCATCATATGTCATACATGTTCATATATTCATCATATTTCATACATGTTCATACATGCATCATATGTCATACATGTTCATATATACATCACATTTCATACATGTTCATCATATTTCATCATGCATCATATTTCAACCACTTACCCTACCTTAGACCTGACAAGCTTTGGTCACATAGGTCATACTCATATCGTAGAAAGTGGTAGCATGCTATCAATTAAGATTTCAATCAGATATCTCATTTAAACACCTCATACATAAACATATCAAAGCATGCTAACAATTAAGGTTTCCTTATCAACCATTCCATTTAACACCACATACATATACATATGATCATCCCCAACCATAAACATATATCATAGGGTAGTTTGACCTTTACAAACCCTAGTCCTAGTGGGTTGGCCGAAACATCAAGAGTAGGGAAATATTAGGACTTTTGCATTAATCATTCACACATACATTTATTCAAACACCTTGTATACTTATCTTAAACATGGATATATTGTAGGATAATTCAACCCTCACTAACCCCTTTTTCTAAGCCTTGGCCGAGACCCATCCAAGTTCAAAACCCTAGGTTTTGCTATCACAAAAATGTAGGGACACAACATATAGGTATACTCTAAATTCCAAGGGTCTTCACATGCATCAAGGGGTAACCAAGGTCCCTTCTTGGGTGTTGGCCGAAACCTACACAAGGGTGTAACCCTAGGTTTTGTTCACAACATTTGCATAAACCACACATATACATATATCCTAAGTTCCAAGGGTCTAATTATGTAACAAAAGAGAACAAGGCCTTCCCCTAAGGGGGTGGCCGAATCTTACAAGAACCAAAACCCTAGTTCTTCTTCCCTTTTGTTCAACTATCATGAAGGAAATCAATATACACATATTCCCTAAGTATCAAGGGTCTAATCATGTAACAAAAGAAAACAAGGCCTTCCCCTAAGGGGGGGTGGCCGAAACATACAAGAACAAAAACCCTAGGTTTTTGCTTACAACATGTTAAAGGATACCACATTCAAGAACTATTACACTGCAGGCGAGGGGATACTTACATCCTTTCGCTTGATTTTCTCCTTCTCTAACCTCTTAAGATGCCCTTGGTTGAAGGAAGGTGAGTATTTCCCTTATTTGCCTTCTCTTAGCAATCTTGGCCCTAGTAGAAGGCAAGAACCTTAAAGGGTTCTTCTTCCTTCCAATTCCCTAGGGTTAAAACCCTAGGGTTTACTTTTCGAAAATGGAGAGGGAGAAGAAGAGAATTTCGGTGATGAGGGGAGGAAGAAGAAGAGAAAGAGGAAGTTATTCCAACTTCCCTTATTTATACTTTTCTCATGAAAAGACATGTCTCTTCACCTCCCTAGCTTTTAACAAGCATGTTTCTTATTCCCTCTACAAGAAACATTGCTTGGTTCATTGGTTATGACATGGTGAGTGCAACTAGGAGGTTCAAGGTTCAATCCCTGCTTCCTCCCTTCTATATTTCCTTTTTATTACATTTTGCACTAATCCAAGCCCATTAAGCCAAGCCCATCATGAAATCTCATAATATTAATTATATTCCATGAATTCATATATTTCATAATATTTCATGATAATATTTCATGAATTCCATAATATTTCATATTTATGAATTCATAATATTTCATAATATTTCATGATACTATTTCATGAATTCCATAATATTTCATATTTATGAATTCATAATATTTCATAATATTTCATGATAATATTTCATGAATTCCATAATATTTCATATTTATGAATTCATAATATTTCATAATATTTCATGATACTATTTCATGAATTCCATAATATTTCATATTTATGAATTCATAATATTTCATAATATTTCATGATACTATTTCATGAATTCCATAATATTTCATATTTATGAATTCATAATATTTCATAATATTTCATGATACTATTTCATGAATTCCATAATACTTCATATTTATGAATTCATAATATTTCATGATACTATTTCATGAATTCCATAATATTTCATATTTATGAATTTATATATTTCCTAATATTTCATATGGGAAATTTCGGGGCGTTACACCTAAACCCTAATTCAATTGGTTTTGATTTATTTGATCCTAAGTAGGGTTTCCCTTAACCAAAAATGTATTTTTCTAAGTCATCAAAGAAAATCATTTCCTTGCGATTTAAACACCTTAAAAACAGACTTGTATCCATTTAAGATCAGGCATATGGAAGATATTAGGTTTGCTACCAGTCAGATGGGAAAATAAACAAGTTATAGATAGAACCTTAGTTTGATACAAAGAAAGCATTAACCCAAAGAACTTAAGTAGTGAATGCTAAAGCTCATGTTCTTTGTTTGGTGATGCCTTATTAGTACAAACTATGTGTTAATCCTTGTTCTTTAGCATGCATTCATACAATAAAATCACAGCACACTTAGCTAGGTTCAACTCCAAAAATATTTAGAATCAATATATGATCAAACAAGTCATGGACCTTGAATACTAAATTTTGAACCATCATAGACTAAGTTAACATGATGTTATTAACCAAAGTTGTAAAACACATACAAGAAAATTTTGGCTTGCTTGAATCAAATTAGCATCACTATATGATTAAATTCCAAAACATGATTGTATCAAATGAGTATCAAAATATGGTCAAATATCTAAATTTTGATCAGTTTAATGTATGTCTATGACATGTTTGCTCCAACTAGGTTCATCAAAAAAAACTTAAGCCTTAGATATATCATAAGTTATTACAAAAATCAATTGTAGTTTTGATATTTTGGCTAACTTCTAGATTCACAGTGAACTATAAATTGCAGCAAGAAGACTAACCTTTCTAGGCAATCCATAGTAGGAACAAGTCATGTGCCAGCCTAAACAATTCATGCAATATATTTTCTTTTCAAAACTTGTTGATCCATTGGGAACTAGTGTCACCATGTGCATGGATGATAATTTTCCTACTGCTCACAAACATAAATGAAGACACCCCAAAATTCATGTATCTACATTGTGTAGGGAATTCAAGTTCACAATTGATTTAAATCTAATCACCTACATTCGAGAGGGAAAATCCATTTCTCATGGGTAGTGTATGATCATCCATTAAATGGGGAAATATTAGGCACATCTCTAACTAGGAATGACCATGTGTTTGGAGCACCAAATATCAACCACCCATGTTGATAGATGCTCCCCCTCAATCAATGCTTATACAATTCTAAAGATAGAGGTTTTATGTACCCAAATTTTGGGACCTAAAGCATCTACAATGAATGACTTTGGCACCCAAGCCTTGATCATTTTCTTTATAAAATTTTGAACCCTAGAATCATTTGATGATCTAAATTGGGTTCTTGACATTAATGATACAAAGGTTGGTTCTTTAGGTCGGTAACCTATACCAGCCTTGTTGTAAACCGCCCTTTGGGAATTTAGTACCATGTCTAATGTTTTAGAGCTAGTTGAAAACTTCTCAAGAATATTCTTGAGATTTTCAATTTTGCTCCTTAGAGTCTTGTTTTCATCATGGAGAGACTCATCATGCAAATCTTTTATTACCTCATCCTTAGAGGATTTCAATTTTTTTACTTCTAATTTTAAGGATTTAACTTTGGCCTTAGATTTCTTCAACAAACTAGTCAAGCATGCTATTGTCCTATAACATTTATCTAATTCCGGAGAGATTACCTCTTCATCATCCGAAGATGATGAAGCCGCGTTTGAGGAGTCCATGGATTCATCACTGCTTTCTTGATCTTCAATGGTCATGAGTGCTACATGGCGTGTACTCTTCTCCTCCTTCTCCTCTTCGGATGAACTAGAGGACGATTCATCCCATATGGTCTTCAAGGCCTTCTTCTTCTTCTTTGATTTCTCCTCCTTCTTCTTTAGCTTTAGACAGTCTTTCTTGTAGTGCCCTTTCTTGCCACACTCAAAGCAAGTGATATTAGCTTTATCAATTTTAACTTCACTAGAGTTACCTTTGCCCTTGTAGTGCCGGCTCTTCCTCATCATCCTCCTTACGAAGTTGGCCATCTCGGAGGAAGAAGACTCGCTGTCATCCTCCTCAGACTCGAACTCGGATTCGGATGAAGATGAAGAAACCTCCTTCTCCTTCTTCTTCTCCTTCTTCTTCTTGGTCTTGTCCCCTGCCACAAGAGCAATCCCCTTCTCCTTGGGGCCTTTGTTAGCCATTTCGTGCAGCTCCATTTCACAAAATAAATCATCCAATTTTACAATTGACAAGTCCTTAGAAACCTTGTAGGCATCCACCATGGATGACCACAAGGCATTCCTTGGAAAAGCTTTTAGGACGTACCTCACAAGGTCGCGATTCTCGACCTTTTCGTCAATGGAGTGGAGACCGTTGAGAACTTCTTTGAATCTACTATGAAGTTCACTTACCGTTTCACTCTCCTTCATGGAGAGATTTTGTAGTTGATTGAGAAACAAGTCCCTCTTAGCTATCCTTGAGTCCCGGGTGCCCTCATGAAGCTCGATGAGCTTGTTCCACAAATCCTTGGCGCTTGTAAAGGGACCAACTTTGATTAGTTGGTCCTTGTTCATTCCACATTGCAAGGTCACCACTGCCTTCGCATCGGCTTCTCCTTTGTGCGTTTGCTCAGCCGACCACCGCGAGGACTCCAACTCTTTTCCCTGCGCATCTCTTGGAGGGGTGAAGCCTTCCTTTATGGAGAACCACATTCCAATATCGGTCTTGAGATAATACTCCATGCGAGACCTCCAATATTGAAAATCCGATCCATCGAAGAAGGGAGGTCGAGTGGTGCTAAATCCTTCTCTCAAAGCCATTCTTGTTGACTCTCAGATGTTAAGCCGCTTAAATAGAGGCCCAAGCTTTGATACCACTTGTTGGTGCTTGGATGGCTATAGAGGGGGGAGCGTGAATGTAGCCAAACACTCAAATAAGCCCATCTACTTGTGAATTTTTTTTCTGTGACCAAAGTTAGCAGCGGAAACAAAATACAATAGAAAGAACAAAACAGAGAAAGGAATCAAACCGACGCTAACACAACGATGTACAAGGTTCGGGGATAACTTGCCCCTACTCCTTGGCGTACCCGTAAGGTGGGCGATCCCTTGATCGTCGGCAGATCAAGCCCCAGTGAACACCGGATAAACTGAAGCCTCCTTCTCGGTGGAGAAACCTCTCTACAAGCTATCTCATAGATGGATACAAGTTAAGCTCACGAGACACTCGAGAAGAGAACCTCACAAGAATGTAGTAAGAACACTTAAGCACAAAGCAACAAAGAGCTCTCGACACAGCCCAGCCAAACTCCTCAAGTTTCTGTCTGTTCACTCTTCCGCTCCTCTGCTTCCAGCTTTGTCTTAAGCTTCCTCTCCTCATCGCCAAGCTTCGCCAGCATCCACTGAGCACAGCCTGAACACCTTGCCCTCCCTGAGCACTCAGTCCACTGAAGACCCTCTCCAGCTGAGACTCCGTCATTCACCAGTTGTGCCTCAGAAGCCATTGAAACATGAGAAGAGAATACGTACAAACCTGCTCAATGGAAAGTCTCCCATTGACCCTCCTTGAGTCTTTGAATCCTCCTATATCACCTGCACACTTAGCAGACCTTTAGCAAATGAATATCAAACCATATCAGCAGTGTATTAGTGTATCAGACAAGAAAACAGACGCGACCAAAACGCCTGACATTGATTTCAAATTAAAGTTCAGCTTCTGATAGGTCACCAGACCGATCAGGGTTAGCCCTGACCGATCAGGCTCCAGCCTGATCGGTCCACAGTGAGAAATTCGAAATCGCGACTTCTCGTGATCGACCACCAGATCGATCCTAGGTCATGGATCGGTCACCAGATCGATCCTAGGTCGTGGATCGGTCACCAGACCGATCCACCCCTTTGTAGAGTGTTTTTCCAGCTTCGCAGTCCAACCCTACTGATCGGTCACCAGACCGATCAGGTTGTGGCCTGATTGTTCTGGGGACTGATCAAGACACTTCCTGACCAATCAGGTTGAAACCTGATCGATTATAAGGAGAAACTCGTAACATTTGATCGTTCACCAGAACGACCTAAAGGTCTCCCTGATCGGTCACCAAACCGATCAGGAGTCGAACACAAAAGCTTCTGTTCTCTCCCTGATCGGTCACCAGACCGATCAGCCTTCTCTAGATCGGTCACCAGACCGATCCACGAAGGAAGTTCGTGCCAACTTCCCTGATCGGTCACCAGACCGATCCAGCCAAAGCCAATTCCACCCTAAGTCATGAGAACGGGCTCCCATCCTTCTCTGACTTGTGCTCAGTCCCCCGGACCAAGACTCCGTGCCCAGCTTCACTCACCGGGACTTCACCTAGTCCTACTAGGTGTGCCTAGTCCCACTAGGTCTTCTCCACTTCACCTAGTCCCACTAGGTGTGTCTAGTCCCACTAGGTCTTTTCCACCTACTCCCACTAGGTGTGTCTAGTCCCACTAGGTGTGCCTAGTCCCACTAGGTCTTTTCCACCTAGTCCCACTAAGTGTGCTTAGTCCTACTAGGTCTTTTCCCATGCCAGCATGCGATCTCCCAGATCCACCTAGACTTAATCCGAATTCACTCAACTAAACTTAAATCGTTGTCAACACCAAAACAACAATCGGGCCAGACTGCATCAACATCTTCTACTATCACTAGGCTACACCGGTGTACCTCCGGTGATTCTTGACATACAAATCTAACTCAATTAACCTTGGACACCTTGTCCTTGGTTAAATTCTTCTTTCCCTTAACTTTAAATGACTTATCCTTGCCATTTTTGGATTTCCCAACCTTAGTATAGCTATATGTTACCCTAGCATATTTCCTTTCAATAAGTTGGATGCACCCAATTTGACATTTTTGGATTTTTGAACACCCAAACATATGTCAAGTCTCCTAGGTCCAATAATGAACCTATCTAGGTCTCTTTCCATTTCTTCAAGCCTTTCCTTCAAGACTTGATTTTCTAACTCTAGAGCTCTAACCCTAGAGTCAACATGCCCACCTTGGACATTCCTAGACCTACCCACCTTTTTAGGCATATGTCTCCCCTTCTTGGAATTAATGCCTTGCTCATTTACTACCTTCCTTCCCTTAGGCATGGTAGTTTTGGTCCTATTTGGTCTAGCCTTGGATAATGATTTCCTAGGGTTATCTACCTTGTTAAGCCTATTCCTATCATTATACCTAAATAAATTATTATGCTTGCGTAAATGATCTACATTATTTTTAACAAGCATATAGGAATTCAAAATTGGATTAAATTTTAAATAAAGGATTACCTTCCCTTTTACCTTTGAAGCTCCCCTTGATTTAAGCTCTTCTTCTTCTCCAATTTCTTCAATTGTCCTAGATTCTTGAGCTCTCCATTCCTTGGGTATTTTGTGTGGTAGTGGCCCCGCTCACCACATGGTGTAAATTATATGCTTCTTATCTATAGTTCCATCCCTACAACCCTCATTAGTTTTTAAATAAACTTTATCGGGTTTAGGGTTTACCTCTTTTACCTTCTTGAGTGAAGGACACCTACTCTTGTAGTGTCCCATTTCCCCACATTCAAAACATTTGATGTGGGATTTCCCACTCTTCTCAATAGTTGAGATTGAGGGTTGAGCTTCCAAGATCTCCTCCACCTTGAATTGCTTTCCATCTTCCTCAATTGAGGATGTGGACGATTCCACTTCCTCCTCCTCTTCGGATGATGAACTTGATTCAACTTCTGATTGGTCTTTCTTCTTCTCTTGGACCAATGAGCCCTTATCCTTGGACTCCTCCACTCCTTGTCCTTCTGTCGAATTTTCATGTGGTGCTATAACCTTTCTTCATAGCTCATAAGCATTCTTGTATTCTCCTATATGTGACATAATAAAAGAAGGTAATAAATTTAACACAATTCTCGTTACCTCCTTATCCGACTCCGCTTCCTCCTTTTAATCATTGGTCCAATATCGAGGTCGTAGGCATTTCCCCTTCTTGTCCATTGGAGCTTGGAATGGTGTTGGTACCGGGTGCATGTTGACATGGATGCGAGTTCGTAATTTTAAAATTAATTACGTACAGCGGAAGGTTTAGCATAAATAATTTCTCAAATTATTTAACCACACATCTAAGCATGCAATTTTATCTTGTGTAGACATGATCATATAGTTAAAATTTTACAGAAACATAAACTAATTTACGTATTACCTTGCGTAACTCGAAGGAAGGGACGAGATCAAACCGTAAGCGTCCCTTGGAAGTTCCGCCTCTATTCGTGTCCACGCCGAGTATCTTCGGGATGACTTCGCAAAGCCACGAGTTTCGTGTTCTCGAGAACTACTAGATTCTCCGAGAACGCGATGAGAAAAACCAAGAGAGAAGTCGGAAGACTAACCACAAAAGGATGGCTGGAGCTTCCTTCTCCGGCAGCAGGTGGTGGTCGGCAAAAGATCCTTCTTGGGGCTGGTTGGCGCACGGTAAGAAGGGGGGAAGAGAAGGAGAGAAAGAGAGGGTGAGAGCCTATGCCTTCATCACTTCGATTATTTTCCAAGCCTTGCCTTGGGTCCTTTATATAGTGGCCTCTCAACCATCAAGCCTCTCAAATATGGAATAACTTATTCCATCATGCCAAGTTTGATTTTATATCATGGTTAAAATCATATTTTAATTCATGATAAAAATCAATTAAGTCTCTTTTCTCTTATGGAATAAATTTCTTTATCATGGTAAATCAATCCATGATTGATTTTATAAAATAAACCAATCCATGGTTCATTTTAATTTCCATGAAAAATAAACCAAACCTTTGTTTATTATATAAAAATTTATATCATCCATAATTTTATAAAACAAACCACACTTGGTTTATTTTATAAATTGAACCAAAAACTTGGTTCTCTCCCTTTGTTGTGGTCGGCCAAGCAAAGAGGATGGAGGCCCTCTTTGGCCGGCCATCCAAGCCACGCCCCAATGAATTAAACTTATTTAATTCATCTATTAAGTCTTCAAAAGACTTAGCCATTTTGCGCTTCCGATGCGTCTCTAAAAAATTCAGATTCGACTTATCGTTTGGGTCAACCAAACTTAATCTCTCTTGATTGGAAAATCAAATTTTTAACTCGTTTTAAATCTCTTGGATTACTCGTAATGCGTGTGACTAAATAGGCTTTCGATTTATGTTGACCGTCTATAATTAATCAATTATAGAACAATCATGAGTGACACCTAGTAGTACATCATGATCCCCAATTAATTGAAAGATCAACGGTTGACCTCAGAAACAATTCTGAAACCCTTCAGCAACTAAAATGAATCGTGTCCCATTCCCTTCACCATCTTATACCCACTTGGTTCAGGACATGGTCTATGTGTGTCAGTCCCCACTAGGCTGACTACATCACACCTAGCCCAAGTAACGTTTTCTCGTCCTACGGATTCTAATTACTCTCATGTATTTAAGAGATTCATACTCTAAACATGTCATGCTCTAGCCAGAGGCTTCGAGTAACAATCTAACGATAGGCCTCGGGTATACATCTCCTCGCAAGGAGTGGTGAATCCTTTGTAGGCTGTTCAAACATCTTCGGGCACTTCGGCTTATACCCAATCATCCTGGGTCCACACCACTTTGGAGATGTTTGCTTAAGATGTCAAAGTATAAGTCTCCATGACCAAGATGACTTGAACACCGTAAGTCAAAGGAACATTGCACTTAAGCTGCAGTAAGAACTTCATTGACATATCTATATGTAGACTACCATATGAAGTTTTACAGCCAGTCACGCCAATGAACTAGTTCCCTTAACTAGCATTCATGTTTATCTCCGGACATCTCAATGTCACCAGCCAGTGAGAATCAGCTGATTAGAGAATAACCCATGCTAGTCTCAACAGAATTGATAGTGTCTGTATTTATCAATTCATCGACTGGGGACAATTTCAATACTTCACAATTGCACATGTAGAGATAATCACTAGTTGTGAATTCATCACAAATTCTCTCATGCTGTGAATTGTATTGCGGACATTCAGTAAATGAGTTTAAGATCTCAATCAAATACACCAACATGTATACTCAAATAGTGAATATTCATTTATTAAAATAAATGATTACAATCATAAGGCGATTGTCTTAGGACACTTCTCTCATATCACTAACAAACTCCCACTTGGCCTAATACCAATCGCTACGGTACCCAATACCACAGGCTCTAACATGACCCTTAAACTTGCTTTGAGGCAAGGCCTTAGTTAAAGGATTCACTAAATTCCTTTCAGTGGGAATTTTCTCAATTTGTATATCATTCCTACTTATAATCTCTCTGATCAGATGATAGCGGCGAAGCACATGTTTAGATCGCTGATGAGACGTTGGTTCCTTTGCTTGTGCAATAGCTCCATTGTTGTCGCAGTAAACCGGTATTGCTTCATCAATGGTTGGAACCACACCAAGTTCTGAGACAAACTTCTTGATCCAGACTGCTTCCTTTGCTGCTTCCGAAGATGCAATATATTCCGCTTCCGTTGTAGAATCCGCTACGGTGTCTTGCTTGGAACTCTTCCAACATATTGCGCCTCCATTCAAAATAAATACGTATCCGGATTGAGATTTAGAGTCATCCTTATCTGTATGGAAACTGGCATCTGTATACCCACGTATTACCATATCACCTTCTCCATATATTAGGAACACATCCTTAGTTCTTCTTAAGTACTTGAGGATTGTCTTGACAGCCGCCCAATGATCCATTCCTGGTTCAGACTGGTATCTGCTTGTGACGCTCAGAGCATACGATACATCGGGCCTAGTATATAACATAGCATACATGATAGATCCTATCGCGGATGCATAAGGAACCTTATTCATACAAATCCTCTCGTCTTCTGTGCGCGGACACATAGACTTCGAAAGGTTGATCCCATGCCTGATGGGAAGGTAACCTTTCTTGGATTCCGACATGCTAAACCTTTCTAGCACTCGGTCTATATATGTAGACTGCGAAAGACCAAGCAATCATTTTGATCTATCTCTATAGATTCTAATCCCAAGGATATTGGTTGCTTCTCCCAGGTCTTTCATGGAGAAAGTTTTGGACAACCAAATTTTAACTGACTGTAAGACTGATATATCGTTTCCTATAAGTAATATGTCATCGACATATAACACTAGGAATACGACTGCACTCCCACTAACCTTCTTGTACACACAAGGTTCGTCAGGATTTTGTGAGAAATCAAATTTTTTATTGTCTCATCAAAACGGATGTTCTAGCTCCTGGATGCTTGCTTTAGTCCATATATGGATCGTCAAAGCTTGCATACTTTGGTTTTATTAACCCATGTGAAACCTTCAGGTTGTAACATGTATACATCCTCAAGCAGGTTCCCATTAAGGAAAGCTATTTTCACATCCATTTGCCATATCTCATAATCATAATGAGCTGCTATGGCCAGGAGCATCCGAATGGATTTAAGCATAGCTACTGGCAATAGGTTTCGTCATAATCAATTCCTTGTTTCTGACGATATCCTTTTGCCACTAATCTAGCCTTAAAGGTAACAACATTACCTTCCATGTCGGTTTTCTTCTTGAAAACCCACTTGCACCCTATGGGCTTAATCCCTTCAGGTGGGTTAACCAAGTCCCATACTTGATTTTTGTACATGGAATCCATTTCCGACTTCATGGCTTCAAGTCATTTATCCCTTTCTGAATTTTTCAGAACAACTTCATAACTGATAGGTTCGTCATTGTTAATGAGTAACACGTCGTTCAATTTACTTATGAGAAATCCGTATCTCTCTGGAATATTACGTGTCCTATCAGACCTACGAAGAAGTGGTGTTGTTTTAGGTTCAACTGATAGCTCATCATTATGAGTTATTGGTTGTGGGTCTAGACTAGGTGTCTCTGTAATGTCTATTGGAATTTCTTGAACTTCTTCAAGTTCAACGCTACTCCCACTATTTTCTTGTAAAAGAAATTCTTTTTCTAGAAATACAGCATGCCTTGAAACAAACACCTTTTGTTCCAAGGGATGATAGAATTGGTAACCTTTCGTTTCCTTAGGGTATCCAATAAATAGACATTTATCAGACATAGCATCCAATTTGTCTGATACAGTCCGCTTTACATAAGCAGGACAACCCCATATCTTTAGGTGAGATAAATGAGGTTTCTTACTATTCCACGTCTCATATGGAGTAGTAGAGACTACTTTGGTCGGGACTCTGTTTAGTAAGTAAACAACTATCTTAAGCGTATAGCCCCAAAAGGATTTTGGAAGAGTTGCATGATTCATCATAGATCTAACCATGTCCATCAAGGTTTGGTTACACCTCTTAGATACACCATTATGCTGTGGTGTATATGACGGAGTCCATTGAGACAATATCCCATTGTCCCTAAGATAATCTTGAAACTCTTGACTTAAGTATTCACCACCCCGATCGGATTGAAGTATCTTAATACTTTTGCCAAGCTGTTTCTCTACTTCACTTCTGAACTCTTTGAATTTCTCAAAAGCTTCATATTTGTGTTTCATTAAGAACACATACCCCAATCGTGAGTGATCATCGATAAAGGTAATGAAGTAGCTATAGCCTCCTTGTGCAAGAGTTGACATTGGTCCACATACATCAGTATGTATCAGACCAAGCAATTCTTCCACTGGTTTACCTTTTTTGGAAAAGGGTAATTTGGTCATCTTGCCTTTTAAGCATGATTCGCATGTATCAAATGAACCAGGTTCAAATGATTCCAGAATTCCACATCGGTGTAATTTGGTCATGTGTTTCTTGCTTACATGGCCAAGACGACAATGCCACGTATAGGAGTCTATTTGATTATCTATTCGAGCACGTTTGTTGCTAACTTCGATATTGAAAACATCACCGGATAAATCTAACGTGTAGATACCATTGCATAAAGTTCCGGTCCCATAAAGAACACCATTTAAAGTTATGTAACAGCAATTGTTACTAAAAGTTAAATGATAACCCTTTTCATTCAAGAATGAAATAGATACAATGTTCTTTATTAACGAAGGAACAAAATAATAATTATCCAATTCTAAGACAAGTCCAGTAGGGAGCTTTAGCAAATATGTTCCGATGGCAACAGCAGCAATCTTTGCTCCATTTCCAACTCGCAAATTTGCTTCTCCCTTGACGAGTCTTCTTCTATTCCTTAGCCCCTGTATGTCATTACATATATGTGAGCTACACCCAGTATCAAGTACCCAGGTGTACGAGGAAATAGAGTGACATTCAATAACGAAGATACCTGAAGAGGATGGGGCATCGGATGCCTTCTTCTTCAAGGTCTCAAGATAAACCTTGCAGTTTCTTCGTCAGTGGCGCTCCTTGCTGCAGTGATGGCAAGTGCCTTTTGGTGCCTTTTCAATCTTTTTGGCCCTTTTCTTCCTTCCCTTATTTTGTTCTTTGGGCTTTCTCTTAGAGCCTTTCTTTGAGGAACCAACTAACAGTATCGTCTTCTGATCCTGCTTTACAGAAGGCTCTACAGTCTTCAGCAGGTTAAGCAACTTAGGAATGGTAATTTCCAGTTTGTTCATCCGATAGTTCATCACAAACTGTGAGTAACTCATGGGGCAAACAATGCAGAATTAAGTCAATACTTAGTTCGTGATCCATTGCAAATCTGAGTGTGCCTAGTCGCTCAATGTACCCCAACATCTTCAACACAAACTGTGAAACATAAGTGCCTTCCTGCATCTTAGAGGTGAAGAGGAGTCTGGAGACCTCGAACCTTTCGGATCTCGCCTGCTCGACAAACAGCTCATGAAGATGGAAGATGATGGTATGAGCATCCATATGCTCATGCTGCTTTTGCAGCTCAGGTACCATAGCGGTCAGCATGATGCAACTCATAAGTTCAGAATCGGCCACATGTTTCTGATAGGCCACTAACTGGTCTGGAGTTGCATCTTGTGGAGGATGGTTGGGAAGTTGTTCTTCAAGGACATAAGCAAGCTTTTCTGCCTTGAGGACTATCCTCAGGTTTCGAAGCCAGTCCATGAAGTTTGGCCCAGTCAGCTTATTGGTGTCCAAAATGGAATGCAAATTCAGAGAAGACATGATCAGGTGATTATCCTAGAAATACAAATTGAGGTTATGTGATGAGAAGAATGCATCAATATACATTAATTAAATCCTATTTATTTTTCGAATTGAATAACCCTTTTTTATCAATTCGGGAGATCGTAGGAACATCTCCAAATAGGTTGATATCCAACCATAGATAAGAACAACCATGGCTAGAGTCCATCAAGTTATTCTTAGCTATGAAGGTAGGTAATTATCCCGATTACATATTATACATATGTAACTATCACATTATGCTATCAACTAATTGAATGTTTGCATAAATCATTGGGTTGTCAACTCATTAACAAGTATGCAACAATATACATAGCACCCAACTGCACCTCACTTTACATCGACCTTGGCTGTGGCACAACAAATCGATGCTTCAAGCTTAAGGCTGACCCATTAATCAAGAAATAGTTTTAATATGGTTGGAGCTCATTGACGAGCCCAAAATAGACTGTCACGAATGTGGGCCTCAAATTTAGATATCAATGAATGAAATGAAATGCTGGAAACCCTTTTACAATCAAAAGTATGAAAATGTAATATAGGGGCCACAGGTCGTATTTTTCTCGGGGCTAGTTGAAAGTTTGCGTGATTCGCGCTTGTATTTAGGTGTCGTGTGTGAATTTTGGGTTTCAAGTGTGAATCTGGGTTTGGATTGCAATCAAGAATGAAATCACAATAAAAATGAGAGAACTCAACTCAATGAATCAACAAGCAATAGCAAGTTATACTCAACCAATAAGGAAATTAACTCTAACCATTCAAATGGAATTCAAGCAAGCTGTTAAGTCCTCAATTCTGAATTTTCAAGAAAGATCAATAATTGCAGAAATGAATCGCCATTCAAAACCGAATCTCCACTTGGTACACAGGCAGCAATAATTTCTAAAATGCAGGAAAAAATTTAGAACTCAAAGCAATCCAAATGTTAAGCTAGTTATACCCATTCTAGGATTTTCAATTGCTACAAATGCAGAGTTTTGCTTCAGAGATTTCAATTCAAACAATCAAATTGCCAAGCAATCTATAACAAAACAGCTACAAACTTAATGCCAAGCCTTTACTTGATACAAAAGTGTAGCAAAGGTAAAACTTGATACAAAGAGGAAGCTGCTGTGCCAAAATTCTGGTAAATGCAACACTAGAAGCTATCAGATTCAGAAATGCAACTAGCCCTCATTGCTTGGAATGGTAAGCTATCGTTTGGATGAAACTGAAAACTGAAGTTAGAATTCAAAAATGAGGTGAAGAACAGTGCAGAAATCAGAAAATTCCGAGACATTACAGCTTTGCAGACAACATTACAAATGCAGAACAAACATGCCCAGGCAAGCTAGATACGAATGCATCATCCCTTGTTCAGATAATAAATAGAGAAACTAAGATTACTTGACTCGAAATTCAGAAACTACAGCTGAAAAGAACTTGCAGATTTGAACTGCAGAAATTTAATTGGTGAGCAATCTGAATTTGGCACGCACAATTGAAATCAGATTCACTGTAATAAAAACAAATTGCAGTGTAAATTCAGAGGACAAACGAAATTTCAATCTCAATTCAAAAGAACTAATTGAATTGCAGATAATCAAAAGTGATACGCAGGAAGAAATTCTGATACGGAAGGAAAGAAACGGCACGCAACAGGGAACCAAATTCAGAAATGCAGTGAAGCTAAATAAACTGATCTAATTGCCATAATTCATTACACACACAATCTAGCTAACTAAAGCACTGAATTAAAATTCTATTCGAAGCAAAAACTATTCAGAAACGAAAAATTACAGAATTTTGATCAGAATTTCAGAATTTAACGCCAGAAATGAAATCTACTTTTAAAACCGAAATTAAACTAATCCTCAATCCGATTCCTTGCTGTCACTCAAGGATGAGCTCGAATCGAGGTGGTCACGCCTTCAAAACGAAGAAACTGCTGAAGAAACGAAGGAAAACGAGGATGAAACCAAGGCAAACGAGCTGCGGCGAGGACGCGACACTGTGCGCTATGGGAAATTTTTCCTTAAGTAATAAAAAATGGACGGCTGTGATTGATTTGATGAAATCCAACGGCAGATCTTGGTCTGATTTGAGCCAAACTTTTATGATGATGATCTGGGGTCAAGATCTGCCTTGTCGTAGCTCGGATCCTCCAGATATGCAACGGATGGTCCAGATCAACTCTATCTGTGAATGGACGCTCTAGAGCCCTCCTTGCTTGATCCAACGGTTGGATGATCTCTGATTGGGATGAAACCTTCAGATCTTGATTATAGGGCTTGATCAACCCTAACCCTAGCTCGGATTGCTTCAGATCGTCCCGGATGGCTCAGATCTAGCCGCTCTTGAATCGGACGGCCCGGATTACTTGTAAGCTTGATAATCCGATCCGGTTCACATCCGACTCAAATCTGACCCAATATGCCCTAGGTCCAGGATCCTTTCTTACCTACAAAAATATATCAGAAAATTAGTGGCCAAATAATCCAAAAATTGTGTAATTTTGCAATTAAGTCCAAAATAAGATAAAGTTCCAAAACCTAGGGTAAAATCATAATTAAGCAATAAAAACATGGGTCAAACATGGATTTTAGCAATTAAAATAATCAATAAAATGGTGCTTATCAACTCCCCCACACTTAACCTTGAGCGTCTCGCGAAAACACTAAATAAGTATCCCCTAGATTTCCTTAAGCATAGTTAGAAGCAAATGAAAAGAAATTACCTAAGGTTACCAATTCTCAAAAATCTAAGCTCTATGGATTACTATCTTGTCCTTAAATCAACAACTTAGCCTTTTCATCCATCATGAATCATTGAGATGAATTTAAATCTCTAGCCTTTCAAGGAAAATTTGGTGGCTCTCTTCTTAAGTTCTAACTTGATGATGGAAATGGAGCTCACTCAAACACACATGTTTCTTGCACTACCATATGCTTGCTTATTATCTACTCTCCACCATTAATCATGAAGAAGATCAACATCTACAAAAACAAAATGAAAATGTAGAAAATGGTGAGAAATGGAATAAAAGCTAAGGAAATGGAAAATTTGATGAAGTGGGAGACTTGGTTGCTCAAAAATTGTTTCCAATGTGCTTTGCCCCATCTTTACAGTCCTCTAGTGATATCACAAATGTGGTGGAGTTAATCTTGAATAATTGCCCTTGAATTGAATGAAAAACCCTTCTTTGGTCTAATGAGCCAAGTTTCCCAATTCCGTGCCAACTTTGCTCTTTGTTTTCTTTTCTGATTTTTTTCCTCTTTCTTTCTTTCCTCTACTGAAATCAGAATGTATTTGAGTAGATCTTGAATTTGGATGAGATTATCTTCACTAATTCATGGTGCCGAAACTTCAATTGGATACCAACTTGCTTCTTTGTTCTTTTTCCTTGTTTTTCTTCCTTTTCAAACTGTTTTCTCCTTTTTTTTTTTTTCTTCCTTCTGTTAAGGTCCAGCATCCACGGCATCACTGATTCTTCATCCTTGCAAACATCTGATTTCTTGAAAGCATTTAGCATCAACTAGCTGAATTGAATTGTTCCACTTGACAATGGCTGAGTAGTAAATCAAATTTCAGCCCCTTCACTGATTTTTTTTCTTTCAGATTCAGTAATGTTCTCAGCTCCCAAATAGTTTAGTTCAATCAAAAACCATTCTGCAAGCTCTGTTAAGATTCGGCAAGGCACTGCTGATTACGGAAGCATGGATTCAAATGGAAGTTGATACAAAACTACTTTACTAGCTTCCCTCACTGATTTTTTCGAATGCAGAAATTTTCAGCAGCTTTTCATGGATTTTTCAGACTTTGCAGCTTCAATTCAGATTGTAGCAACATGTTACTTGATCTTCCTAGCAAGGTACAGCTGCAATCCAGATTTTTCAGCCAAGTATAGCTGGAATTTCGAAATGATCACAGCATTTTTTTCTTTCTTTTTGGCATGGCACAGATTTCAGATTTCTCCATTGCTTGCATTCCTTCAATTCAGCTTCCATTCCTTCTTCAGATCAGCCTTCCTTCCAATTCTATAAGTGGCAGGAGACCTCCCTTGCAATCAAGTGGCACTTTTCTCACTTTGGCACAAAAATCCTTTCTTTTTGCTTGTGTGTGCCCTCTTCTTATTATTGTAGATTTTTTTTTTTTTATTGCCGCACCATGCACTTGCATAGATCTCCAAAGTATAATAAGGAATTGAGATTTCTAATTTCTTCCATCCTTAAACACTTCTTCCCATTTGATCTTGATATCCATCCAACTTAGCACAATTTTTTTTTTTCGAATTGAAGTGCCTCCTTGATAAATGGAATGCTTCCAAATCACTAATCACTCCCCCACACTTAAATCTTTGTCCGTCTCGGGCAAAATACCATTAGAAACATTTTAAACAACAAGTCCAAAGAAAAGTGAGGGTAAGAGTAGGAAATGAGTAAAGAAAAATGGAATGAATATGAATTTTGCTAAAAATTGATATGGAAAGGTAAACAAAGTGATTAGCCTCTATAGATGTGATCCAATCATTGAAATATGGTTTTGAAAGAACCTAAGCAAGTTCTAGAGTTTAATAACATGTGTGTCACAAATATAAGGCTAATTCTCACTAGGTGCAAATGATTCATCTCAAATCCTCAATCAAGAGTCTAAGGAAAAATAGTACTCAAGCAACCAAAAATTCATCCATGAACTCAAATCCTAAGTCTCGACAACCAAATTTAATTTATTTTCCAAAAGATTCTAAAATGCTATAGAGATAACCTAAGGGATACATTTATTCCTAATCATGCAAAAACATGGTATTTACAATGACGTTTATTCATGTTACTCTACCCACGTATTTATTAGCAAGAACTCATTTAAAAAGTGAAAACATGCAATAAAGAAGGCAAGAAAGATCAAACTCCCTTTATTTCTGGCGGTCGGAGTCTATCAAGAAACAACCTCCATCGTGGTAGTGGAGGAGTCTGTATATGCGAAAGAGCTTCTTTTATTTGTTCAACGTCACGGTGCATCGCTCCCCCACACTTGGACTGTACAGCAATCTGTTCAGGTGGCCTAAGGTTATTTAGATACAAGACCCATTTAAGAAGTGGAGTTTTTCGAATTAAAGTAAAGTCTACTCCCTCTTTATTCTTTTTGGAACGTCTTCCAGGAGGTTTAAGTCTATTCAGATGAAGCATCCATTCCAGAAGTCTTTGGGGTCCTGCAAGGTGAGAAAGAAATGAAACACTATCAGTCTTTGTATAAAATGTATCCAAAAATGCTTCACATCCAATAAAATCAATTCTTGGTGCCTCTATAAATTTTTCACAATTATTTCCTACAAAATTTGCATCCAGGAACTCTTCACAAACAAAGAAATCAATTTCTGGCACGTCAATAGAAATATCACAATTATTTTTTATCAAGCATGTATCAAGCAATGTGTCACAACCAATAAAATCAAATCTGGGTCTGAGATTTTCTAAAGGAAAAGATGAAATACTTACCTGATCATGCTGAAAAATGTCTGTCGGGTCTATAAGAAATACCTCCATCTCAGGCTCAAAATCTGGTGGGCAATCAACTAGAATAGGTGATCCTTGGGTACTTTCTCCCATCATGCAAGTCCCTACACTTTCTGGAAATGGTGGTGGTCCCTGGGGCTTTGTGCAATCCCCTACACCTATAGAATAATCTCCTGTGCATGCCTCCTTAGCAATACCTGCAACAACCTTATTAAAAAGATTAGGGCTATCAAGAACAATATCATCACAAAATACAAAATAAGAAAAATCAGGTAAAGTCTCCTCTGAAATCAACTCTCCTCCCACTATGTCAAATGTACCATCGTCATCAATGATCTGTGCCTCAACAGTCTCATCTGCGGTGTCTATGCTCAGAATAGAGTGATCTCCCCTAGGGTCCTTCATGGTGTCAAAAATGCTAAACTAGACTACTGTGTCTCCCACCTCCATCGAAAGGGTGCCAGCATATACATCAATTTTAGTCTTAGCAGTCTTCAGAAAAGGCCTTCCAAGGATAAGTGGGGATCTACGTGCAAGGTACTCTCCCTCCATGTCTAGAATGTAGAAGTCCGCAGGGAAAATCAACTCTTTCACTTTAACCAAAACATCCTCAATAACTCCTGCCGGGCGGGTCTGACTTCTGTCTGCAAGCTGAATCACAACTCCCGTGGGCTGTAGAGGACCAATGCCAAGCATCTGGAAGACTGTCTTGGGCATGACATTAATAGAAGCTCCTAAGTCAAGCATGGCATCATGTAGCGTGGTGCTTCCTATCTCACAAGATACAGTAAACATGCCAGGGTCTTCACATTTCTGAGGTATGGCATGGATGAGTGATGAGACATTCTTCCCCATGCTGACCAATTCATTTTCCTTAAGCTTCCTCTTGTTAATACAAAGGTCTTTCAAAAATTTTGCGTACTTAGGAACCTGTTTAATCATTGTCAGCAAGGGTACATTAATTTCAACTTTACTAAAGAGTTTTACCAGTTCATTGTACTCTTTGGTTTTCTCCTCCTCCACGTGTCTTTTGGTAGGAGTTCTCCCATTTGGAAAAGGCAAGGGCACTCTAAATTCTTCCTCTTGAATCGAAGATGGAAGGGCTGAATTGTGAGCTGCTGCCCTGTTTTTCGAAGCTGCTGTAAAATCCGTCTCGCCACTGATTTCTTCTCCGTTTTCCACCAAAATTGGGGAATTACTTGAGGAGGGAGTCGGGCACGGGCTAGGGGTGGTATCCACTGAAATTGGAGTGGTTTCGGCACTGATTTGGGCTGGAAATGAACATGCTGCCCTGTTTTCTGAAAATTCAGCTCTTGGGTCATTTTGAGTTGATGCAACCTTCCCACTCCTCAAATAAATTGCGCTAACATTTCCCTTTGGGTTGGGAACAGCTTGGGAAGGTAGTTGGCTTGATCCTTGAGCCTTAAGTTGATTCACATCATTAGCCAATTGTCCCATTTGCCTTCCGAGGTTTTGTATAGCTCCAATGATATCATCTTGTTGTAATTGTTGGAATTGGGGCTGTTGGGGCTGATTTGAGTTCTGAAATTGCTGTTGACTTTGCTGATAAGTAGGTTGGAATGTGGGTTGAATTTGCTGAGAAGTACAGCCTTGAAAATTTTGATTTTGCATTTGAAATGGTTGTTGTGGAGATTGAAATTGATTGGGCTGAAATTCTTGGTTTTGGGGCTGAAAACATGAGTTCCAAGGCTGGAAATTTTGCTGTGATTGTTGAATTTGCTGCTGTAGAGGTTGGTATGATTGTGGATAATGCATATTCCCTTGAAAACCTTGTTGAAACCCTTGAAATGGCTGCTGAAATGGTTGCTGGAAGTGCTGATTTAGGGGCTGAAAATTTTGATTTTGGTGCTGTGATTGTGGTTGTTGTTGCTGAACTTGCTGGAAAATTCGTTGGGGTGGCTGTGAGGGCTGAGTTTGAGGCTCTTGTTGGTAGAAAGTGTTCCCGTACCTCAAGTTAGGATGGTTCCTCCAACCGGGGTTATATGTAGAGGAATACGGATTGTTTCTTGCTTGAAATTGTCCTCTTACTAATGCTGCTACTGTCTCGTCCTGTTGGAGGGTAGGGCATGAGTCTGAAGTGTGCTCTTGACTAGAGCAAATGCCACACACACTCACCACTTGATTAGATTGTGGAGGTACTGAAGGAGTTGAATTTTGTCTTGCCATGTTTAATTCAATTTGCTTAACAGCCGAGGTGAGCTCCATCAATGCAGTCTTAATCTCCTTCTGATCACTAGAAACTATCTGAACTTCACCAACTCCTCTAGTGGTCAAAGCTCTGCTTCCAAATTGTTGGGAATTCTCAGCCATATTAGAAATTAGCTCCCTAGCTTGATGTGGTGTTTTGTTGACCAAGGCCCCTCCAGCTGCAGCATCAATCAAAGTCCTATCCATCTGTAAAAGTCCCTCATAAAAGTACTGAATCAGAAGCTGCTCACTAATCTGATGCTGGGGGCAACTTGAACACAGCTTGTTAAATCTTTCCCAGTAATCATATAGTGTTTCGCCCACCACTTGCTGAATCCCACATATGCTTTTTCTGATTATAGCTGTCCTGGAGGCTGGGAAGTACTTTTCCAAAAATGCCTTCTTCATAGCGATCCAACTAGACACATGTCCTGTAGGCAGATAATAAAACCAGTCTTTTGCTGCTCCTGTCAATGTGAAGGGAAAAGCTCTCAGCTTGATGTCTTCTTCAGAAATGCCCTGAGGCTTCATAGTAGAGCACACCACATGGAATTCGTGCAAGTGTCTGTTTGGATCCTCTCCAGATAAACCCTGAAACTTTGGCAACAAATTGATAAGTCCCGATCTTAACTCAAAACTTTCCCCCAGCTCTGGATAAGCTATACTGGAGTACTGAAATGCAGCGTCAGGTGCTGCGAGCTCCTTCATGGTTCTTTGGTGGTCTGCCATGTCTCTGCCTGAGTGAGTAAAAATAGTCTGAATGGGAGGAATATCTGTAGTCTCTGAAAGAATGGCCTGGCTCCTCCTGGCTCTGAAAGTCCTCTCAATCTCAGGGTCGAAATCTTCTAATTCAGCACCTAAAGACCTGGTCATAAAAACAAAACAAATCGCAGTAAAAGTAGATAAAAAGATAAAACAAATAAAATCAAATCCAAAGATATAGCAATAAGCACAAAAGTAAGTCAAGGATGATATGAAATAAGTGCACAAGCAGAAATCAAACAAATCAACTAGTTGCTTCCCCGGCAACGGCGCCAAAAATTTGACGAGCCCAAAATAGACTGTCACGAATGTGGGCCTCAAATTTAGATATCAATGAATGAAATGAAATGCTGGAAACCCTTTTACAATCAAAAGTATGAAAATGTAATATAGGGGCCACAGGTCGTATTTTTCTCGGGGCTAGTTGAAAGTTTGCGTGATTCGCGCTTGTATTTAGGTGTCGTGTGTGAATTTTGGGTTTCAAGTGTGAATCTGGGTTTGGATTGCAATCAAGAATGAAATCACAATAAAAATGAGAGAACTCAACTCAATGAATCAACAAGCAATAGCAAGTTATACTCAACCAATAAGGAAATTAACTCTAACCATTCAAATGGAATTCAAGCAAGCTGTTAAGTCCTCAATTCTGAATTTTCAAGAAAGATCAATAATTGCAGAAATGAATCACCATTCAAAACCGAATCTCCACTTGGTACACAGGCAGCAATAATTTCTAAAATGCAGGAAAAAATTTAGAACTCAAAGTAATCCAAATGTTAAGCTAGTTATACCCATTCTAGGATTTTCAATTGCTACAAATGCAGAGTTTTGCTTCAGAGATTTCAATTCAAACAATCAAATTGCCAAGCAATCTATAACAAAACAACTACAAACTTAATGCCAAGCCTTTACTTGATACAAAAGTGTAGCAAAGGTAAAACTTGATACAAAGAGGAAGCTGCTGTGCCAAAATTCTGGTAAATGCAACACTAGAAGCTATCAGATTCAGAAATGCAACTAGCCCTCATTGCTTGGAATGGTAAGCTATCGTTTGGATGAAACTGAAAACTGAAGTTAGAATTCAAAAATGAGGTGAAGAACAATGCAGAAATCAGAAAATTCTGAGACATTACAGCTTTGCAGACAACATTACAAATGCAGAACAAACATGCCCAGGCAAGCTAGATACGAATGCATCATCCCTTGTTCAGATAATAAATAGAGAAACTAAGATTACTTGACTCGAAATTCAGAAACTACAGCTGAAAAGAACTTGCAGATTTGAACTGCAGAAATTTAATTGGTGAGCAATCTGAATTTGGCACGCACAATTGAAATCAGATTCACTGTAATAAAAACAAATTGCAGTGTAAATTCAGAGGACAAACGAAATTTCAATCTCAATTCAAAAGAACTAATTGAATTGCAGATAAACAAAAGTGATACGCAAGAAGAAATTCTGATACGCAAGGAAAGAAATGGCACGCAACAGGGAACCAAATTCAGAAATGCAGTGAAGCTAAATAAACTGATCTAATTGCCATAATTCATTACACACACAATCTAGCTAACTAAAGCACTGAATTAAAATTCTATTCGAAGCAAAAACTATTCAGAAACGAAAAATTACAGAATTTTGATCAGAATTTCAGAATTTAACGCCAGAAATGAAATCTACTTTTAAAACCGAAATTAAACTAATCCTCAATCCGATTCCTTGCTGTCACTCAAGGATGAGCTCGAATCGAGGTGGTCACGCCTTCAAAACGAAGAAACTGCTGAAGAAACGAAGGAAAACGAGGATGAAACCAAGGCAAACGAGCTGCGGCGAGGACGCGACACTGTGCGCTGTGGGAAATTTTTCCTTAAGTAATAAAAAATGGACGGCTGTGATTAATTTGATGAAATCCAACGGCAGATCTTGGTCTGATTTGAGCCAAACTTTTATGATGATGATCTGGGGTCAAGATCTGCCTTGTCGTAGCTCGGATCCTCCAGATATGCAACGGATGGTCCAGATCAACTCTATCTGTGAATGGACGCTCTAGAGCCCTCCTTGCTTGATCCAACGGTTGGATGATCTCTGATTGGGATGAAACCTTCAGATCTTGATTATAGGGCTTGATCAACCCTAACCCTAGCTCGGATTGCTTCAGATCGTCCCGGATGGCTCAGATCTAGCCGCTCTTGAATCGGACGGCCCGGATTACTTGTAAGCTTGATAATCCGATCCGGTTCACATCCGACTCAAATCTGACCCAATATGCCCTAGGTCCAGGATCCTTTCTTGCCTACAAAAATATATCAGAAAATTAGTGGCCAAATAATCCAAAAATTGTGTAATTTTGCAATTAAGTCCAAAATAAGATAAAGTTCCAAAACCTAGGGTAAAATCATAATTAAGCAATAAAAACATGGGTCAAACATAGATTTTAGCAATTAAAATAATCAATAAAATGGTGCTTATCACTCATTCAACCGTTTAGTCAGACTTGGATGTGTCCAACAACCAAAACTAAGGATTGACCTCTGACTCCAACTATATTAATCATAAACTAATTCCATGGTTTGAACATGTTGAGGTTCAAGCCGGACATGGATGTGTCCATCAACCCAAACGAGAAACAAAACTCCGGTTCTAACCATATTAATGGAAGGTGTTGGCCTTAATATTTTGTAAGGGGTTTTGGGTCTCATCCTTTTCTTTTATGCACATTCATGACATATAATTATGTCATGTTCTAACGATTTCCTTAATAAAGTATGTATGTGACTTAATTTATCAAGTCTCATTAATTGAATTAGGAACCGGATTTCCTAATTCTAATTTCATACTTTATTCAAGGAATTATTTTGGGAAACAATTTCCTGAATTATCATAATCAATTTCAGAAATAATATGTTTAGGACTTTGATTTCTCTAAATCAAATCTTATTAAATTAAGAGACAAATTCCCTTAATTCAACCACATATTATTTTCATGAAAATCTTATTTAAGGAAATATACTCTATAGGAAACAATTTTCCTAATTAATTTTAGAGACAATAACATGTAAGAGCATCACCTCATAAATCAAATAAGGAAATTATCGTTTGAGAATCACCTCAAAAATTTCCAAGATTTGATCACATATTTTATTTATGGAAAATTAATATCAATAACTTAATTTGGATGGCTCCTCGAGGCTCAATCCAAAATAAGAATTTGACAGTTTAAATTCAATTTAGGAAATTTAATTATAACAACTAACTTTAAATTGGACGGCTCTCCGAGGCTCAATCCAAAATAAAGAATTTTGTAAATAATTTAATTTCCAATTATGAATTTAAATACCAATTAATATTCCCATAATTTGTCTAGACTTTCTTGAAAGAAAATGCCCAAAATTGCCAGCTTTCCATAAATAGAAAGTTTCCAAAAATAAAAGGTTTTCAGAATAATTGTAAGTTTCTGGTACAAAGAAAACTTACGTTTTTTCAAAATTGGAAAATTTTCAAAATAGGAAATTTCTAAAATTGCAAAGTTTCCAAAAATGGAAAGTTTTCACAATTATCATAAAATTTCAGAAACAGAGATATTTCAAAAGTTTGCGAAATTTCATGAGGATTTCCAAACTTTGAAATTCCTAAATCAAAAATTTACCATAATTGGAAAGTTTCCATAATTGAAAAAATTTCCAAAATTGAGATCATAACAAAGCTTTCCGCAAAACAATTATATGATTATGTCGAATACAAACCTAGCTCTGATACCACTGTTGGGACCGGGTGCATGTTGACATGGATGCGGGTTCGTAATTTTAAAATTAATTACGTGCAGCGGAAGGTTTAGCATAAATAATTTCTCAAATTATTTAACCACACTTCTAAGCATGCAATTTTATCTTGTGTAGACATGATCATATATTTAAAATTTTGTAGAAACATAAACTAATTTACGTATTACCTCGCGTAACTCGAAGGAAGGGACGAGATCCAACCGTAAGCGTCCATTGGAAGTTCCGCCTCTATTCGCGTCCATGCCGAGTATCTTCGGGATGACTTCGCAAAGCCACGAGTTTCGTGTTCTCGAGAACTACTAGATTCTCCAAGAACGCGACGAGAAAAATCAAGAGAGAAGTTGGAAGACTAACCACAAAAGGATGGTCGGAGCTTCCTTCTCCGGCAGCAGGTGATGGTCGGCAAAAGATCCTTCTTGGGGCTGGTTGGCGCACGGCAAGAAGGGGAGAAGAGGAGAGAAAGAGAGGGAGAGAGCCTATGCCTTCATCACTTCAATTATTTTCCAAGCCTTGCCTTGGGTCCTTCATATAGTGGCCTCTCAACCATCAAGCCTCTCAAATATGGAATAACTTATTCCATCATGCCAAGTTTGATTTTATATCATGGTTAAAATCATATTTTAATTCATGATAAAAATCAATCAAGTCTCTTTTCTCTTATGGAATAAATTTCTTTATCATGGTAAATCAATCCATGATTGTTTTTATAAAATAAACCAATCCATGGTTCATTTTAATTTCCATGAAAAATAAACCAAATCTTGGTTTATTATATAAAAATTTATATCATCCATAATTTTATAAAACAAACTACACTTGGTTTATTTTATAAATTGAACCAAAAACTTGGTTCTCTCCCTTTGTTGTGGTCGGCCAAGCAAAGAGGATGGAGACCCTCTTTGGCCGGCCCATCCAAGCCACGCCCCAATGAATTAAACTTATTTAATTCATCTATTAAGTCTTCAAATGATTTAGCCATTTTGCGCTTCCGATGCGTCTCTGAAAAATTCAGATTCGACTTATTGTTTGGCTCAACCAAACTTAAGCTCTCTTGATTGGAAAATCCAATTTTCAACTCATTTTAAATCCCTTGGATTAATCGTAGTGCGTGTGACTAAATAGACTTTCGATTTATGTTGGTCGTCTATAATTAATCAATTATAGAACGATCATGAGTGGCAACTAGTAGTACATCATGATCCCCAATTAATCGAAAGATCAACGGTTGACCTCAAAAACAATTCTGAAACCCTTCAGCAGCTATAATGAATCGTGTCTCATTCCCTTCACCATCTTATACCCACTTGGTTCAGGACATGGTCTATGTGTGTCAGTCCCCACTAGGCTGTCTACGTCACACCTAGCCCAAGTAACGTTTTCTCGTCCTACGGATTCTAATTACTCTCATGTATTTAAGAGATTCATACTCTGAACATATCATGCTCTGGCCAGAGGCTTCGAGTAACAATCCGACGATGGGCCTCGGGTATACATCTCCTCGCAAGGAGTGGTGAATCCTTTGTAGGCTGTTCAAACATCTTCGCGCACTTCGGCTTATACCCAATCATCCTGGGTCCACACCTCCTTGGAGATGTTTGCTTAAGATGTCAAAGTATAAATCTCCATGACCAAGATGACTTGAACACCGCAAGTCAAAGAAACATCGCACTTAAGTTGCAGTAAGAACTTCATTGACATATCTATATGTAGACTATCATATGAAGTTTTACAGCCAGTCACGCCAATGAACTAGTTCCCTTAACTAGCATTCATGTTTATCTTCGGACATCTCAATGTCACCAGCCAGTGAGAATCAGCTGATTAGAGAATAACCCATGCTAGTCTCAACAGAATTGATAGTGTCCGTATTTATCAATTTATCGACTAGGGACAATTTCAATACTTCACAATTGCACATGTAGAGATAATCACTAGTTGTGAATTCATCACAAATTCTCTCATGCTGTGAATTGTATTGCGGACATTCAGTAAATGAGTTTAAGATCTCAATCAAATACACAAACATGTATACTCAAATAGTGAATATTCATTTATTAAAATAAATGATTACAATCATAAGGCGATTGCCTTAGGACACTTCTCTCATATCACTAACAAATGGGACCTCCAATGCTGTCCAATGGTCTCAATCCATTTGGAATCAAGTCTCCAACCGCTTCCTCCAATAATAGAAGTCGTCTCGATCATATGGAGGTGGAATTCAAGTATCCCATCCTAGCGGACCTTCCGTATCCATATTCCTCTAGAGCTTTTGCTCTCCTGATGGTTAGTCCGTAGATGACCGACCCCGGCTCTGATATCACTTGTTGGGGATCGGTGCACCGGCTAGAGGGGGTGAATAGCCCGCTGCCCCCAATATGTCGATTTCTTCCTACAAGTGTTAGCTTGCGCAAGCAGAAAAATAAACTACAAATAAAATACAAACATTAACACAAAACCTTTACGTGGTTCGGAGATGATAGTCCTACTCCATATCTGTCCATAAAGTGGACGATCTTGATCCGTCGGTGGATGAGTTCCCGGAAGACCTCTGGCTAGCTCGTGTAGCTCTTGTGGATGGAGAAACCTCACCATAACCCGCAACACTCACATGAGCAGTTACACTACTAATTGGCCTTTAACTAACGCCAATTTCGTCAACCCTAGCCAGCCAAACCGAGCTTCCTTAAATAGAGCTTGTGGTTGAACTAGACGTTACCAGTCGATTGGTGCCAACACTAGTTGACTGGTTCCAACTAAATCTGAGTGTTACAGCCCAATGTTCGAATTCAAGCCGACATCAGTCGACTGCATAGAAGATAAGTCGACTGATCCTTCTGTGCCCAACACTAGTCGACTGCTCAAAACAGCAGTCCACTGCCCAAACCCTAAACCTTGGGTTTCAACCCCGAGTACAGTCACTCAGCACTCGTCCTCGCCCGACCAACCTAGACCTAGCCTTCTAGCCTCCTCCATCAGGCTTGCGTCCCTCGGATGCCTCTCCATCCTTCATGTCTTGCCTTCTTGAGCTTCCTTCGGCCTCGGTCCTTGTTGTCGGGTGTACATTTGCCAAGATGTCACTTGGACTTTTCTCCTTTGTACCTGTATCCTACATTCTTACAATGCAATATCAAATACAACAATAATCCTAACATAAACCATTGCCCAAACATCAAAACCCAAGGTACCTAGATTGATCGAACAATCTCTCCCTTTTTGATGTTTGACAACTCGTTTAAGTTAGGGAACAACAACAAAGCAAATATAATCATTCATAAATCATGGAACCTAACCTTAGGCTCCCCCTTTACCTAAACTCCCCCTTGAGTAAGTGTTACATGCAAAGGTACTTCTCCCCCTTTGCCAACAAATGCTCCTTTTCACATAAACTCCCCCTTGAGCTTTGATTTCTTGGAAAGGTATGTTGGTTTCCCACTTAAACCCAACACTTCTTCCCCTTTGCCACACATCAAAAAGAACTCCAACAATATCTCAATTATTAGATTCTTTAACCTTAAAAGACCACAAACATTGTGTATTAACCCCCCATAAGGTTATACACACGTCCAACATTATCACGACACATTTCGACTTTGCTGAAAAAAAAATTCAGCCTGTATCAATCGACTGGGACAGTTACCAATCGACTGACCTAGTCGAAAATCAACCCCAAAGAATTATCAGTCGACTGCCCTCTGCGTCAGTCGACTGATACCCTGATATCAACTCATTTCTGTATTTCTGACCCAATTTCAAAAATGTACCAGAAATTCTACAATTCTCCAAAATTCTCAAATTTTGTGGAAAGGTTTGTGGTACCTATGTCTACTTGGGAAAAATATATTTAAAAATGTATATATCTCGAATCCCAAGATTGACACAAAACCCAAAACTATCTAAATGGTTCAATAGAACCTTGACCTAAAGTCTTAGTTTTGACTTCCTTTTAATGTATCAGCTCATACCAAACCACAATGCATTCTTAGCGTTGGTTTATATGACATCTACACATCAAAAAATAATTTTCATGCAACATGACCCCAATGTTATATTTCCATGCATGAAACGTAAACCCAATGTGCCAAAACCTAAGGATTGAGACTCAAATCCATCTCCAAACCTTTTGACACACTCTATGGTCTATCTAGACTTCTAAAAGAAATTCTCCCGAGATCCATTTACCATAGATCCCAATTTGACTCCTAAAGCTCCCCTTTGAGCTCTTAACCTTAGCCACTTTCCTAGATGGCTCTTCTACAATCACTAGCCACACCGGTGTACCTCCGGTGATTCTTGGCCTACAAATCTAACTTCATTAACCTTGGACACCTTATCCTTGGTTAAATTCTTTTTTCCCTTAACTTTAAATGACTTATCCTTGCCATTTTTGGATTTCCCATAGTATAGCTATATGCTACCCTAGCATATTTCCTTTCATTAACCTTGGATGTACCCAATTTGACATTTTTGAATTTTTGAACACCCAAGCATATGTCAAGTCTCCTAGGTCCAATAATGAACCTATCTAGGACTCTTTCTATTTCTTTATGTCATGCCTTTAAGACTTGATTTTTTAACTCTAGAGCTCTAACCCTAGAGTCAACATGCCCATCTTGGACATTCCTACACCTACCCACCTTTTTAAGCATATGTCTGCCCTTACTGGGATTAATGTCTTTCTTATTTACTACCTTCTTTCCATTGGGCATGGTAGTTTGTGTCCTATTTAGTCTAGCCTTGGATAATGATTTCCTAGGGTTATCTATCTTGTTAACCATATTCCTATCATTATACCTAAATCCATGATTATGCTTGGGTAAATAATCTACATTATTTTTAAATTTAAAATTGGATTAAATTTTAAATAAGGGATTACCATCCATTTTACCTTTGAAGCTCCCCCTTGATTTGAGCTCATCTTCTTCTCCAATTTCTTAAAATGTCCTAGCTTCTTGAGCTCTCCTTTCCTTGAGTATTTTGTGTGGTAGTGGCCCGCTCACCACATGGTATAAATTATATGCTTCTTATCTTTAGTTCCATCCCTACAACCCTCATTAGTTTTTAAATGAACCTTACCGGGTTTAGGGTTTACCTCTTTTACCTTCTTGAGTGAAGGACACCTACTCTTGTAGTGTCCCATTTCCCCACATTCAAAGCATTTGATGTGAGATTTCCCACTCTTCTCGGTAGTTGAGGTTGAAGGTTGAGCTTCCAAGATCTCCTTCACCTTGGATTGCTCTTGTTCTTCCTCACTTGAGGTTGTGGACGATTCCACTTCCTCCTCCTCTTCGGATGATGAACTCGATTCAACTTTCGATTGGTCTTTCTCCTTCTCTTGGACCAATGAGCCATTATCCTTGGACTCCTCCACTCCTTGTCCTTGTGTCGAATTTTCATGTAGAGCTATCACTTTTCTCCATAGCTCATAAGCATTCTTGTATTCTCCTACACGTGACACAATATAAGAAGGTAATAAATTTAACACAATTCTCGTTATCTCCTAATCCGACTTCGCTTCCTCCTTTTGATCCTTGGTCCAATACCGATGTCGTAGGCATTTCCCCTTCTTGTCCATTGGAGCTTCGAATGGAACCTCCAATGTTGTCCAATGGTCCAAATCCATTTGGAACCAAGTCTCCAACCGCTTCCTCCAATAATCGAAGTTGCCTCGATCATATGGAGGTGGGATTCGAGCATCCCATCCTAGCGGACCTTCCGAATCCATCTTCCTCTAGCGCTTTTGCTCTCCCGACGGTTAGTCCATAGACGGGCGATTACGGCTCTGATACCACTTGTTGGGGATCGGTGCATTGGCTAGAGTGGGCGTGAATAGGTCGCTGCCCCCAATGCGTTGATTTCTTCCTATAAGTGTTAGCTTGCCCAAGCGGAAATATAAACAATAAATAATAATACAAATGTTAATACAAAACTTTTACATGGTTCAGAGATGATACTCCTACTCCACGGCTATCCATAAGTTGGACGATCCTGATTCGTCAATGGATGAGTCCCCGGAAGACTTTCGACTAGCTCGTGTAGCTCTTTGTGGGTGGAGAAACCTAGCCACAACCCGCAACACTCACCTGAGCACTTAGACTACTTATAGTCCATTAGCCAAAGTCAGTTTCGTCAACCTTAGCAAGCCAAACCGATCTCCTTTAAATATTGCTTGTGGCTGAACTAGCCGTTACCAGTCGACTGGTGCCAACTGAATCCCAACGTTACAACCCAACGTTCGAATTCTAGCCGATACCATTCGACTGCACAGAAGATCAGTCGACTGATCTTTATGTGCCCAACACCAGTCGACTGCTCCAAACAGCAATCGACTGCCCAAACTCTAAACCTAGGATTTCAACCCCGAGTAAGTCACTCATCACTCGTCCTCTCCCGACCAACCTAGACCTATCCTTCTAGCCTCCTCCATCAGCCTTGCGTCCCTCGGATGCCTCTTCATCCTTCACGTCTTGCCTTCTAGAACTTCCTTTGGCTTCGGTCCTTGTTGTCAGGTGTACCATTGCCAAAATGTCACTTGGACTTTTCTCCTTTGTACCTGTATCCTGCATTCTCACAATGCAACATCAAATACAACAATAATCCAAACTTAAACCTTTGCCCAAACATCAAAACCCAAGGTACCTAAATTGCTCCAACAATCTCCCCTTTTTTGTTGTTTGGCAACCCGTTTAAGTAAGGGAAACAACAACAAAGCAAATATAATCATTCATAAATCATGGAACCTAACCTTAGGCTTCCCCTTTACCTAAACTTCTACTTAAGTAGGTTTTCCTTGCAAAGGTACTTCTCCCCCTTTGCCAACAAATACTCCCCCTTGAGCTTTAATTTCTTGCAAAGGTATGTTGGTTTCCCACTTAAACCCAACACTTCTCCCCCAATGCCACACATCAAAAAGTGCTCCAATAATATCTCAATTATTGGATTCCTTAACCAAAAAACCACAAACATTGTGTATTAACCTCCCATAAGGCTATACACACGTCCAACATTATCAGGACACATTTCGACTTTGTTGAAAATAATCTCAGCCTGTATCAGTCGACTGGGACAGTTACCAGTCCACTAACCTAGTCGAAAATCAACCCCATAGAATTATCAGTCGATTGCCCTCTGCATCAGTCGACTGATACCCAAATATCAACCTATTTCTACATTTCTAACCTAATTTCAGAAATACACTAGAAATTTCACAAGTCTCCAAAAATTCTCAAATATTATAGAGAGGTTTGTGGTACCCGTATCTACTTGGAAAAAATACATTTAAAAATGTATATATCTCAGATCCCAAGATTGACATAAAAACTAAAACTATCTTAATGGTTCAATAAAACCTTGACCTAAAGTCCTAATTTTGGCTTCCACTTGATGTATCTGCCCAAACCAAACCACAATGCATCCTTAGCATTAGTTTATATGGCATCTACACATCAAAAATTAATTTCCATATAATATAACTCCATTGTCATATTTTCATACATGAAATGTAAACCCAATGTGCCAAAACCTAAGGATTGAGACTCAAATTATCTCCAAACGTTTTGGCACACACTATGGTCTATCTAGACTTTCGGAAGAAATCCTCCCGAGATCCATTTATCATGGATCCCAATTTGACTCCTATAGCTCCTCCTTGAGGTCTTAACCTTAGCCACCTCCCTAGATGGCTCTTTTACAATCACTAGGCCACACCAGTGTACCTCCGGTGATTCATGACCTACAAATCTGACTTTATTAACCATGGACATCTTATCCTTGGTTAAATTCTTCTTTCCTTTAACTTTAAATGACTTATCCTTGTCATTTTTTGTATTTCTCATCCTTGGTATAGCTATATGCTACCCTAGCATATTTCCTTTCATTAACCATGGATGTACCCAATTTGATATTTTTGGATTTTTGAACACCCAAATATATGTCAAGTCCCCTAGGTCCAATAATGAACCTATCTAGGACTCTTTCCATTTCTTCAAGCCTTGTCTTCAAGACTTGATTTTCCAACTTTAGAGCTCCACCTTGGACATTCCTATACCTACCCTCCTTTCTACACATGTCTCCCCTTTTTAGGATTAATGCCTTGCTCATTTACTACCTTCCTTCCCTTATGCATGGTAGTTTGTGTCCTATTTGGTCTAGCCTTGGATAATGATTTCCTAGGGTTATCTACCTTGTTAACCCTAAACCTAAATCCATGATTATGTTTGGGTAAATAATCTACATTATTTTTAACAAGCATATAGGAATTTGAAATTGGATTAAATTTTAAACAAGGGATTACCTTCCCTTTTACCTTTGAAGCTTCCCCTTGATTTGAGCTCCTCTTCTTCTCTAATTTCTTCAAATGCCCTAGCTTCTTGTAACGCCCGCCTTTCCAGCCCTACGGTGTGGGCGGAAGGCGGCGTTATGCTAACATACATATATGCAAATGGAGATCTTAATGCAGCGGAAAAATTTTAAACTTTATACATGTGCGTTTAAACCATGCAACTACCACTTGAATCATGTAAACATGTCTTAACTATCATTCTTAAACATGGTTACTTGGTAAACTTAGCATTGTCATAACATAAAAAGGATAAGACATAACACAAAGAATAATACATAACATGTAAGACATAACATTCTTGAACATGCTTGCATTAAACATAACTTACCCTAACATTCTTGAGACATAAAGTATAGCATGGAACTAAAGTTAACAATGCAAAACATAAGAAGTTGTTCTTTGGGAAAATCATCGTAAAGTCTAGCATGAAACTAAAGTCGAAAGGTGAAAAAGAAAAACATGAGACATATGACAATTATGAGTAATAGGATCTTTTCTTTTTCTTTTGCCATGTCACTGCCACACACACACACTTGCCCCTCCTGCTGCTTCCCTTAGCTTAATATCCTCTTGCTTGATATACGGTATAAGAAAGTAAAACTATAAGTACATAGGCTTAGTAAGACTCTTTCCTACTCACTAAAATCATACGTCGCATACATTCAATGAAAAGGCATAACATAGAGAGTGTAACATAAACAAAAGCATATCATGAAAAGGTATTCATAAAGCATTTGATATGAGGAGGCATATAGATGTACATGAAAACACATAATCATATAAAAGTGCTTAACATGAAATGGAAGTGCATAAAGCTCATGGCATAAGAGTACTTGACATAAATTATAAGCACATAAATATTTAATATGGGGAAGTTCTTGACATAAAACATAAGCATATGAAATACTTGACATGACATAATTCTTGACATAAATGTAAGCATATGAAATACTTGATATGACATAATTCTTGACATAAACATAAGTATATGATATACTTGACATGACATAATTCTTGACATAAACATAAGCATATGAAATATTTGACATGACATAGATGCATAACATGAATGAATGCATGAGTTAAATGCACATAACATAAGGATGCTTACTTGAAAATCATAGTTATAAATACTTAAACATACATCAACATCATGGGGGGCCCCGGCTTGTACCACATACATACATCGTATGCGCGCATCCCTAAGTAAATGCGAGGTAGCTAGTCTCGACCTACTAGGGTAGGGACAGCTACGGTAGTCCCAGAACCGAGGCTGACATAAGGAGCCCATCCCTGTTGGACAACTATGGTAGTCCCAGAATCGTGGACAGCTACGGTAGTCCAGAACCGAAGCTTTCATAAGGAGCCCATCCCTTGGACCCTTACTTCGGTCCGGTACAAGCCCATTCATAAAGTAAAATAGCTTCACATGCTTCATCATTCATACATTCATAGAACATTCATAGCATAATTGAAGACATAAACGTGATCTTAATACATGAAGCATGGTATAAAGCATACTTAGCATTTCATCATTCATAGTTAATGCATAACATCATTATGCCTTAAAGGCATGAACATCATCTTCATTCATCATCTTCATTCATAAGGCATGATATACATACATAATTATGCCTTAAGGCATAAACATCATCTTAGTTCATAAAGCTTGCATGATCATGGTACATAAGGTAAGCATGCATAGATAAGTTTTTACCTACATGGTACATATCACATAGTATACATGACAATGTATCTATCACAAAACATGCATGGGTAGGATCCATATGAACATGATACATATTACATAGGTTCATGACATTCAACATAAAACATGCATAGGTCTACATAACCATATATCTATCATAATACATATGTTCAAGGCACTTAACCTAATGCATGCATAATTCTACATAAACATGATACATACTTCATAACACATGTGTTCATGGTATATAGTTTAAAACATCCATAAATAAAACCTACTAAAACATGGCACATAATATAAGCATACAAGGTCATGATGCATAGCACATAAAGTTAGGGTTTTAGGTATTATAAAATTCATACAACATGCTTGAACATATACATACATCATAATAAGCCATAAACAAGTATACTTGAACTCTTAGACTAACCCAAACCCTAGACTTGGAGCTTTGGCCGAAAGTTATAGATAGAGGCCCCATTATTCAAGTAACATGTGAGGTACCATAGGTAAAGTAAAGCCCATACAATACATACAATGTCATAGGAAGCCATTAGAACCCATGATTGGGGCTACCCTAAGTCCTAGCCCTACAACTTGGTCTTGGCCGAAATCCTAGAGGGTCACAAGTATATGGAAAATTCATATAATTCACAGTTAACATCCAATACAATACATACAATGCCATAGGAAACCATTAGAATACATGATTGGGCTAACCCTAACTCCTTGCCCTAACATTTGGTCTTGGCCGAAACTTATAGGGGTCTTAAGTCCATGGAAACTTCACATAATTCACAATTAACATCCATTATATCATAAGGAATCATAATAAGCATGCTTGGAGGGTTAGATCCAATCCTAACCATGAAAACAAGGAGGTGGCCGAAACTTGTAGAGGGTCTTAGGGTGTTACAAAAATTCCACAACTCACCATTCATTCTTATTTTATCATGAGAAAGCATTAGGAAACATAAGTGAGGCCTTAACATCATCCTAAACCCAAAAGTAATGCTTGGCCGAAACCCTAGATGTCCTATTCCATAGTTTTCTCAACATAGAACCCAACAAAAATCTTAAATCATGATAGACAACATAAAACTATTATACCACAGGTGAGGGAGTCTTACCTTCCTTTATCTTGGTTATAAACCTTGAATAGAGAAACAAAAGAAAACCTTCTTGACCTTAGAACACTCCTTGCCATTGTAGCCTTGTAGAAGAACTTAGATCTTCAAGAGGGAGTCTTCTTGTGAAGTTTTCCAAGGGGAAAACCACCTTGTGGGTTTCGGCTAGGAGGAGGAAGAAGAGAGGAGAGGAAGAGCCCTTGGTGGAAGAAAAGAGGAAGAAATAACTTAGGTGTCTCTTCACTCCTCATCCCCCTCTTTTATACTAAGTGGAGGGGCAAGTGAAGGGGCATGGTGCCTCCTCACATGGTGACTCTTCACTTCCTTTAGCCTTAACAACAATCCTCTTCCTTTTCCACTAGCACTCCCTTTCTAGGTGAATTGGTTAGTACATGCATGATGAGGCTTTGCCTCTATTCTAGGTCCAAGGTTCAATCCTTGGTGCATGCACTTCTTTTTATTGCATTTACTCTTATTTTTGGTAAGGCCCACATAAGAGCCCACTAAGAGTTATGCTAATATTCCTAATTGGATCCCATTTCTATTCATGTTACTAATTCTACCTAAGGTCCACTAATAGTCATGATACTAGAAGGGCCTATGTAAGGCCCATTATTACTTAGCTTTTAATCTATATAAGAAAACATGCTAAGATTCATGCTAGATTTCATATGTTACTCAAGAGTTCATATGGGCATGATCAATATTTTAATGAAAAATATTGAGAGGATTTTGCGGTCGTTACACTTGAGCTCTCCTTTCCTTGGGCATTTTGTGTGATAGTAGCCCCACTCACCACATGTGAAGCAAATTATATGCTTCTTATCTTTAGTTCCATCCCTACAACCTTGATTAGTTTTTAAATAAATATTACCGGGTTTAGGGTTTACCTCTTTTACCTTCTTGAGTGAAGGATACCTACTCTTGTAGTGTTCCATTTCCCCACATTCAAAGCATTTGGTGTGGGATTTCTCACTCTTCTCGGTAGTTGAGGTTGAGGGTTGAGCTTCCAAGATCTCCTCCACCTTGGATTGCTCTTCTTCTTCCTCACTTGAGGATGTGGACGTCCTCCTCCTCTTCAGATGTAGAATTTGATTCAACTTCCGATTGGTCCTTCTCCTTCTCTTGGACCAATGACCCCATATCCTTGGACTCCTCCACTTCTTGTCCTTGTGTCGAATTTTCATGTAGAGCTATCACCTTTCTACATAACTCATAAGCATTTTTGTATTCTCCTACACGTGACACAATAGAAGGTAATAAATTTAACACAATTCTAGTTACCTCCTTATCCGACTCTGCTTCCTCCTTTTGATCCATGGTACAATACCGAGATCGGAGGCGTTTCCCCTTCTAGTTCGTTGGAGCTTTGAATGGAACCTCCAATGCAGTCCAATCGTCCCAATCCATTTAGAACCAAGTCTCCAACCGCTTCATCCAATAATCGAAGTCGTCTTGATCATATGGAGGTGGGATCCGAGTATCCCATCCTAGCGGACCTTCCGAATCCATCATCCTCTAGCGCTTTTGCTCTCCCAACTGTTAGTTCATAGACGAGCGACCCTAGCTCTGATACCACTTGTTGGGGATCGGTGCACCGGCTAGAGGGGGTGAATAGCCCATTGCCCCCAATGCATAGATTTCTTCCTACAAGTGTTAGCGTATGCAAGCGAAAATATAAACTACAAATAATAATACAAACACTAACAGAAAACCTTTACGTGGTTCAGAAATGATACTCCTACTCCACACGGCTGTCTGTAAGATGGACAATCCCGATCCGTCGGTGGATGACTTCCTGGAAGTCCTCCGACTAGCTCGTGTTGCTCCTTGTCGGTGGAGAAATCTCACCACAACCGCAACACTCACCTGAGCACATAGACTACTAATTGACCTTTAACCAAAGCCAATTTCGTCAACCCTAGCCAGCCAAACCGAGCTCCCTTAAATAGAGCTCGTGGCTAAACTAGTCATTACCATTCGACTGGTTTCAACTGAATCCGAATGTTACAGCTCAACATTCGAATTTCAGCCGACACCAGCCAACGCACAGAAGATCAGTCGAATGATCTTCTATGCTCAACACCAGTCGATTGCTCCAAGTAGCAGTCGACTGCCCAAACCCTAAACCTAGAGTTTTAACCTCGAGTACAACCACTCAGCGCTTGTCCTTGCCCGACCAACCTAGACCTAGCCTTCTAGTCTCCTCCATCAGCCTTGCATCCCTCGGATAACTCTCCTTCCATCACGCCTTGCCTTCTGGAGCTTCCTTCGGCCTCGATCCTTGTTGTCGGGTGTACCTTTGCCAAGATGCCACTTGGACATTTCTCATTCGTACCTGTATCTTGCATTCTCATAATGCAACATCAAATACAACAATAATCCTAACTTAATCGTTTGCCTAAACATCAAAATCCAAGGTACCTAGATTGCTCCAACAATGATTTCCTTGTGACCAAAAAATATCCTCTATACCTTAGATGATTGAGACTTACTTGATCAATTCTATTTTTTTTCCAGGTTCCAATTTTATGACAATTATGTTGTTTGGCGTAGTTAGGGCATTAATCTCATTTTTCATAATTTTCCTTGGTTAGTTCTCAGTCATCTTGCTAGTTATGTACTACTTAAACCCTTAGTTACCAGATCATCTTCTTCCAGTTACATGATAGAGTTGGAATTATGATAGTCGAACCCATCATTCCTTTTTCTATCGTTATGCAAAGCTCTTCTTCTTTTAACAAGAGCTCACTGCCTTATGAAAAAGAGAAATGTAAGATTTCTTTCAAAATGTATCATAAATTATACCTGATATTGGAACGGAAGTGTTAATTATTTTTAGTATGAGACACTTGATAGAACATTGTGTTTTCTCCTAACCGCATGAATTCTAGAAAACCAAATAAGAACTCGAAGAGAAAACATGATGTATATAAAAACATGGATCTATTGTTTCATCGAATCATGATATAACAAAATATAATATATAAACCGAAAGACAAAGAACCTGATTGTAGAGCCATTGTCCTTGTCGTAGCGTCGTCGGCTTGATCCTTGTGGAAGAAGATGCAGCGGAAAGAAGAAGGAGAATCTTCCAAGGGGCTTAGGTTTGACGGTGCCGTAAAGTTTCTTGTCAATGGGGAACAAGAAACTAGGTCATAAAGATTACCTAAACCCTTGGGGACCTCCCCTTTATATAGCAATCCAATCTGTTATCAGCCCATAGATAATAACAGATTGGTCTAAAGGGTTCTATACATTGAACCCGCATCCAATAATCCGAAACTCAATAAACATAAGTTAGATCACTTTAAGGGCTCAGATTGTATTTACTTGTGCAACTTACAAATAAGTCCACCTAATAGAGATAATAATAATATCCAACAACACTACATAGCAACGCTAATCATGCCTATTGATTCAGTCTTTTATGAGTTAAGAAAGGGCAATTATGCTAGTTGAAGCTCTTGAATTATCAGTTCAAGTGTTTTCACTCTCTAGAAACTGTCATGTTGGTGTTTGTTCAAGTATTCAAACATTTCTTTGAGAAGTGTGATTGTTATCTTTTTGTTTTTTTGGTGGTAAACACAGGTGTAGTTGAATTGTTCAAGAAAATGGATATTGGCTCATTGGATATTGCAAACTTTCTCGATAATTTTTATTTCATTTATTACACATCTTTGTTTTCCCTATATCCAAGTGAGCTATCATAACTTCCCATTCTGACTTACTCCTTTGATTTTGTATATGCAACAATAGGTGCCATATTTTCTGCCACATATTTTGTTTGCACCTTGCAGGTAACTAAGTTTGCTGGATTTATTATTTTTTGCTAAATAGTAAGTATTCAACTCTAATATAATGTCTCCAAAACAGATTCTTAATCAAGATGAAACACCTCTATTGTATAGCTTGGTATTTGGAGAAGGAATTGTTAATGATGCCATATCCGTCCGTCATGCTCTTCAATGCAATTCAAAACATTAATCTTGTTCACATCAACGACATAATCATATTGAAATGTTTGGCGAACTTTGGATATTTATTTCTTACTCGTACTCTCCTTGGAGCTTTTGTATGTTCTTCCTTTATACATTTTACTACTGGATGTGTGTATTTCAAGATCTATCATCATGTGTGTTCTAAAAAATAAATGTGTTAATTTCTGGGTGGACTGCAGAGTTCTTATATTATAAAGAAATTGTACATTCGAAGGTTAGTAGAAGAACTTAACCCAGTATTTAAGCATTTTATTTTACCATTGTTTCTAGAATTTTGATAATTAAAATAAGCTTCATTTATTTTTCCTTCTTAGGCATTCTACTAATAGAGAAGTTGCTCTTATGATACTCATGGCATACCTGTCATATATGTTGGCAAAAGTGAGATGTTTTAAAATCTTAACTAAATAATTTGCAAGTACATTGAATTGATTATGTTTTCAAGGCTTCTATTTTATGTTGCAGTTGTTGGATTTAAGCGGCATTCTCATGTTATTCTTCTAGGGATAGTCATGCCACACTATACTTGGTATAATGTGTCATGCCCCAAGACCAAAGGAACTGCTGGTCCAATATATAATCGAACAACATCTCTCTGTACGACGGACAATTTAGAACATCAATACAAATATCCACGCAGTATAAATGGCATCTGGCCTCAAATAAAGATGTAACATACAGAAAACTCCATTCTTAGGGTTTGTACTGCATCTGGTCTCAGAAGTTAAGGTTTATTGTGATCTAACAATGCTAATCAAGTGTGCAGGAAAAGTCCTACGTACACTAGGCAAGAAGTCCTGGTTCTAAGAATTGAGTACTAAGTCCTGGCCGCGGGCTAGGCAACTAAGCCCTGACATAGGGTTGGGCAATAAGTCTTGGTCGCGGACTGGGCACGAAGTCCTGATTCAAGGAATTGGGCAATAAGTGTTAGGATCGATTCCGTACGCTAGAGGGGGGGTGAATAACGTTTCTTCGATTCTTTTCACCTGCATTGTTAGTTGTGCAGCGGAAATACAAATAAAATAAAAACTAACAACAATAAAGAATGCTAACAAACCAGATTTACTTAGTATCCACCCCGGACGGGTGACTAATCCAAGAATCCGTCGGTGGATCACTCCCTGGATAACCTCCGGTTAGCTCTTGTCGCTCCTTGTGGGTGGAGAAACCTCGCCACAGCACTTTGACAATCTCTGAGCACAAAGACTACTATCTTGCCTTTAACCAAGACAAGATTCTGTTGGTGCAGTATGCACCCAAGTCAAACCTGTGTTTTGATATTGGCAAAAAGGTTCAAAAGTTAAGGGTTAATGGTTGTCTAACGAGTTTCTTGAGTGTACAGGAAAAGCCCTAGTGAAGGAATGCTAGGCACTGGCGAAGGACTGCCAGACAGGACAAGCCCTAGCAAAGGACTGCTAGGCACTGGCGAAGGACTGCCAGACAGGACAAGCCCTAGCGAAGGAATGCTAGGCACTGGCGAAGGGAAGCTTGGTAACTCAAGACCTGGCGAAGGACTGCTGGGCAAAAGTCCAACTGGAGGATCCGGTTGGCACCAGGTAAAACTCTCCCGAGAGGAGTAGGTGAGGACGCGTTCCCCTCGAGGGAACATTAGGCGTCGGTTCGACCTAGGGCTCCATTTTGGAGATCCAAAGTCAGAACCAAGACAGCTAAGGCTGTTTTAACTAACTTATTATTTGCTGTTTTGGACTAACCCTGAATGCAGGACCGAAGGACTGTGTTTCTGCAGCTCAGAGAGCCTCAAAGGAGTGAGGCCGTAGCTGAGCAGGGCGCCCCGGATGTGTCGGGCGCCCCAGAGTCAACCCAAAGTCAGCAGAGAGGTAAACGCCCCGACAGCAGCCGCATGTCGGGCGCCCCGCGTGTCTCGGGCGCCCACTGTGCCACGCCACTGAAGGCTGCTGCAGCTCACTCTCGCGAAGCCCTGAAGATGACACTTTGACCGGTCAACCGGGCGCCCCGCGCGCGTCGAGCGCCCCGGTCAAAGCTGATCCCGAAGATGAAGAGATCAGCCTTGACCAGAGGGCTCGCCGGATCAAGAGCCACGTGGGGGGCGCCCCGAGCATGTCGGGCGCCCCCTGCCCTATATAAAGAGGGCCTCGACCCTCTTCTTGAACAACCAATTCCTTCGACAATTCTACGCTCTTCTGCTTCCACGACACGCTCCAGAAAGCTGCCAACTCAAGCCGACGACGTCCCGCTGCTCCAGAACTTCAATCTTCACCGGACGTCGGTAACAAGAGTTGTATTTAAGTTTACGAGAATATTTTTATTATTATTTGTCTGTAAACTTTTGCGAACTTATAGAATTGCCCGCAGAAAACGGTCAACGACCGTGGGCCTTGGAGTAGGAGTCGACCCAGGCTCCGAACCAAGTAAACCGGCTGTGTTTGCGTTGTTGTGTTCTCTTTTATTTCCGCTGCGCACCCGCTCTTTTTAAATCCGAACGAATTGCGACATTCACCCCCCCCTCTCTCGCATTTCTCGATCCAACAAGTGGTATCAGAGCGGGGAAGTCAAACCTGGTGCAACCACCAGTTTGAATATTTTTCGGATTTTTTTCTTTTTCTCTCTCATTTTTTTTAAAATAAAAAAAAAATCTTCGTTCGAGTTTTTATCTCAAGGTTGGTGCAACACCCCTTGAAATCTGTGTTTGATTATTTCTTCCCGCACTACTAATCCAAGACCAAGTCTTGGAAATATTTTTGTTGTTTTCTTTTATTTCAGTAACAAATGTCTATCCAAGAAGGATTTAGCACCGCCAGACCTCCACTTTTCAGTGGAGAAGACTTTCCCTACTGGAAAAGTCGAATGGAGGTCCACCTGAAAACTCAGGTGGAAATGTGGATAATCATCCAGTCTTGACTGATGATTCCCACCAATGCTGAAGGTGTACCACAAGACTACTCAGAATGGGACACTGCCCTTAAACGAAAGATTGAAGCTGACGCCAAAGCAACCCAGACTCTACAATGTGGACTAACGAAAGAAGAGCTGAACCGCGTAGGACCCTTCAAAAGTGCAAAGGAACTATGGGCTAAATTGATTGAACTCCACGAAGGAACTTCAGATACAAGGATCAGCAAACGAGACTTGCTACTGAACAAGCTCTTCACTATCAAAATGGCAGATAACGAGACAGCAGCCCAGCTCCACTCCAGAATCCAGGAGCTGATGAATGGTCTTCACGCAATAGGTCACCAGGTTCAAAACCGTGATCTGATAAGGTACGCCCTAAACGCATTCCCTAGGACCACCTTGTGGGCATCTATGGTAGATGCATACAAGGTCTCTAGGGATCTTTCAAAAATTAAGCTAGATGAGTTATTTTCTGAACTTGAGCTGCATGAACAGACTAACTCCAATTTGGTCGAGAAAAGTATAGCCTTTTTGCAGGGAAAACAGGGAAAATGACCAAGAAGAAAATTCAAGTTGAACCTGAATCTACCTCAGATTCAGAAATAGAAGATCAAGAAGAAGATCAATCAGAACTGGTCCGGCTAGCTCGAAGCTACTACAAAAAGTTGAAGAACCAAACTAACACACGGAGAACAAGCCGAAGAAAGGACGGACAAGATGAACCGGCAACTGACAAACAAAAGCCCAACGTAACCTGCTACGAATGCAAGAAGAAGGGCCACTACAAGACTGAATGTCCAAGTCTAAAGGAGTCCAAAAAGAACAGAAAGAAGAAGGCACTCCAAGCAACCTGGGACGAGTCTTCCTCAGAAGAAGAAGAAGAAGCACCTCAGTCCAATCTTCTAGCCCTGACCGCTTCGGATCAAATCGAGACTGACTCAAACTCGGAACGGGACGACGGCAAGCTGACATTCTCCGAAGACGGCGAAATAAAGGTAACGGGTCTTTCAAAATCGCAATTAAATTCTCTTATTTCCTATCTATCCCGAGATTTGGCGAAAGCCAAACTCCGAATCGAGTCCCTCCGACAGGAAGTAAAACTCCTGAAAGAGGGAGCTGATTCTAATTCCTTAACTGAGAAAATTCAGGAAGAAACCCCTGATCAAGTTGAGAAACTTGAATCAGAGAATTTCTCCCTGAAAACTCAAGTCAAGGATTTAAGAACAGCTTTAGAACGATTCACTTCTGGTTCCAAGAATCTTGATATGATTCTGGGAAAACAGAAGTCTGTTCTAAACCGATCCGGACTTGACTATAGAACCAAATCTCGGCAAAGATCTTACTTTGCTGTACTGAACCAGTCAAGACCTAAGGTTCAGGCATGGGTGCCAAAACTGTGCCTGACTAAACCAACTGGTTCAAATCAATTTTGGATCCCCAAGGACAAGATTCACATCTTGCCTAACCCATATAGAGGCTATAGTCCAGGGGGAGCCAAAATCAAAACAATTTTTATAATTAGATAGTCTTTTTAATTGATTGATTGTGTGTTTATTTAATTTCTTGCAAATTGTCATGCTTAGATTTAAGGAATTCTTAGATTTAAGGACTAAATTACTTGAAAATTGAAAACATAGTATTGGGAGGAGGTGAGATGATAGTACGTTAGGGAAGCCAATTTGGCGGAACTAGCCGAAGCTACCGATCCAAGACCCAAGCTAGTTAGACCAGAAAATGACCTAATTTAATTTGAAAATGAAATTTCATTAAAAGGCTTTGTCAAGGAAAGGGTGGATGATCCCATAAGGCTTCGGCCAAAGAAGGCCTAGTGCCTCGCCAAGACCTGGAAGCCAATTTCTGAAATTCAAATTCAAGTTAACTTTTGTCAAATTCGAATCTAACTCAAATTTCAAATAATTATAGATTCTAAACTGTTTTTCAAAACCTCTATTTTTCAAACTTATTATCTTTTTGAAAAACACTTAATCTGTTTTCAAAATTTTTTTTCAAAAGTAAATATCTTTTCAAAATAAATGAAAACTCCCTTTCAAAATTAATTTTTACCTTCAAACCTGTCTCACAAAAATCTTAAGGTTAACGTGATTGAAAACCCTAGACTGGGGTGAGACAGACTAGGAAGTGAAACTCAATCTAAGCTATCCCTAACTCAAATTGGATCCAAATCATCAAAAATTCTTTATGTGTAGGAACATAAAGATTTGGACCAATGGATGTTAGATAGCGGGTGCTCCAGACATATGACTGGGGACAAATTGAAGTTCACCAAACTCAAGTTCAAAAACCTGGGCTCAGTAGCATTTGGTAACAATGCCACACTCAAGGTAATTGGGTCAGGTAATATTGAACTTAAATCCAATTTCATTATTAAGAAAGTTCTATTAGTAGAAAACTTTAATTTTAACTTACTTAGCATAAGTTAGTTATGTGACTCTGGTTATTTAGTTACGTTCAACAATTCTAACTGCCTAATTAGAAACGCACAAGACTCAGAAATCATGCTTAAGGGCACTAGGAAAAACAATGTATATACTATAAATCTTCCCCTTATACCCAAATGCATGTTAACACAGTTAGAACAATCAAAACTCTGGCATAGGAGATTAGGTCATACCAATCTAAGAACTATCTCAAAAATTACCCAACTTGGCTTAGTAAAGGGTGTTCCTAAAATTAAGAGTAATGAAAACCTAATATGTGAATCCTGTAATCAAGGCAAACAAACCAAGTCTAGTCACAAATTGATCCAATCTGATCAAACTCAAACCACACTTGAGCTCCTACACCTTGACCTTTTGATTCACATGGAGCCAAGTCACTAAGTGGAAACCGGTACTGCTTAGTGATAATTGATGACTACTCTAGGTTCACCTGGGTTAGGTTTCTAAAGACCAAAGATGAAACCCTGAACCTATTTAACAACTTTTGCAAATTGATTGAAAATCAAAATGATACCAAAATAAAAAGACTTAGGTCTGACCACGGGGGAGAATTCGAGAATCAAAGATTCGAAGAATTCTGCAAAGTAAATGGATATAAACACGAATTTTCGTGTCCTAGAACCCCCCAACAAAATGGCATAGTAGAAAGGAAGAATAGAACCCTACAGGAAGCTGCTAGGGCTATGCTTAATGAATTTGACCTACCCAACCACTATTGGGCAGAAGCAATTAGCACAGCTTGCTATATCCAAAATAGGACTCTGCTTAATAAAAGGTTAAGTAAAACACCCTATGAACTTTACTACCATAGACTTCCAAACCTACACTATCTTAGAGTCTTTGGATACAAAGTCCATATTCTTAATACCAAGGACTATCTTGGAAAATTCCAATCCAAGTCAAACCCAGGTATCTTTTTTAGGGTACTCTACAACAAGTAGAGCTTATAGAGTCTACAACAAAATAAACTAAGAAAATTGAAGAAACAACCAACTTAATATTTGATGAAGAAAACGAACCCAAAATCTGACAATTCTGACTTAGCTTCACCAAATACTGATCAAGAAGATAACTCTGAAACCCTAACTGAACCCTTTAATGACTTAACAATTGAACCAAATTCTGAATCAGTTGAACCAACCAATGAAANCTAAACTGTTTTTCAAAACCTCTATTTTTCAAACTTATTATCTTTTTGAAAAACACTTAATCTGTTTTCAAAATTTTTTTTCAAAAGTAAATATCTTTTCAAAATAATGAAAACTCCCTTTCAAAATTAATTTTTACCTTCAAACCTGTCTCACAAAAATCTTAAGGTTAACGTGATTGAAAACCCTAGACTGGGGTGAGACAGACTAGGAAGTGAAACTCAATCTAAGCTATCCCTAACTCAAATTGGATCCAAATCATCAAAAATTCTTTATGTGTAGGAACATAAAGATTGGACCAATGGATGTTAGATAGCGGGTGCTCCAGACATATGACTGGGGACAAATTGAAGTTCACCAAACTCAAGTTCAAAAACCTGGGCTCAGTAGCATTTGGTAACAATGCCACACTCAAGGTAATTGGGTCAGGTAATATTGAACTTAAATCCAATTTCATTATTAAGAAAGTTCTATTAGTAGAAAACTTTAATTTTAACTTACTTAGCATAAGTTAGTTATGTGACTCTGGTTATTTAGTTACGTTCAACAATTCTAACTGCCTAATTAGAAACGCACAAGACTCAGAAATCATGCTTAAGGGCACTAGGAAAAACAATGTATATACTATAAATCTTCCCCTTATACCCAAATGCATGTTAACACAGTTAGAACAATCAAAACTCTGGCATAGGAGATTAGGTCATACCAATCTAAGAACTATCTCAAAAATTACCCAACTTGGCTTAGTAAAGGGTGTTCCTAAAATTAAGAGTAATGAAAACCTAATATGTGAATCCTGTAATCAAGGCAAACAAACCAAGTCTAGTCACAAATTGATCCAATCTGATCAACTCAAACCACACTTGAGCTCCTACACCTTGACCTTTTTGATTCACATGGAGCCAAGTCACTAAGTGGAAACCGGTACTGCTTAGTGATAATTGATGACTACTCTAGGTTCACCTGGGTTAGGTTTCTAAAGACCAAAGATGAAACCCTGAACCTATTTAACAACTTTTGCAAATTGATTGAAAATCAAAATGATACCAAAATAAAAAGACTTAGGTCTGACCACGGGGGAGAATTCGAGAATCAAAGATTCGAAGAATTCTGCAAAGTAAATGGATATAAACACGAATTTTCGTGTCCTAGAACCCCCCAACAAAATGGCATAGTAGAAAGGAAGAATAGAACCCTACAGGAAGCTGCTAGGGCTATGCTTAATGAATTTGACCTACCCAACCACTATTGGGCAGAAGCAATTAGCACAGCTTGCTATATCCAAAATAGGACTCTGCTTAATAAAAGGTTAAGTAAAACACCCTATGAACTTTACTACCATAGACTTCCAAACCTACACTATCTTAGAGTCTTTGGATACAAAGTCCATATTCTTAATACCAAGGACTATCTTGGAAAATTCCAATCCAAGTCAAACCCAGGTATCTTTTTAGGGTACTCTACAACAAGTAGAGCTTATAGAGTCTACAACAAAATAACTAAGAAAATTGAAGAAACAACCAACTTAATATTTGATGAAGAAACGAACCCAAAATCTGACAATTCTGACTTAGCTTCACCAAATACTGATCAAGAAGATAACTCTGAAACCCTAACTGAACCCTTTAATGACTTAACAATTGAACCAAATTCTGAATCAGTTGAACCAACCAATGAACCCAGAATTGAACCTATTGGACCAGCTGGACCTGAAGCTGAGCCAAGTACTAGACAAACCAAGAAACCCAGACTTAGTCACCCAACTGATCAAATTGTAGGTGATCCAACCTTAGGAGTCAGAACTAGAGCCTCCTATAGAAATCTTAGTCAAATAGCCATGATTTCAAAAATTGAACCTAAGACTATTGAGGAAGCCCTACCTGATCCTGACTGGATTTTAGCTATGCAAGAAGAGTTAGCACAATTTGAGAGAAACCAAGTCTGGGAATTAATACCTAAACCTAAGGGCAAATCCGTAATTGATACTAAGTGGGTATTTAGGAATAAGTTAAACAACCAAGGTGAAATAGTCCGAAATAAAGCCCGCTTAGTAGCTAAGGGATTCAGCCAAGTAGAAGGGTTGGATTATGATGAAACCTTTGCCCCTGTAGCTAGACTTGAGTCGATTAGGATGTTACTAGCCTTTGCATCCTATAAAGGATTTAAATTATACCAAATGGATGTAAAGTCGGCCTTCTTAAATGGGCTTATTAAGGAAGAAGTTTATGTAGGACAACCCCCAGGATTTGAGGATTTAGAAAAACCCGATCATGTCTACAAACTTAGTAAAGCCCTTTATGGACTAAAACAAGCACCCAGGGCCTAGTATGAAAGATTATCCAATTACCTAATCTCTAAAGAATTCAAACAAGGTCAAATTGACCCAACCTTGTTTGTTAAAATTTTAGAAAAAGATATATTTGTTGCCCAAATTTACGTAGATGATATAATATTTGGATCAACTAATTCTAAATTTCTAAAAGAATTTGTAACAATTATGGAAAGTGAATTTGAAATGAGTTTAGTTGGGGAACTTAACTTTTTCTTAGGGTTACAAATCAAACAAACTAAGGATGGAAATTATGTACATCAATCTAAATATGCAAAAGAACTAATTAAGAAATTTAAAATGGATAACTCTAAAAGTATAAGCACCCCAATGGCCACAAATGTAAAAATAGATAGTGACCCTGAGGGTAAACCAGTAGACCTAAAACTTTACAGAAGTATGATAGGAAGTCTACTATACCTGACAGCCAGCAGACCTGATATACTTTTTTCAGTAGGAATGTGTGCTAGGTACCAAACCTGTGCTAAGGAAACCCACTTAGCAGCCCTAAAAAGAGTTTTAAGATACATTAAGGGCACCCTAAACGTAGGGATTTGGTACCCTAGAACTTCATCCTTTAAGTTATCAGGATACTCTGATTCTGATTATGCTGGCTGTAAATTAGATAGAAAAAGTACAAGTGGAAACTGTCAACTTTTAGGAAATAGCTTAGTAAGTTGGTGCAGTAGAAAGCAACACTGTGTTGCTTTATCAACAACTGAAGCTGAATATGTAGCCTTAGGAGAGTGTGTAGCTCAACTCCTATGGATGATGCATACTCTTAAGGACTTTCAGCTAGACTACAATCAGACCCAAGTCAATATTGACAACATTAGCTCAATTAACTTAACCAAAAACCCAATACAACATTCTAGAACCAAACACATAGAAGTAAAACATCACTTTGTAAGAGATCACGTAGCTAGGGGTGAAATAGTCCTTAAGCATGTAGACTCCAAGTCCAACCTAGCTGACATATTCACTAAACCCCTACCTGAATCTGAGTTTAGCTCACTAAGAAGGCAGTTAGGGTTATGCTTAGTAGAATAGAATCATTTGGTTTTTGGATTTTCAATTTTAAATTGAACTTAAAATGTCTTTTAAAATATTTTTTGTTAAAAATATTACTTTAACTTTAAAAAGTTTTTTTTACTTAGTTTTATTTCAAAAACTACCCCTTTCAAAACTAGGGCTTTTTCGAAAATGGACTTAGCCTAGGCTCTAACCCTAGAACTGCATGCACCTATAGATCTAGAAGCCAGCATCTCACAAGCACCTTAGGGCACTTTTTGAATGATAACCTAGAAAGGGTTGAGATGCTTAGGTCTTTGCCTTAACTCAAGATGCTTTAAGTCAGTGCATCTGCAGCAGTTGGGGCACTAAATACAAACTGAACAGCAATCAAGTTAAGTGTCAAGTTTAGACAATCTAACTTGAACAGCTCACTTAACTTGACTAACCCTAGCCAAAACTACTGTTTATAACAGTTAGTAAGTAGCTAAGTGGGTTAGACAGGTCCCTAAAGGATTAACCAGACTTAGGTCTTATTTTGATTCAGTACAGCAAATGCTCTATTTAAGTATTGCAAATTTTTTTTCTTCTTTTTTCTGCATTCTTTTTGATATATGTCAAAGGGGGAGAGTTGGAAAGGAAACAGGAAACACAATTTTTTCTTTTCCATAGTCTTTTCAAAAAGTTGAACTGAAAAATTGGTATAATTTTATTTCTAAGCTCTGAACTATTTTTTGCTTAAAAAGATTTTTACTTAATGTTTCTAAGTTTGAAATTTTTCCCAAAAACTGAAAATTTTCTAAAGTCTGAAATTTTTTCAAAAATGAAAATTTTCTAAAGGTTCCCAAACTAAGAATGTTTTTTTCAAAAAACTTAGCAAAAACTGTAGAGATTTCCTAACTTATTATCAAAACATGAAATCTTCTAAGTACTTCATTCACACCACCTGTTTTTGAAAAACCTAGGGGGAGATTTCTTCTAGGGGGAGGGAATCTAACTTAGGATTTTAAATTCAGCACTTTTTTTCCTTAACTTTTTGAACTAGGTTGCCATATATCAAAAAGGGGGAGATTGTTGGTGCAGTATGCACCCAAGTCAAACCTGTGTTTTGATATTGGCAAAAAGGTTCAAAAGTTAAGGGTTAATGGTTGTCTAACGAGTTTCTTGAGTGTACAGGAAAAGCCCTAGTGAAGGAATGCTAGGCACTGGCGAAGGACTGCCAGACAGGACAAGCCCTAGCAAAGGACTGCTAGGCACTGGCGAAGGACTGCCAGACAGGACAAGCCCTAGCGAAGGAATGCTAGGCACTGGCGAAGGGCTGCCAGAAGAAAAAACCTAGCGAAGGGCTGCTAGGCACCAAGCGAAGGGAAGCTTGGTAACTCAAGACCTGGCGAAGGACTGCTGGGCAAAAGTCCAACTGGAGGATCCGGTTGGCACCAGGTAAAACTCTCCCGAGAGGAGTAGGTGAGGACGCGTTCCCCTCGAGGGAACATTAGGCGTCGGTTCGACCTAGGGCTCCATTTTGGAGATCCAAAGTCAGAACCAAGACAGCTAAGGCTGTTTTAACTAACTTATTATTTGCTGTTTTGGACTAACCCTGGATGCAGGACCGAAGGACTGTGTTTCTACAGCTCAGAGAGCCTCAAAGGAGTGAGGCCGTAGCTGAGCAGGGCGCCCCGGATGTGTCGGGCGCCCCAGAGTCAACCCAAAGTCAGCAGAGAGGTAAACGCCCCGACAGCAGCCGCATGTCGGGTGCCCCGCGTGTCTCGGGCGCCCACTGTGCCACGCCACTGAAGGCTGCTGCAGCTCACTCTCGCGAAGCCCTGAAGATGACGCTTTGACCGGTCAACCGGGCGCCCCGCGCACGTCGAGCGCCCCGGTCAAAGCTGATCCCAAAGATGAAGAGATCAGCCTTGACCAGAGGGCTCGCCGGATCAAGAGCCACGTGGGGGGCGCCCCGAGCATGTCGGGCGCCCCCTGCCCTATATAAAGAGGGCCTCGACCCTCTTCTTGAACAACCAATTCCTTCGACAATTCTACGCTCTTCTGCTTCCACGACACGCTCCAGAAAGCTGCCAACTCAAGCCGACGACGTCCCGCTGCTCCAGAACTTCAATCTTCACCGGACGTCGGTAACAAGAGTTGTATTTAAGTTTACGAGAATATTTTTATTATTATTTGTCTGTAAACTTTTGCGAACTTATAGAATTGCCCGCAGAAAATGGTCAACGACCGTGGGCCTTGGAGTAGGAGTCGACCCAGGCTCCGAACCAAGTAAACCGGCTGTGTTTGCGTTGTTGTGTTCTCTTTTATTTCCGCTGCGCACCCGCTCTTTTTAAATCCGAACGAATTGCGACATTCACCCCCCCCCCTCTCTCGCATTTCTCGATCCAACAGATTCATCAAGGATCTCAGCTACCACGAAGTCCTCTTTAAATAGAACTCGGGCTGAAACCCTCGTCACCAGTCGACTGCCCATTTACCAGTCGACTGGTCTAGCCTTAATTGCTAGCCAACGGCTAACTCAATGGCTATATTTCAGGGATACCAGTCGACTGCCATTTTACCAGTCGACTGGTCCAGCCCCGAAATTATTCTGTGAGTTTTATCAGTCGACTGCCCCAATGACAGTCGACTACCCCACTCACACACCTAGGGTTTCCCTTCCCGAGTACACTTCTCTCAGCACTCAGACCCTAGGACTTTCCCGAGTACAATCTCACAGCACTCGTACCCTCACGACTCGACTAACTCCTCATCCGCAGCCTCGACTATTGCCTTCGCGCCCTCTTCATCTTCGGCTCCCGTCCCTCGGATGCACGCAAGCCTCCAGCTTGGCTCCATGCCATCCTTCACGCATGCCTCGAAGTCCACGCCCCTCCCCTCATCGTCTCTGCTCTCCAAAGTCCCTCGGGTGCACACAAGCCTCCAGCTTGTCTCCATGCCACCCTTCACCGTACCGAGGCCATCCAGCCAAGTCCATATGTGTAACCTGTACAACCTGTACACTCAACATACACATATGAGAACACATAGGAAAACCTAACTTAAACCCTTTGCCCAAACATCAAAATACTTGGTCACTCCGGACCACAGATTGCCTCAACAATAAATCCTGGCTAAGGGCTAGGCACCGAAGACCTGACCAAGGGTTGGGCAAGAAGTCCTGGTCGTGGATTGGGCATGAAGACCTGATCTGGAGGATTGGGCAAAAGTCCAACCGGAGGAGTCGGTTGACAAACAGGTAAAATCTCTTGAGAGGAGTAGATGAGGACGTGTTCCCCGTAGGAGGGAACATTAGGCGTCGGTTCGACCTAGGGTTCCATTTGGGAAGCCCAAAGTCAGAACCAAGACAGCTCAGGCTGTTAATAATACTTAAATCCATATCATTTATATGTTACTTGTGTTTTGGAACTAACCCTGGTTGCAGGAATGAAGGGATGAAGGTTTCTGCTCCCAGGCGCCTCAATGGAGTGAGGCGCCCTGCTGGGCTAGGCACCTGTGTTGAGACAGGTGCCCCAGACAATGGATAAATTCTTGAACAACTGCGAAGCAAGCCTCAAGACTGCAACAAAGGCGCCTGTGTTAACACAGGTGCCCCAGTCAGCTCAGGCGCCCTGGTTGAGGGGATAAGCGCTGGCCATGTCTGCGGATTGAGTTTCGCGTAGAGAGGGCCACGTGTTAGGTGCCCCCTTCAACACAGGTGCCCTAGCTACGACTATATAAAGGGGTTCACCCCCTTGGCTTCCAACACAATTGCTTTCTACGCATTCATTCAAGCGCTCCACTCGGACAAGCTCCGTGCTCAAGATTCAAGCGCCAACGACGACCCGCAGCTCCGAATTTCCAACTTCTCCGGTCGTCGGTATAAAATTGTTTTACTGCTGTATTTTCTTTTTAGTTCTATATTCGAACTTCAGTTGTAATATTTTATGCAATATAGAATTTTCCGTCGTAAATGGTCAAGGACCGTAAGCCTTGGAGTAGGAGCCGACCGTGACTTCGAACCAAGTAAAACAAACGTGTTAGCATTGCCTTGTTTTACTTTCCGCTGCGCAAATTACTCTTACGTTTTTCGAAAAATTTGTCGATCGATATTCACCCACCTCTATCGATTCGAACTGATCCCACAAGTGGTATCAGAGCGGGGTGACTCAAATTTGGTGCAACCACCAGTTGAGTACTTTTTCGAATTTTTCAAATTTTAATATTTCTTTTTCGCTCATATTTTTTCGTTAATTGAGGTTGGTACAACACCACACGATTTTTTTTCTTATTACTATTTTTCCCGCACTACTAATCCAAGACTCAGTCTTGGAACGAGTTTTTCTGTTAAATTTTTCAGTTTAATCTAATGGCCATGTAACAGGGATACAGCATCGCCAGACCACCTCTCTTCAGTGGAGAAGATTTCTCTTACTGGAAGAGTAGAATAGAGATCCACCTAAAAACTTAGGTGGACATGTGGATTATCATCCAGTCCGGACTGGAGATACCGAAAAATGCATAAGGCGTGGTGCAACACTATACTGAGTGGGACAGCCCACTAAAGAAGAAAATCGAGGCCGTCGCAAAAGTGACCCAAACCTTGCAGTGCGGCCTGACAAAAGAGGAGCTGAACCTTGTAGGACCCTTCAGCAGCACGAAGGAGCTCTGGAACAAGCTGATTGAGCTACACGAAGGTACATCTGACACTCGAATCAGCAAAAGGGATCTATTGCTCAACAGACTCTATACGATAAAGATGCACGACGGAGAATCGGCAGCTCAACTCCACGCCAGGATCCAGGAGATGATGAACGGGCTGCACACTATAGGTCACAAGGTTGAAAGCCATGACCTAATAAGATATACCTTAAACTCATTCCCGCGAAACTCACTGTGGGCATCTATGGTAGATGCCTACAAGGTTTCCAGGAATCTTTCTGAGATAAAATTAGATGAGTTATTTTCTGAGTTAGAATTACATGAACAGACTAATACTATTTTGGTTGAGAAGAGTATAGCATTTGTTGCAGGTAAAACTCAAGGAAAAACTCTGAAAAAGAAACTTCAACCAGTACCCGAGTCCGACTCAGACTCGGAATCTAATGACAGTGAAGGGGATCGTCCCAAATTGGTCCAGCTAACTCGCGACTACTATAAGGAACTTAAGCACCAAACGATCAAGAAGAAGTCAAGCCAGAGAAAGGAAGATCCAGCAGAACCCACAATGAGCCAGAAGAGCAAGGGCAATATCACCTGCTACGAGTGTAACAAGAAGGGACACTTCAAATCAGAGTGCCCCAACCTAAGGAAAACAAGAAGGCACGGAGGAAGAAGGCTCTTCAAGCCACCTGGGATGAGTCATCCTTCGAAGAAGAAGAGGAAGCTCCGCACGCGAACCTACTCGCCCTGACCGCCTCGGAAGACGTTGACTCCGGAACAGAATCGGAACTAGACGAAGACGTCAACACCGAAAAACTCACAATCTTGGAGGGCGGACAAATCATGGTAAGAGGTTATCCAGAATCTGAATTGTACGATTTAATTTCTTATTTATCTCGAAAATTGGCGAAAGCCAAAATCCGAGTTGAAGCCCTCCGACAGGATGTAAAACTTCTGAAAGAGGGAAGCCAACTCGAGTTCCTTGACCGAGTCAGTACAAGAAGGAAACTCAACTCAAGTTCAAAAACTTGAGGAAGAGAATTCCTCCTTGAAAACTCAAGTGAAGGAACTCAGAGTTGCCCTAGAACGATTCACTTCGAGTTCCAAGAGTCTTGACATAATCCTTAGAAAACAGATGTCCATTCTCAATCGATCTGGACTAGGTTATTGGACCAAATCAAGACAATGCTCATATTTTTCCATGTTGAACCAACCTAGAACCCGAGTCCAAGCATGGGTCCCTAAGATATGTTTAAACAAACAAGCTAGACCAAACCAGTATTGGATCCCCAAGGACAAGATTCACATCTTGCCTAACCCTTATCGAGGCTTCAGTCCAAGGGGAGACAATCTAAAAACCATCTTCATAAGTAGATGATTTTTTTTAATTGCCTGCTTGCTTGTTTATTTATTTTCTGTAATTTCTTTATTATTATTATGCTTAGACTTAGAAATAGTTTAAGGACAAAAGATTTATTTGAAATTTGAACAACATAGTATTAGGTGGAGGTGAGATGATAGTACGTTAGGGAAGCCTTTCTAATAAGGTCAAGTAAGATAAGGCGTACCCTACTTGGTCGGTTTAGTTTGGTGGAACTAGCCGAAGCTACCGATCCAAAACTTAAACTAGTTAGACCAAAATTTTTCAAGAAGTAATTTGAAAATGAATTTTCGGTAAAAGGCTTTGTCAAGGAAAGGGTTGTTGCTCCAATAAGGCTACGGCCAAAGAAGACTTTTGTGCCTCGCCAAGACCTAGAAGTCGATTATCGAAGATCAAATTCAATTGACTACTTGATAAATTTGAATCTAACACAAATTTTAAATTAAATCCAAGACTTAACAACTTTTCAAAATCAATAACCTTAACTCAACAATTTTTTCAAAATTAATTCAACATTTTCAAAATTAAATGTCTTTCAAAAATCTAAATATTTTTTTGAAACTTATCTCACAAAACCTATAAGGTTAACATGTTTGATAACATTAGATGTGGGTGAGACAAACTAGATAGCAAAATTCAATTTAAGCTATCCCTACCTCTAATGGAACCAAATCAATACATACTTTATGTGTAGGAACATAAAGATTTGGACCAATGGATATTGGATAGTAGATGCTCCAGACACATGACTGGGGATAAATTGAAATTCATCAAAATCAAGTTCAAGACCTAGGCTCAGTAGCATTTTCCAACAATACTACACTCAAAGTAATTGGGTCAAGTAACATTGAACTTAATTCTGATTTTATTATTAAGAAAGTACTCTTAGTTGAAAATTTTAAGTACAATTTGCTTAGCATTAGCCAACTCTATGATACTGGTTACATAGTTACTTTCACCAACTCTAACTGTCTTATTAGAAACCTCCAAGACTCAAAGATAACACTTAAGGGTACTAGGAAAAACAACGTCTACACTATTAATTTACCCCAAGTACCAAAATGCTTTCTAACTCAATTAGAAGAATCTAATCTTTGGCATAGGAGATTAGGTCACACTAATATCAAATTAATTTCAAAAATTACTCAACTTGATTTAATCAAAGGTGTACCTAAAATCAAGGAAAATACAATTTGTAACTCATGTAAACAAGGCAAACAAACTAAGTCAACTCATAAACCAACCAAATTAGACTTAACCCAAACCACACTTGAGCTCCTACACCTTGACCTATTTGATTCACATGGAGCCAAGTCACTAAGCGGGAATCGGTACTGCTTAGTAATCATCAACGATTACTCTAGGTTTACCTGCGTTAGGTTCTTGAAAACTAAGGATGAAACCTTTAATTTATTTAGTGACTTATGCAAAATGATTGAAAATCAAAATGATACTAAAATTAAAAGACTTAGGAGTGACCATAGGGGAGAGTTTGAAAATCAAAAGTTTGAAGAATTTTGCAAAGTCAATGGGTATATTCATGAGTTTTTCTGTTCTAGAACCCCCCAACAAAATGGGATAGTTGAGAGAAAGAATAGAACCCTTCAGGAAGCCACTAGGACCATGCTCAATGAATATAACCTAGCTAATCAATTTTGGGCAGAAGCGGTAAATACAGCATGTTATATTCAAAGTAGGGTCCTAATTAATAAAAGGCACAATAAAACACCCTATGAACTCTATTATCATAGATTACCAAATTTACACTATTTAAGAGTCTTTTGGTGCAAAGTCCACATCTTGAACACTAAGGACTACCTAGGTAAGTTCCAATCAAAGTCAACCCCAGGGACTTTCCTAGGATATTCAACAACTAGTAGAGCTTATAGGGTTTATAATAAACAAACCCACAAAATTGAAGAAACTACTAACTTAATCTTTGACGAAGAGGTTGAACCAAAATTTGACAATGAAAACCTAAACAAATCAAATATTAGTCAAGAAGATAGTGAACCATCAATTGAACCGTTAATTAAACCATTAAATGGATTATCACTTGAACCAATAATTGAGGTATCAACTGAACCAATAAATGAACCAACTCAAACAGTTGAACCAAACACTGAACCAAACTATCCAGCCGAACCTGAGGCTAAACCTAGTTCCAGAAAAATGAAGAAACCCAGACTCAATCATCCATCTGACCAAATCATGGGTGATCCAACCTTAGGAGTCAGAACTAGGTCTTCTTATAGAAATCTTAATCAGATCGCACTGATTTTAAAAATTGAACCTAAGACTATAGAGGAAGCCCTACCTAACCTAGATTGGATCATAGCTATACAAGAGGAACTAGCCCAATTTGAAAGAAACCAAGTCTGGGAATTAGTACCTAAACCTGAGGGAAAATTAATTATAGACACTAAGTTGGTTTTTAGAAACAAACTAAATGATCAAGGGGAAATTGTCAGAAATGAAGTCCGCTTAGTAGCTAAAGGGTTTAGTCAGGTCGAAGGGTTAGATTATGATGAAACCTATACCCCTGTAGCCAGACTTGAATCAATCAGAATGTAATTAGCTTTTGTAGCCCATAGAGGGTTTAAACTATACCAAATGGATGTCAAGTCTGCTTTTCTTAATGGGTTTATAAAAGAAAAAGTATATGTAGGGCAATCCCCAGGATTTGAGGACCTAGAAAAACCTGAATATGTATTTAAGCTTAGGAAAGCACTTTATGGGTTGAAACAAGCACCTAGGGGATGGTATGAACGCTTATCAACCTATTTAATTTCTAAGTAATTTAACCAAGGTCAAATTGACTCCACACTATTTGTTAAAACCTTAGAAAAAGATATTTTTATTGCACAAATATACGTTGATGATATAATATTTGGATCTACTAATTCTAATTTTCTAAAAGAATTTGTGAAAATTATAGAGAGCGAATTTGAAATGAGCTTGGTAGGTGAGCTCAACTATTTCTTAGGGCTACAAATTAAACAAACTAGGGATGGTAATTATGTCCATCAATCCAAGTATGCTAAAGAATTAATAAAGAAATTCAAAATGGACAATTCTAAAAGCTTAAGTACTGTTATGGCTACTAATGTCAAAATTGATAATGACCCTGAGGGTAAACCAGCTCACTTAAAATTATACCGGAGTATGATTGCTTATTATACTTAACTACTAGTAGACCTGATATTTTGTTTTTTGTAGGAATGTGTGATAGATATCAAACCTGTGCTAAGGAACCCCACTTAGCAGCCCTAAAAAGAGTTCTAAGGTACATTAAGGGTACCCTAAATGTAGGTATTTGATATCTTAGGACATCCACTTTTGAATTATCAGGATATTCTGACTCTGACTATGCCGAGTGTAAATTAGATAGGAAGAGTACAAGTGAAAGTTGTCAATTGTTAGGAAATAGTCTAGTCAGCTGGTGTAGTAGAAAACAACACTGTGTAGCTTTGTCCACAACTGAAGCAGAATATGTTGCTCTAGGAGAGTGTTGTTAAGGCAATCGGCCCTTAAATGATTGGAAGATCATGATTTTGATGTGTGTGGGTGAATATATTTAAGGTTAGAGTGTTATGTTGTATTTGATATGTGTGATTGAGTTTGCAAGACTTGGAGAATCACACATGGTGAACGTATCCGAGGGACGAGAGCCGAGGGAGGAGGACTCCAAGGGCAAGCCAGAAAGTGGACTTCAAGGGCACACGTGAAGGGTGGCATGGAGGCAAGCCAAGGGAAGACTTGTGTGCGCATCCGAGGGACGAGAGCCAGAGGAAGATGACTTCAAGGGGGGAGCCAAGGGAGTGAACCTGAAGGCATACGTGAAGGAGAACATGAAGACTGGCTGTAAGTGAGTGGGTAGTTGACTGGCCATGGGGCAGTCGATTGCGAAAACTCACAGAATATTTACAGTCTCTGGGCAGTCGACTGCCCCCTTGGCAGTCGACTGGTATACCCCGAAACTAGCTATTGGCTAGCAATTAATGCTAGGCCAGTCGACTGCCCCAGGGGCAGACGGCTGATGCGGGGCTGGGCAGACTGTGAGTTTGTCCTGTTCACCTATAAAAGGAGCACCTTTTTGCACGTGTACGGTACGGTTCCGTACAGTGTCGAAGTGCTGCTTGTCTGAAGAGTATTTTCTACTTCCTCTCACATTCTACTTCATTCTGAAAAGAGGAAGATCACCATTGTAAAGGTTTCTCCACCTGAAGGAGAGTTTTCCATAGTGAAAGTGGTGCTTGCGGCATGGATCCTTGGATTAGTCACCCATCTGGGTGGATACCAAGTAAAAATATCGTTGTTAGCATTGTCTTGATTTCCTTTGCATATTATTTCCGCTGCGCTAACCATTTTGTAGAGATCCAATCCGAAAAAGTACTATTCACCCCCCCTCTAGCATGCCTAGACGATCTATCAGTTGGTATCAGAGCCGGTTCGTTTCGGAAGAACTAACCGTCAACCGGAGCAAATTTAATGGCGTTTCAAGAGGGATACTCCACCGCACGACCACCCTTCTTCGACGGGAATGACTTCGCTTACTGGAAAGGTAGGATGCAATACTACCTTATGAATGATATTGAGAATTGAATTAGCATTGCAGATGGCTTCGAGGCACCCGTCGATGAAAGAGGAGAACCGACACCGATGAGATCCTGGTCGAAGGAGGTAATCAAGAGGGCGCAATCCAATCCCAAGGCCACCACCACACTATAGTGCGGGCTCTCAAAGGAGCAACTGAACAAGGTGGGGTCGTTCAAGAGCACCAAGAAACTGTGGGACAAATTGGTGGAACTGAACGAGGGGTCAAACGAGTCCAGAAGAGCCAAGAAGGGCTTGCTCGTGGCCCAACTCCAATCCCTATCCATGAAGAGCAACGAGACTGTCAGCTAGTTGCATGGAAGGGTGAAGGAAGTAATCATTGAGCTCCATGTGATTGGAGAAAAGATCGAGAACCGGGACATCGTCAGGTATGTTCTACAAGCCTTCCCGAGAACCACCTTGTGGGCATCCATGGTTGATGCTTACAAGGTGTCAAGGGATTTGTCCATAGTTAAATTAGACGATTTGTTTTGTGAATTTGAACTGCACGAGCAAGCTAACATTTCGGGCAAAGAGAAAGGTATTGCTTTTATTGCAAAAAAGGAAAAGAAAAAGAGGAAGGATAAGAAGAAGTTGGTCTACTCCTCCTCATCCGACTCAGAGGAGTCAAGCGCCTCTATGGATAGCGACCAAGAGGCTTTCATGGTAAGAAAAGTTCGTAAAGCATTCAAATATTTTTCTAACAAATCATATGCTAGGAAAGGGTCCAAAGGCAAAGGTAAGACCAAGGACATTATCTGCTACAACTGCCATCAAGAGGGACACATGAAGAACGAATGCCCTCAATTGAAGAGAAAAGAGGATAAGAAGGAGGAGAAGAAGAAAGGAGAGAAGAAGAGGTCGAAGGGAAAGGAGAAGGGTGCCACCAACCTAAAGGCGACGTGGGATGATCCATCATCCTTAGAGGAGGAAGAAGAGCAAGTTTCCCACTTCGCACTTATGGCACAGGATCACTCAGACTCATCAGATGATGAAAGAAGTTCAAGTAGCGATGAGAGTGACTCCTCTTCATCATCCGAGTCAGAAGCTTCGGTAAGTGAGGTATACCACTTACCCTCCTCTACTTTAGTAAAGATCATTTCTAGCACTAACATGGACTTAGCTAAGGCTAGAAGTAAGATTAAGGGTCTAAAAGAAGAAATTTCCATGCTTAGATTAGAATCTACCAAACTTAAAGAATTGCATGCTAGTTCTATTACTTCACATGCTTCACATCGTGAAACTGAAAATAGGGAACTAAGGAAAAAGATAGATGACCTCACAAAGGCCTTTAGGAAATTCTAAGTAGGATCTAGCAACCTAGATATGATAATCAACAGTCAAAGGGCTGTTTATAATAAGGCCGGTTTGGGATATAGGCCAAAGACAAAGGAAGTGGCCTTTGTCTCACTCACCAGTAGGATTGGTGCATCTAGGAGAGTAGGGACTAAGGGAAACACAAAGAAGGCATGGGTACCTAAAAGATTTCTAAATGATACTTATGGATCAAAGATTTGGGTACCAAAGGAATATATTTTTCATGTTGTATAGGTAAAGGTGAAGGAGACCTCAACTATGTGGATAGTAGATAGTGGATGCTCAAGACACATGACCTGGGATGTGAGCAAGTTCACTACTATTAGCTACTTAAGAGAAGGGACGGTCTCCTTTGGAAATAGTGAAAAATTGAGAATCATTGGTAGGGGCACCATTGAGGTATCTCCTACGATTTCTATACATAAGGTACTCTTAATCAAAGACATGAAGTTCAATTTACTTAGCGTGAGTCAATTATGTGATGCTGGTTTTAGGATCAAATTTCATGCTAGGAAGTGCATAATTAAACATGATGAATCAAATAATGTCATATTAGAAGGGTTTAGAGAGGTAAATTTATATTATCTTAATCTTGCCTATGCTACTTACAATGTTGCTAAGTGTTTCATGTCTAAAGAAGAAGAAGGGTGGTTGTGGCACTGGAGGCTTGGACATGTCAACATGAGAAGCATTGCAAGAGTGGCTAAGGAAGAGTTGGTGAAGGGGCTACCAATGATCAAATATGAGAAGACCAAATTGTGTGATGCATGTCAAGAGGGTAAGCAATCAAAATCATCACACAAAGGTAAAATCCTAACCACTACCTCGTTACCATTAGAGCTTTTACATATAGATCTATTTGATTGTCATAGTACTCCCTCACTTATAGGGAGTAAATATTGTCTAGTCATAGTAGATGATTTTTCTAGATTTACATGAGTTTACTTTTTAAAACATAAGGATGATACCCTAGAGATCTTTATAGGATTTAGTAAAAGGGTAGAAAACGAAAAACACCTCAAAATAAATCGAATTAGGAGTGACCACGGTGGGGAGTTCCAAAATGCAAGTTTCACACAATTTTGTGTTGAAAATGGATACAAGCATGAATTTTCATGCCCAAGGACTCCTCAACAAAATGGGGTAGTTGAGAGGAGAAACCAAGCCCTACAAAAAGCTGCTAGGACTATGCTTAATGCATATTCCCTTCCTAGCTACTTTTGGGCTGAAGCGGTTAACACCGCTTGTTATATTCAAAACCGGGTGTTGGTACATAGGTTTCTAGGGAAAACACCTTTTGAATTGTGGAATGGAAGAGTACCTCAAGTCCACTACTTTAGGGTCTTTGGATATAAAGTCTACATCTTAAATACCAAAGATGACCTAAGGAAGTTTGAGTTAAAAGCCGATGAGGGAATTCTAGTAGGGTAATCATTAACTAGTAGGGGTTATAGAGTCTACAACAAGAGGACAAAAGTTATTGAGGAGTCCTCAAATGTTAAGTTTGATGAAACAACAAATACCTACCCTAGAAAAGCCTCAATTGATAAGGATATAAAAGTGGTCCAACCCCTTGTCCAAAGAATCCAAGACCTACATTTGGAGGGCAATGATCAAGGGGGAGTAAGAAGTACCCTAGAGGATGAGAAAGAAGGAGTAAATGAACCTACAACCTCTAGGCCCTTGAGACATCACCATGATCACCCTATTGACCAAATAGTGGGTGATGTAACTCAAGGAGTAAGGACTAGGCCCTATTTTAGGGATCAAACTAGTCAAATAGCTCTAATCTCACAATTAGAACCCAAGTCTATTGATGAAGTGTTAGGAGATGTTGATTGGGTCTTAGCCATGCAAGAAGAGCTAAATCAGTTTGAGAGGAGTGAAGTTTGGGAGTTGGTTCCTAGGCCCAATATTGCACCATTGTAACCACAAGATGGGTCTTTAGGAACAAACTAGATGACCAAGGCAAAATCACTAGGAACAAAGCTAGATTGGTAGCTAGGGGATTTAACCAAGTTGAGGGATTAGATTATGATGAGACTTATGCTCCCGTAGCTAGATTAGAATCTATTAGAATTCTACTAGCATATGCCGCTCATATGGGTTTTACACTTCACCAAATGGATGTGAAGTCAGCATTCCTGAATAGGATCATTAAGGAAGAGGTCTATGTAGAACAACCCCCCGGGTTTGAGGACCCTAACTATCCAAGATACGTTTACAAATTAAGAAAAGCCTTATATGAATTGAAATAAGCTCTCCGAGCTTGGTATGAAAGGCTTTCTTCATTTCTAGTGTCTAAGGGGTTTAGGAGAGGAACAATTGACCCTACATTGTTCCTAAAATCTAAGGATAAGGATATATTTGTTGCCCAAGTCTATGTAGACGATATCATTTTTGGGTCAACAAATAATGACTTCTTACAAGAATTCATCAAGTGTATGGAAGATGAATTTGAGATGAGTCTTATAGGAGAGTTAACTTTCTTTTTAGGCCTTCAAGTTAAGCAAACTAATGAAGGGATACATGTTTTTCAAACCAAATATGCTACAGAGATGTTAAAGAAATTTGGCTTAGAAAATGCTAAGGTAGCATCCACCCCCATAGGAACCAATGTGAAAATGGATAGTGACCTTGAAGGGAAAATGGTAGACTCTAAGCAATATAGAAGCATGATTGGTAGCCTCCTATACCTAACCGCTAGTAGACCCCATATACTTTTTGCGGTAGGTATGTATGCAAGGTACCAATCTTGTGCCAAAGAGTCCCATTTGGTTGTAGTCGAGAGGATCCTAAGGTATGTTGAAGGTACCCTCAATGTCGAACTTTGGTATCCTAGAACCCCTAGTGTTGATCTAATTGGATACTCCGACTCGGACTATGCGGGTTGTAAGCTAGATAGGAAGAGTACTAGTGGAGGGTGTCAATTCCTTGGGTCTTCCTTAGTTAGTTGGAGTAGTAGGAAACAACCATGCGTTGCCCTATCAACAATGGAGGTGGAATATGTGGCAATGGGTGGGTGTGTTTCCCAACTCCTTTGGATCATGCACACCTTAGAGGATTATGAGCTACATTACTCCAAGGTCAAAGTCTTGTGTGATAATGTAAGTACAATCAACTTGACCAAAAATCCGGTTCATCACTCTAGGACAAAACACATTGAAGTGAAACATCACTTCATTAGAGACCATGTGGCAAGGGGAGACATAGAACTACACTATATTGAATCAAAGTCGAACCTAGCCGACATCTTTATCAAGCCTCTTCCCGAATCGGAGTTTACATCCTTAAGAAGAGGCCTTGGAATGTGTTTTGTGGAAGTGTAGGATGAACTTAGAGATATTAGCTTTGAAAAAGGGTGCTTGATCCATTAAGGTGATACACTTGGTTTACTTGTGCTTGTGGAACATTGTTAAATCATTAAAAGTATCAAAATATGAAAACTAGATCAACTATGGGGAAGGCAAGTGTTTAATCAATGGATACTTTGCCCAAAGATCATAGTTGAAAATTTTAAATCTTTGAAAATCATTTTATGTTTTATATAATTTGCCATTCTTTTGAAAGTTATATAATTGCAAAACTAGATTGTAAGTTTGATACAAAATGTAGTGATTTTCAAAGAGTTTGGATTTTTATCAAAAGTCATGCATGTTTGAAATTTTATATGGACTAATATTTTTCCATGATAGAGTATATCATTTCAAACATGTATGCAAAGTTTTACAATTTTTGGAATTTTCTGGATTTTTCTGGAAGTTTCTAAAATTCGGTAGAAAAGCTGAAAATTCAGACTGATAGCGTATCAGTCGACTGCCCATGGGCAGTCGACTGCCACGTCTGTTTTCAGCTACTGTGAGAAATTTCAGAAATCCAATATTCTCACTTTTGATGCCCTAGGGTTAGGTTGCTTGAGACAATCATTTTGATGGTGTCAAAGGGGGAGAATGGGTAGTTTAAGTTAGAATTTTGACTTGGAACTGATGGTTTAAGTTGTTCTTTCTCACTTAAACCTTGAATGATTAAAAATGGAGAGAAGACATGGGTTAAGGGGGAGGTTACCTCTTAGGTTCTGATATGTCTTACATTTTTAATGTTGTTTAGTGTTAAGTGGAAACTTAACTTGGATCATGGATAGAATTGAAAATGGGGGAAGACATGAATTAAGGGGGAGGATACCTCTTAGGTGTGCTATGTCTTATCTTTCCAATTGCTATCTATTGTTACTGTTATTATTGGTTGTTATTTATCTCTAAACTTAAATATATTGTCACACATCAAAAAGGGGGAGATTGTTGAGGCAATCGACCCTTAAATGATTGGAAGATCATGGTTTTGATGTGTGTGGGTGAATATGTTTAAGGTTAGAATGTTATGTTGTATTTGATATGTGTGATTGAGTTTGCAGGACTTGGAGAATCAGACATGGTGAACATATCCGAGGGATGAGAGCCAAGGGAGGAGGACTCCAAGGGCAAGCCGGGAAGTGGACTTCAAGGGTACACGTGAAGGGTGGTATGTGTAACGCCCGCTTTTTTTTTCACTAAAGCGGCGTTACGCTAACATACTTAAGGCATGTAACATCATACTGCAGCGGAATAACTTAAGCCTTACATATACATGCCCCTACTACCATCCCTAATATAATGACATGGAACTTAACACATGAACATCATGCTTAACATCATATCGTAACATGCTTAACATCATACCATAAGGTTCATATCATATCATACTGGACATCTTATCATAAAGTTCCATAAGTCACTATTCGGGCATATAGGTAGCAAAATAAAGTTCTTAGCATAAACGGTTAACACATTCGATTTCATGGGCCAAGTCACCAACACACACATACTTCAGGCCCTCCTGCTGCTTCCTCGTTATCCCCTTGCATGATCTGCGGTATAAGGAAAGAAGACTATAAGCACACAGGCTTAGTAAGACTCTTTCCTACTCACTAAAACATTCGTCATTCCATAATAAGCACATAAACATTATCATATTCACCATACCCTTGACATGGCATGATCATAAACATGAGTGAACATTCGTAGCATAGCATGAGACATGGCATGAACATAATCATACTAACATTCTAAGCATAGCATGAAACATGGCATAACATAACATAATAATCTTTCATAGCATGGCATAAGACATGGTATAAACTTAAACGTAGTAGCATGGCATAATACATGGCATAGCATCACGTAACAAAACTCAACCTATATGGCATAAACATAGGCATATCTTCTATCATATCATATGAACACCTTCTTAACATAATCCTGGCATAGATCATTCATGCATATCTTTTATCGTAAAGCATAAGTATAAGACATCATTATCTTAACATGATGCATATCATGTATGAATGCATGGGTGAAATGCATTTACATAAGGATGCTTAACTTTTAAAACGTACTTTGAAAATGCTTAAACATCATCATCTTAACATTGGGCCCTGGCTTGTACCACATACATACATCATAAGCGCGCATCCCTAAATAAATACGAGGTAGCTAGCCTCGACCTACTAGGGTAAGGATAGCATAGTCGGTAGTCCCCGAACCAAGGCGTTCTTAAGGTGCCCATCCCTGTTGCACAGCTACGGTAGTGCCAGAACCGTGGACAGCATAGTCGGTAGTCCAAAACCGGGGCGTTCTTAAGGTGCCCATCCCTTGGACCCATACTTCGGTCCGGTACAAGCCCATACATAAAGTAAAATACTTTTCATGCTTCATCATTCATAAGCCATTCATGGCATACCTATCATAGCATAACTTGTTACGGCTCGGCCCGTCTACCGGCCCATTTACCGGTCCTCTCGACCGTCGTACCGTCGACCATCAACCGTGCCGTTTAGCATATTTATGCCTTAAAGGCATAAGCATCATCTTTCATTCATCATACTTGCCATTCATCATTTTCATTCATAGACATGGTGTATGTACACATCATTCATAGAGCATGGCATACATTCATAACCGTGGCATATCATTCATAACCGTGGCATATCATTCATAAACATGACATAACATTCGTAAACATGGCATATCATTCATAACATGGCATATCATTCATAACCATGGCATATCATTCATAAACATAACATAACATTCGTAAACATGGCATATCATTCATAACATGGCATATCATTCATAAACATGGCATATCATGCATAACCATGGCATATCATTCATAAACATGACATAACATTCGTAAACATGGCATATCATTCATAACATGGCATATCATGCATGACCATGGCATATCCTTCATAAACATGGCATATCATTCATAACATAGCATATCATTCATAAACATAAATCACATCTTACCGTAGGGCTATTGGGACCCTTACTTGAAATAAATCTTAACTTTTTCCCTATTAACCCATATTGGCCGAAACTTGTGGAGTCCCAAGGCTATGTGAAAATTCACATAATCACCATCCATCATCCTTATATCATGGCAACACATAAACATATGCTTGAAGTTAAAGACTCAACCCTTAACCCTTGGGTCCTTGGGGTTGGCCGAACCATATGGGCCTCTAGGGTACTCCAAAAATTCCCAAAAATTATACTTAACCTCTACACATCATAAGGGAACATTAAATAACATTATCATGATTTTTAAAATATTTATAGACATTTAAATCATGGTGGCCGAAACCCTTGAACTTAAGGTTCTGGGTTTTGCTTCCTTCATGTTGGCCGAAACATATGGGGCCTCTAGGGTACCCCAAAAATTCAAAAAAATTATAATTAATATATAAAAATCATAAGGGAACATTAAATAACATTATCATGATTTTTAACATATTTTTATACATTTAAATCATGGTGGCCGAAACCCTTGAACCTAAGGTTCTGGGTTTTGCTTCTTTCATGTTGGCCGAAACATATGGGGCCTCTAGGGTATCCCAAAAATTCCCAAAAATTATACTTAATGTCTAAACATCATAAGGGAACATTAATTAACATTATCATGATTTTTAACATATTTTTATATATTTAAAACATGGTGGCCGAAACCCTTGAACTTAAGGTTCTGGGTTTTGCTTCTTTCATGTTGGCCGAGACATATGGGGCCTCTAGGGTACCCCAAAAATTCCCAAAAATTACACTTAACTTATAAACATCATAAGGGAACACTAAAAAACATTATCATGATTTTTAGCATAATTATGGACCTTTAAAACATGCTGGCCGAAACCTTTGAACATAGGAACCTTGATTTTGTTTCTCTTCAACATTAAATCCGAAAACTAACCCATATATCATGCCAAAAATCATGGAAATCATAGGTAACTATTATACCACAGGTGAGGGAGTCTTAACTTAGATTTCTTGATTTTTTTTTCGAACCTTGAAAGAGGAGAAGGAAAAAAAGGACTTGGTATCTCTTAACCCCAACTAGTCTTTGTCACCTTGTAGGAACTTTAGATCTTGAGGGATGAAACCTCTTGTGAAGTTTTCCCCAAGGACTCCTCCCTTGGTGCTCGGCAAGAATGGGAATGAAGAGGAGAGGTAATGCTATTGATTGAGAGAATAAGTAACTCCCAAAACTCCTCTCATTATAACCCATCAAGGAGGCAATTAAAGAGCAATTAAAGAGCCTCTCCATGCCCCTTCACCTCCTTTTACCTCTTAACCAACCTCCACTTCAATTACTCATAAGCATTCCTTGCTAGGTGAGTTGGTTAAAGTATTCTTGGTTGTTACAACACGTCCAAGGTTCAATCCTTGGCTCATGCACATTTATTTTTATTTTTATTTTCATTCCATTTATTTTATTATTTTATTTTCTTAAATTCCGAAAATCCCCCTAAAATCACCCATAATTATGCTAATATTCCTAAATAAAATTCTTTTATATTTATATTAATTTTATCTAATTTATATTAATTTTACTTAATTAAACCCATTTTTTTTGGAGTCCATTTAAAGCTCATTAGTACTTAGTTTTCTCAATTTAAATGAGAAAACATGGATTTCTAAGCCCAATTTTACATAATTATTTCTGGGCCCCTCGGAAAATTATCTAAACATGCTTAATATTTTAAGAAAATATTAAGAGAATTTTTCGGGTCGTTACAATCCCCCATACCTCTTGAAAGTTCGTCCTCGAACTTAGAATAATTCCGGGTACTTGCGCCTCATTTCGTCCTCGCCTTCCCAGGTAGCTTCCTCGAACCGCTGGCTTCGCCATAAGATCTTGACTAGAGGTACCTCCTTATTCCTCAACTTCTTGACTTCCCTATCCAAAATCTGGATGGGTCTGCTCTCATAGCTTAGGTCCTCTTGTACTTGTACTACCTGCGGCTCGATCACTTGGTCCATATTCGGGATACACTTTTTAAGCAGGGATACGTGGAATACGTTATGGATAGCTGACATCTCCGGAAGCAGCTCCAACTCATATGCCACCTTACCAACTCTTTTCAGAATTAAGTATGGGCCCACATATCTCGGACTCAGCTTTCCTTTCTTCCCAAATCTTGTCACCCCTTTCATAGGAGCCACTTTAAGAAATACCAGATCTCCAACATTAAATTCCAATGGTCTGCGCCGGACATCGGCATAACTCTTCTGCCGGCTCTGAGCAGTCTCTATCCGTTGTCGAATATTTTGAATAGCTCGGGTGGCGCTGTCAATAACATCCGTTGCGAGCCCCATCTCCTTCTTTTCCCCACTCTCGTACCAACATATCGGAGATCTACATCTCCTGCCATACAAGGCTTCATACGGTGCCATCCCTATAGTAGCTTGGTAGCTATTGTTGTAAGCGAATTCCGCCAAGCATAGATATCGACACCAACTTCCCTTGAAATCCAGGGCACAAGCTCTCAACATATCCTCTAATATTTGATTCACCCGTTCAGTTTGCCCGTCAGTCTGCGGATGGAAGGCGGTGCTAAATCGCAATTTGGTGCCGAGAGACTTCTGAACGCATTCCCAAAAATGCGAAGTAAAACGACCATCCCTATCTGAGATAATGGTCTTGGGAACTCCATGAAGTCTGATTACTTCCTTAACATATAGTTGAGCCAGTTGCTCAATCGAATCAGTCATCTTGATCGCCAAGAAATGAGCAGACTTCGTCAATCTATCCACTATCACCCATATTGCGTCATATCCATTAGTAGTCCTGGGAAGCCCTGAAATGAAATCCATAGAGATGTCTTCCCATTTCCACTCCGGAATCGCTAGTGGCTGCGGAACTCCTCCGGGTCGCTGGTGTTCCGCCTTTACTTGCTGGCAGGTCATGCAAGTGCTAACATGCTGAGCCACATCCCTCTTCATACCGGACCACCAGAACTTCTCCTTCAGATCTTGATACATCTTGGTGGATCCGGGATGCATTGAATAAGGGGTCTCGTGAGCTTCCGTCAGTATTTTCCTCCGAAGCTCCGGATCATTAGGGATACATAAACGATCTCTAAGGTACCCCCCCTTTTGCAATATGAAAGCCACCGCCCTTTCCTTCCAGGATCTCCTGTTTTATTTTCTGAAGACTTAGATCGCCATCTTGTTTTTCCAATATATCCTCAAACAGTGCGGGTGATATTGTCATGGTGGAAAGTCGCCCGGAGATGACCTCGACCCCAAAATTCATAATTTCTCGCTCAAGTGGTCGGGGTAATTTAGATATGGACATCAAGGTGGCACTTGACTTCCGGCTGAGTGCATCGGCCACTTTGTTTGCCTTCCCTGGATGATAGAGGATCTCACAGTCATAGTCCTTTACCAACTCAAGCCATCGGCGTTGTCTCATATTCAGATCTTTCTGAGTGAAGAAGTATCGCAGACTCTGGTGGTCTGTATAAATTCGACACTGTGCCCCGTACAGATAATGTCTCCATATCTTAAGAGCGAAGACTACTGCGGCCAATTCCAGATCATGAGTGGGGTAATTCTGTTCATATTCCTTGAGTTGTCTAGAGGCATAGGCAATAACCTTCCCACTCTGCATAAGTACAGCTCCAAGTCCTAATTTGGAGGCATCGCTATACATATCAAAAATCTGATTACCTTCCGGAAGAGTAAGGATGGGTGCACTTGTGAGTCTCCTTTTTAGTTCCACGAAACTCTTTTCACAGTCTTCCGTCCACTCATACTTCTTATCCTTCCGGGTGAGAGCTGTTAAAGGGGCTGCAATCCTCGAGAACTCCTCCACAAATTTCCTATAATAGCCTGCCAATCCAAGAAAACTTCTGATCTCGCTGGCATTCTTCGGCCGGCTCCAGTTATTCACCGCTTCAACCTTCATTGGATCCACCATAACTCCGTCTTTAGAAATAATATGGCCCAAAAAGCCCACTTGGTCGAGCCAGAACTCACATTTGGAAAATTTCGCATATAGTTGCTTTTCCCCAAGAATCTCTAATACTTTCTTTAGGTGCTCAGCGTGCTCTTCTTGGGTCCTCGAATAAATAAGAATATCGTCGATGAAGACGATTACAAATTTGTCAAGGAACGACGAGAACACCCGATTCATCAGGTCCATAAACATAGCAGGGGCATTCGTCACACCGAAAGGCATAACAACAAATTCAAAGTGCCCGTACCTCGTTCGGAAAGCAGTCTTTGAAATATCCTCCTGTTTTACTCTAACTTGATGATACCCAGACCTCAAATCAATCTTTGAGAAAACAGTGGCTCCCTTTAACTGGTCAAACAGGTCATCTATCCTCGGAAGGGGATACCTGTTCTTAATAGTTACATTGTTCAGTGCTCGATAATCTATGCACATTCGCATAGATCCATCTTTCTTCTTCACAAACAGTACCGGAGCTCCCCAGGGGGAATGACTAGGGCGGATAAATCCCTTATCTAGCAATTCCCGTAGCTGTTCCTGAAGTTCCTTTAATTCCGCTGGCGCCATACGGTAAGGTGCCTTGGAGATCGGGTTAGTACCAGGAATTAATTCAATCTCAAATTCTACTTCTCTATCGGAGCTAATCCTGGTAATTCCTCTGGGAAATCACATACCACCCGGACATCCTCCAGCTTCCGATCCTTCACTTGACTGGCATCAACCACATATGCTAGAAATCCCGTACATCCCTGGTCTAACATCTTCTGAGCTTGGAGAGTTGATAAACATTTCTTGGTTCTTCTCGTTGGCTCTCCGATAAATTCGAACATAGCACTTGCCTCTGGCCTTAATCCTTTCCCACCACATCCTGGCATCCCCAGACAGGCAGAACGACGCACACTTGATCTTCTCATGTTCAGGCCAGTCCAGCAACTCTAAGGTACTTTCCATTGTCTTGAACCATGCCTGGGCGTCCCAAGGTTCGCCAGCACCCGAGAAATTCTCCGGTTTCAGCCTTAACCACTGGATCAAATAAGCTTCCTGTCGGGCCACAGTGGTTGGGCCCGGCGGAGGAGTGTGCGTAGCAGTAGGTGCCACAGGTGTAGCAGTCTGATTCACTAGTGGGGTAGTGGAATTTTCCTGTTGATTCATTAAGGTGTTAATGGTCTGCTGCTGCTCGCTGACCTGACGCTGAAGTTGAGTCACTAATTCCATCAGATCAGGCGATGGGGTTGCCTCGTTAAGTCGGTGACTCTGTCTTCTAGCCATGTTCCCCTTCACCAAATACAAGTATGATTAACCTCAGTATTTTGCTACCCCTATATTGTTCTAAATATCTAAGTCCTAAAATAAGATAGAGCATCATTCGTCGTTACTTATCGTAACGTACTTTTCATCATCAATACCGTTTATACTTGCATATTCTATAGTCATAGGTATCATCATTCTAGAACCATAATAGAACATAAAATACACTTGAAGGTACTTACTTGGAAGCTGCAGGAGAGGGCTTGATGTGTGTGTGGTGAGATGGTAACGGCTCTAATACCAACCTGTAACGCCCGCTTTTTTTTTCCCTAAAGCGGCGTTACGCTAACATACTTAAGGCATGTAACATCATACTGCAGCGGAATAACTTAAGCCTTACATATACATGCCCCTACTACCATCCCTAATATAATGACATGGAACTTAACACATGAACATCATGCTTAACATCATATCGTAACATGCTTAACATCATACCATAAGGTTCATATCATATCATACTGGACATCTTATCATAAAGTTCCATAAGTCACTATTCGGGCATATAGGTAGCAAAATAAAGTTCTTAGCATAAACGGTTAACACATTCGATTTCATGGGCCAAGTCACCAACACACACATACTTCAGGCCCTCCTGCTGCTTCCTCGTTATCCCCTTGCATGATCTGCGGTATAAGGAAAGAAGACTATAAGCACACAGGCTTAGTAAGACTCTTTCTTACTCACTAAAACATTCGTCATTCCATAATAAGCACATAAACATTATCATATTCACCATACCCTTGACATGGCATGATCATAAACATGAGTGAACATTCGTAGCATAGCATGAGACATGGCATGAACATAATCATACTAACATTCTAAGCATAGCATGAAACATGTCATAACATAACATAACAATCTTTCATAGCATGGCATAAGACATGGTATAAACTTAAACGTAGTAGCATGGCATAATACATGGCATAGCATCACGTAACAAAACTCAACCTATATGGCATAAACATAGGCATATCTTCTATCATATCATATGAACACCTTCTTAACATAATCCTGGCATAGATCATTCATGCATATCTTTTATCGTAAAGCATAAGTATAAGACATCATTATCTTAACATGATGCATATCATGTATGAATGCATGGGTGGAATGCATTTACATAAGGATGCTTAACTTTTAAAACGTACTTTGAAAATGCTTAAACATCATCATCTTAACATTGGGCCCTGGCTTGTACCACATACATACATCATAAGCGCGCATCCCTAAGTAAATACGAGGTAGCTAGCCTCGACCTACTAGGGTAAGGACAGCATAGTCGGTAGTCCCCGAACCGAGGCGTTCTTAAGGTGCCCATCCCTGTTGCACAGCTACGGAAGTGCCAGAACCGTGGACAGCATAGTCGGTAGTCCAAAACCGGGGCGTTCTTAAGGTGCCCATCCCTTGGACCCATACTTCGGTCCGATACAAGCCCATACATAAAGTAAAATACTTTTCATGCTTCATCATTCATAAGCCATTCATGGCATACCTATCATAGCATAACTTGTTACGGCTCGGCCCGTCTACCGGCCCATTTACCGGTCCTCTCGACCGTCGTACCGTCGACCATCGACCGTGCCGTTTAGCATATTTATGCCTTAAAGGCATAAGCATCATCTTTCATTCATCATACTTTCCATTCATCATTTTCATTCTTAGACATGGTGTATGTACACATCATTCATAAAGCATGGCATACATTCGTATACATGGCATATCATTCATAACCGTGGCATATCATTCATAACCGTGGCATATCATTCATAAACATGACATAACATTCGTAAACATGGCATATCATTCATAACATGGCATATCATTCATAACCATGGCATATCATTCATAAACATAACATAACATTTGTAAACATGGCATATCATTCATAACATGACATATCATTCATAAACATGGCATATCATGCATAACCATGGCATATCATTCATAAACATGACATAACATTCGTAAACATGGCATATCATTCATAACATGGCATATCATGCATGACCATGGCATATCCTTCATAAACATGGCATATCATTCATAACATAGCATATCATTCATAAACATAAATCACATCTTACCGTAGGGCTATTGGGACCCTTACTTGAAATAAATCTTAACTTTTTCCCTATTAACCCATATTGGCCGAAACTTGTGGAGTCCCAAGGCTATGTGAAAATTCACATAATCACCATCCATCATCCTTATATCATGGCAACACATAAACATATGCTTGAAGTTAAAGACTCAACCCTTAACCCTTGGGTCCTTGGGGTTGGCCGAACCATATGGGCCTCTAGGGTACTCAAAAAATTCCCAAAAATTATACTTAACCTCTACACATCATAAGGGAACATTAAATAACATTATCATGATTTTTAACATATTTATTGACATTTAAATCATGGTGTCCGAAACCCTTGAACTTAAGGTTCTGGGTTTTGCTTCTTTCATGTTGGCCGAAACATATGGGGCCTCTAGGGTAGCCCAAAAATTCCCAAAAATTATACTTAATGTCTAAACATCATAAGGAAACATTAAATAACATTATCATCATTTTTAACATATTTTTAGACATTTAAATCATGGTGGCTGAAACCCTTGAACCTAAGGTTCTGGGTTTTGCTTCTTTCATGTTGGCCGAAACATATGGGGCCACTAGGGTATCCCAAAAATTCCCAAAAATTATAATTAATGTCTGAAAATCATAAGGGAACATTAAATAACATTATCATGATTTTTAACATATTTTTAGACATTTAAAACATGGTGGCTGAAACCCTTGAACTTAAGGTTCTGGGTTTTGCTTCTTTCATGTTGGCCGAGACATATGGGGCCTCTAGGGTACCCCAAAAATTCCCAAAAATTACACTTAACTTCTAAAAATCATAAGAGAACACTAAAAAACATTATCATGATTTTTAGCATAATTATGGACCTTTAAAACATGCTGGCCGAAACCTTTGAACATAGGAACCTTGATTTTGTTTCTCTTCAACATTAAATCCGAAAACTAACCCATATATCATGCCAAAAATCATGGAAATCATAGGTAACTATTATACCACAGGTAAGGGAGTCTTACCTTAGATTTCTTGATTTTTTTTTTCGAACCTTGAAAGAGGAGAAGGAAAAAAAGGACTTGGTATCTCTTAACCCCAACTAGTCTTTGTCACCTTGTAGGAACTTTAGATCTTGAGGGATGAAACCTCTTGTGAAGTTTTCCCCAAGGACTCCTCCCTTTGGTGCTCGGCAAGAATGGGAATGAAGAGGAGAGGTAATGCTATTGATTGAGAGAATAAGTAACTCCCAAAACTCCTCTCATTATAACCCATCAAGGAGGCAATTAAAGAGCAATTAAAGAGCCTCTCCATGCCCCTTCACCTCCTTTTACCTCTTAACCAACCTCCACTTCAATTACTGATAAGCATTCCTTGCTAGGTGAGTTGGTTAAAGCATTCTTGGTTGTTACAAGAGGTCCAAGGTTCAATCCTTGGCTCATGCACATTTATTTTTATTTTCATTCCATTTATTTTATTATTTTATTTTCTTAAATTCCGAAAATCCCCCTAAAATCACCCATAATTATGCTAATATTCCTAAATAAAATTCTTTTATATTTATATTAATTTTACCTAATTTATATTAATTTTACTTAATTAATACCCATTTTTTTGGAGTCCATTTAAAGCTCATTAGTACTTAGTTTTCTCAATTTAAATGAGAAAACATGGATTTCTAAGCCCAATTTTACATAATTATTTCTGGGCCCCTCGGAAAATTATCTAAACATGCTTAATATTTTAAGAAAATATTAAGAGAATTTTCCGGGTCGTTACAGTATGGAGGCAAGCCAAGAGAAGGCTTGTGTGCACATCCGAGGGACGAGAGTCAGAGGAAGATGACTTCAAGGGGCAAGCCAAGGGAGTGAACCTGAAGGCATACGTGAAGGAGAACGTAAAGACTGGCTGTAAGTAAGTGGGCAGTCGACTGGCCATGGGGCAATCGACTGCGAAAACTCACGGAATGCTTGTAGTCTCTGGGCAGTCGACTGGTATACCCCGAAACTAGCCATTGGCTAGCAATTAATGCTAGGCCAGTCGACTGGTGCGGGACTGGGTAGACTGTGATTTATTTTTATTTTTATTTTCATTCCATTTATTTTATTATTTTATTTTCTTAAATTCCGAAAATCCCCCTAAAATCACCCATAATTATGCTAATATTCCTAAATAAAATTCTTTTATATTTATATTAATTTTACCTAATTTATATTAATTTTACTTAATTAATACCCATTTTTTTTGGAGTCCATTTAAAGCTCATTAGTACTTAGTTTTCTCAATTTAAATGAGAAAACATGGATTTCTAAGCCCAATTTTACATAATTATTTCTGGGCCCCTCGGAAAATTATCTAAACATGCTTAATATTTTAAGAAAATATTAAGAGAATTTTCCGGGTCGTTACAGTATGGAGGCAAGCCAAGAGAAGGCTTGTGTGCGCATCCGAGGGACGAGAGTCAGAGGAAGATGACTTCAAGGGGCAAGCCAAGGGAGTGAACCTGAAGGCATACGTGAAGGAGAACGTAAAGACTGGCTATAAGTGAGTGGGCAGTCGACTGGCCATGGGGCAATCGACTGCGAAAACTCACGGAATGCTTGTAGTCTCTGGGCAGTCGACTGGTATACCCCGAAACTAGCCATTGGCTAGCAATTAATGCTAGGCCAGTCGACTGCCCCAGGGGTAGTCGACTGGTGTGGGACTAGGTAGACTGTGAGTTTGTCCTGTTCAATTATAAAAGGAGCACCTTTTTGCACGTGTACGGTACGGTTCCGTACAGTGTCGAAGTGCTGCTTGTCTGAAGAGTGTTTTCTACTTCCTCTCACATTCTACTTCATTCTGAAAAGAGGAAGATCACCGTTGTAAAGGTTTCTCCACCTGAAGGAGAGTTTTCCATAGTGAAAGTGGTGCTCGCGGCGTGGATCCTTGGATTAGTCACCCATCTGGGTGGATACCAAGTAAAAATATCGTTGTTAGCATTGTCTTGATTTCCTTTGCATATTATTTCGGCTGTGTTAACCATTTTGTTGAGATCCAATCCAAAAAAGTGTTATTCACCCCCCCTCTAGCACGCCTAGACGATCTATCAAGTGTGTGACACAACTTTTATGGATGATGCACACTCTTAAGGATTTCCAGCTAGACTACACCCATACTAAAATTTTTATTGATAACATTAGTTCAATCAATTTGACTAAGAATCCAATTCAGCACTCCCGGACAAAACATATTGAAGTAAAACATCATTTTGTAAGGGATCATGTAGCCAGGGGTGAAATAGTATTTATGCATGTGGATTCAAAATCTAATTTAACTGACATTTTTACCAAACCGTTACCTGAATCTGAGTTTAGCTTACTAAGAAGGCAGTTTGGGTTATGCTTAGTAGAATAGGATTGTGCTATATTTTTTCAAAAATCTTCTCTATTTTTACATTTTTTTTCAAATTAGCATTTAATATATTTTGAAAAATCATTTCTGTTATAAAATTGTTGAAATTTAAAATGATTTTCTAGACTTAGATTTTTCCAAAAACTTACCCCTTCAAAACTAGGGTTTTTGCGCAAAATGGACTTAGCTTAGGCCTTAACCTTAGAACTGTATGCACCTATAGATCTAGAAGCCAGCATCTCACAAGCACCTTAGGGTACTTTGATTGATAACCTAGACTGGGTTGAGATGCTTAGGACTATGCTTTGATTCAAGATGCTTTAAGTCAGTGCATCTGTAGTAATTGGGGCGATAAATATAAATTGAACAGCAATCAAGTTAAGTGTTCAAGCTTAGCAAATCTAACTTAATCAAATCACTTAACTTGACTAACCCTAGTGAAAACTACTGTTTTATAACAGTTAGTAAGTAGCTAACTGGGTTAGACAGGACCCGAACAAGTTCAGATTAATTAGTTTGGTCGTTTTCTTGCTTGAATTTACTAGATTGGTTCAATACGGATTTAAAATTTCTTTTAATTAACTCCAATTCAAAATTGACTTACAATAATTTTATCATTTTTTTTATATATGACAAAGGGGAGAGTAAAAGAAAAAGAGAGTAAATTTTTTTTTTCAAATTTCTATCTCTATTGCAAAAAGTAAAAAAAAACTATTAAGTGCTTTCAAAAATTTCTAAGTGCTTTCAAAAATCTCTAAGTGCTTTCAAAAATTTCTAAGTGCATTTATTTCTAAGTAAAATTTTCCTTAGTGAACAAAATTGTCTGAGCAAAAAATTTTTTGAAATTTTTTTTGGCAAATGTTTCTAAGTTAAGTTTTCCTTAGTGAACAAAATTGTCTGAGCAAAAAACTTCTTGAATTTTTTTTGGCAAATGTTTCTAAGTAAAGTTTTCCTTAGTGAACAAATTTTTTTTGGAAAAACTTGGTTAAAAAATTCCTTAAAGATTTTTTTAAATAAAAATATTTTTCAAAATGCACAAACTGATCTTAAAGCGAAATTTTTCTAAGTGTGCAAAAACTGTTGTGCAAAAATTGAAGTTGTTTTTGGCAAATTGTTTGTTGCAAAATTTGGCTAATCATTTTAAGTGAAATGTTTTCAAGTGAAAATTGTTTTCAAGTGAAAAGTTTCTCAGATAAAGTTTTTTGGCTAAGGAAAGTTTGTTAAAAAATTCCTTTTTGCAAAAATTGGTTCAAATAAAAGTTTTTTTTTGTAAAGCCTGTTTAAGTAAAAATCTTTAAAGCAAAATTTAGACTTGCAAAACTTTTCTAAAGTGGAAAATTATCTAAGTGTAAAAGTTTTTTGTAAGTGCAAATGCTTTTGCTCTATCTTGAAAAACACTTAGTAAAAAAAATTTAAAGCACTTAGAAGTTTTTCAAAAATTACATATCATGGAAAGCTTCAGGGGGAGAATGTTTATTTTAGGGGGAGCTAATTAAAGTTTTTTAAAATAATGTTGTTTGTTAGATGTGCTTGAAATGCTTTTTAACTTAACTTTTTGAACTGTGTTACCATAAATCAAAAAGGGGGAGATTGTTGGTGCCGGAAGCACCAAAGTCAAACCTGTGTTTTGATAATGGCAAAGGGTTCAGAAGTTAAGGTTTATTGTGATCTAACAATGCTAATCAAGTGTGCAGGAAAAGTACTAGGTACACTAGGCAAGAAGTCCTAGTTCTAAGAATTGGGCACTATATCCTGGCCGCGGGCTGGACAACTAAGTCCTGACATAGGGTTGGGTAATAAGTCCTGGTCGCGGACTGGGCATGAAGTCCTGATTCGAGGAATTAGGCAATAAGTCCTGGCTAAGGGTTGGGCACCGAAGACCTGACCGAGGGTTGAGCAAGAAGTCCTGGTCGTGGACTGGGCACGAAGACCTGATCTGGAGGATTTGGCAAAAGTCCAACCAGAGGAGCCGATTGAAAAACAGGTAAACTCTCCTGAGAGGAGTAGGTGAGGGTGGGTTCCCCGTAGAAGGGAACATTAGGCGTCGGTTCGACCTAGGGTTTCATTTGGGAAACCCAAAGTCAGAACCAAGATAGCTCAGGCTGTTAATAATACTTAAATCCATATCATGTATATGTTACTTGTGTTTTGGAACTAACCCTGGTTGCAGGAACGAAGGGATGAAGGTTTCTTCTCCCAGGCGCCTCAATGGAGTGAGGCGCCCTGCTGGGCTAGGCACCTGTGTTGAGACAGGTACCCTAGACAATGGGTAAATTCCTGAACAACTGCGAAGCAAGCCTCAAGACTGCAACAAAGGCGCTTGTGTTAACACAGGCGCCCCAGTCAGCTCAGGCGCCCTGGTTGAGGGGATAAGCGCTGGCCAAGTCTGCAGATTGAGTTTCGCGCAGAGAGGGCCACGTGTCAGGTGCCCCCTTCAACACAGGCGCCCCAGCTACGACTATATAAAGGGGTTCACCCCCTTGGCTTCCAACACAATTGCTTTCTACGCATTCATTCAAGCGCTCCGCTACGACAAGCTCCATGCTCAAGATTCAAACGCCAACGATGACCCGCGGCTCTAAATTTCAAACTTCTCTGGTCGTCGGTATAAAATTGTTTTACTGCTGTATTTTCTTTTTAATTCTATATTCGAACTTCAGTTGTAATATTTTACGCAATATAGAATTGTCCGTCGTAAACAGTCAAGGACTGTGGGCCTTGGAGTAGGAGCCAACCGCGACTCCGAACCAAATAAAACAAACGTGTTAGCATTGCCTTATTTTACTTTCCGCTGCGCAAATTACTCTTACGTTTTTCGAAAAATTTGTCGATCGATATTCACCCCCCCTCTATCGATTCGAACCGATCCCACAAGAGGTACCCACCTCCGATATAGTAGTCCAAGAGCAACGAGAACCCTCGTCCAAGTATATCAGCAACAATCAATGAAGTCGAAGTTCTATATCAAAAGACATAATCATCTAGCTATTTATACAAAAGTAATTAGCTAATCTACTACTATCTCATATAGATAGCATTCCTAAGTATAATAATCATTTAATTAATCTAAATTAAATGATTGATTCCTAATTAACCGGATCGTCATGGTTAGGCTCATTTTAGGCTTAGCCTAAGCCTATCCCAACCCAATAAACCTCACTGAACTAACTAGTTCACTTATAGCATCACACCCTAAGGAAATTAAATTAAGCCATAGTGGCCTAAGCTTTGATCCAAGCAAACCTCACAAGAACATACATGGTGGGGAAACCAACATCATCCAAATAGTAAATCCCTAAACCAAAGAATAAGTATCTACTTCTAAATATTGCTCACGGCATGAACTCACTACAATTCTCCACTAAGCTCAAAGATTTATAGAAATTCTATTCTAAATTATCTCCCATAGTAGACTAAGAAAACAAAGCCTAATCCTACACATGACACAGAACAACTTCTATAACCAAGAATCTGATCCAAGTACAAGGAAATAAATCAGTACTAGGATTCAAATATAGTAATTCTCCCAAAACAGTTCTACTCATCAATTTTTGCTACATCAAGAACCAATCCAAAATCAAAGCTCTCAACACTCAAGCAGATCAATTGAGCATCACATTTTCAAGACAGAAACCACAACTCCATACTCATTCCAATCAAAACTGTAACAGATCTCTAAACCAATTCAAAACAAAACACAGTTTCCTGCTTAGCACATTTATGGCAGATCAATGGAACACAATCAACCAACATAACTCAACAACTTCTCAAAAGGAAAAAATCGAGATCAGATTGCCACTATACGAATTAAATAGATCTAACATTCCAAACATATTTATCCAAGATCAATACTGCAGAACCCCAAATCAAACCTGATCAAGATCCTTCACACGCTTCCCTGCCCTAATCTGAATAGAACATCAGCTATGAAGAAGAAATCCCCACCTCTCTGATCTCTATCTGAGCTAAAGATTTAACTAGCCTCCAATCCACCAAAGCTCGAGGCAAGACTGTGTAACTAAGGACAATTAGGGCTAGGCACGAATCAAACAAAGCTTGCGGCAACCCCGATTGGAAATCCTTCCAACACATTCAAAACCTTGGCTCACTACGATTGGAGAGGCAGGCATAGGATTTGTCAGCTCCGATGTTAATCGGCGTTCGATAGATCTCGAAGGTAGGGTTGCGTTGAGCATTAGGGATCTACAAGGGACTCCGCAAGAAGAACCATCCCGTTGACTCTTCTTTGCTTCCCTCTATACGCTGCGGCCCGAGCTCTCCCTTGAGCACGATCAAGGAAGAGAAAAGAAGGAGAAGAAGTGTACAAGGAAGGGGAATATCGGAGTGGAATCTACGGCTTCGATCGAACAGAGAAATGGAAGAGGAAAAGAAAATGGCCTTGGCAGAAATCACAAAGAGGGACTTTAAGATAAGGGTTTTTTGCACCTAAGCCCCTGCATCTTGGTTAATTACAACCTCGCCCTTAATTAATGTTCTTTCACCTATGACCCTCCAACTTTAGGGCTTCCACGCATTTATGCCTTCTGAACTCTTAAAGATGTATACTTTGCCCCTCCCATCTTAGGATTTAATCCCTCTAACAGTCTCAGTCCCCCAAACGAATCACGAAAAATTCTATAAAACATTTCAAAATTTTTTGGTCCGTATTTAATTTAGCCGAATCTAACATACTGTCACAGAGAGCTCTAGAATTACCACTAAGTATGTTATAAATTTCTGGAGTCCCTTTCGGAGAAGTTAGGCACTATAGGCACTAAGATAAAGTCATTGAAGAAGGAGATGGTGGCCATGGTGTGTCCTACTTTAGATAAACATTTCCCTTCAAAACCTAAATAAGGTATTGAAACTGTTTTGGTTAAGTATTGTAATCTACAAGTATTTTGGTTATGACCTTTTCGTGTAGTACTGAGTCTTATGTGTAGTTTGTTTTGCTACTAGTTTTGTATATGATCATGGGATTATATGTTTGTAAAGAAATGGTTTATTGTAATAATAATATTATTTTTTAATAATTTGGTTTATTATTTTGTAATTATTGTGTGTTGAGAAATAACAACGATTATACTTTGTTGTCTTTGCAATTGAAATACAATAGTTTTTTAACTATTGTAAAATACTGGTGTAAATCTATGCGTTGAGAAAGATAGAGACACTCGAAGATAACGGATATAATCCATTGTCTTTGCAAATGAAATACAATGATTTTTAACCGATGTAAAACACTATTATAAATTGCTTTGTTAAGAAAGACAGGGCACTCAAAGATAATAGTTTAAAACCATTATCTTTTTTATTAAAACACAATGGTGAAAAATCATTGTGATTTATGCAAAAAATCATTATCTTTTAACTCAAAACACAACAGTTCAAATTGATTTATAATGGTGAAAAACTGTTGTATTTTACCTAAAATGACATCGGTTTAAAAACCATTGTCTTTGACCGTAGAGACCTTTCTTAATGAGCTGATTCATAATGATTTTTTGGGGGGTTTTACAATGGTTTTTTACTGTTGTTAAAGCTATTTTTTGGTGTAGTGTACATGTCGTATCTACCCACAGGATTTGTCTATGGTAGAGCACCTCTCCCACAGATCAACTACATCCCTGACTACCCACAAGACCCGAATACTTGTTACTTGTTGCATCTATATGCATTCGAACTTCCACTAGACTAGATAATTGTAGTGTATTGTCACTCGCAGTTCGTGGCTAGATAACTACACGTCCTGTCTGCCCATGGGACCTATCTGTGGTAGAGCACTTCTCCTACAGATAGTGACTACATGCCCTGACTATCCACAGGTCGACCCGGATACTTGTTACTTATTTATGCATTCAAACTGCCACTAGACAAGATAATAGTAGCATATTGTTGCTCGTAGTTCATAGTTAGATAGCTACACGTCCTGTATGCCCATGAGACTAGCTTGTCCGTGGTACACCATTTCTCCCTCAGATAGTGACTACATACCTTAACTGCTCATGGGACCCAGACTCAGATTCAGGTTTAGACTCAGGTTTATTGGTGTTGGGACCACAACATTGAAATTAAAGTTTTAATGTATGACTAAGATTAACTTTAGGTTTGTTAAAATCTAACACGTTGTGTCAAGTGTACAGGAATATGTTACTTGACAAATGATGAAGTCCTAGTTGAGAACCAAATAATGGCAAAGTCTTAGTTAAGTTAGGCAAGTAGAGTCTTGGTTGGTGACTAGATAATCACTATGTCCTAATATAGCTAGACAACTCAAGACCAGATTGGGAATCAGACAGAAGCTAAGTCTTAGTTGGAAACTAAGCAAGAAAGTCCTAGTTAGAACTAGATGAATCAAGTCTAAAGTGGAGTCAACTAGCAGTTGAAGACTTAGCAAATAAGTCCAAGTGGAGTATATCAATTGGAAGCTGAATGTTTGACAAATAAGTCCAAATTGAGTCAGTAGAGAGCTAAAGGTTTGGCAAATAAAGTCCAAATAGAATCAACTGAGAGTTATAACTTAACAACTCAGTATAGATGAATTAACTAGGAGTTAAACTTCTAATACTAAATTAAATGTGTGTGGGTAACTTTAATTAGCTCGCCAACGACTAGAAGATCAGAAGAAAAATGATATTATATATAAACAAAAATGAATAACGTAGATGACTTAAAAGTTGATTTTTAATTTAGAGCGGGGCATTATTAATATTGTGTGACCCTAATATATATAATAACTAACTAGTCTTTTATAAGAACCATTTGAGATCTAGTTAATATTGTATGAGCCTGATAATAACTAGTCATATTTTATGTGAGCTAATTAATATTGTATGACTAGTCAGATCACGTGAGCTAATTAATATCGTATGACCTTGATAATAACTAATAACTAGTCATAATAACTAGTCCTATTTTATGTGAGCTAATTAATATTGTATAACTACTAACTAGTCTTTTATGACTCAAGCGAGAGGTAATTAATATTGTATGACACTAACTAATTAGTCTTTTATGACTCATTTTAGAGGTAATTAATATTGTATGACTCTGTAATGACTAGTATTCCATGCATGTCACCTCTCGAACGAATGATCCTTATAAATAGCCATTGTCATGGTCTGTCTGTCTTAAGTGTCCTCTTAATCATCTCCCTCGTCAATTAATTATCTCAATGGCGGCTGCAACCAAAATGACGACAGTGAATGATAAGTTTCTCAACTACAACGACTCCATATTGAAGGCCATCAACCCTACACACACCCCCGACGGAAGGATAACGGCAATTAAGCCCCTGTTATCCGTGTCGGCAAAACTACTGAAAGTAATAATACTACGTACATGCCTCAGAGCCTTAATTTAATATATAATCGTGTGTTGTTAATCGATATGTATTATATTTTCATTCTTTTCTTTTTTGTCCTTGTTCTGAGACTTAATTGTTGATTATAGGAAACTGGAATTACTAGTCTGGCCCTGGCTCAAGAGCTGCTAGAAGGCAATATTAAAGCCATCGAACCACTGACGCCCATCATCCACACTGTCTCTTGCAAGGTAACGTGCGTAACCTTATCAAATTAATAGCTCGCCTGCGAATGAGCAAAAGAAGACTCATATCAATAATATTTGAATCCATTTATAGCTCGCCTGCGAATGCTCTGGAGGCAATGATCAGCATGATGGAGCGATGAGGATTTTTAGGTTGCTAGGGTGTTACGATTGGGATGCAAAGGTGATGATAGCGCTGACAGCATTTTCTATGAATTATGGCGAGCTTTATCTGCTTTCCACAGCTAAGACATCTCTATCAGAAACCTTGGCTGCCTTCAAGCGGCTGCCGCGAATTACTGAAAATATACAACTCCTCATCGAAGCAGTTACAAAGCTTTCCAAGTGCATCACCGATGTCACTTGTTACTCTGATCACATATCCGAGGACAACCTTTCGTTGGTCGCGTGCAAGTTCGATTTCCCTATTGCTGCCTACTGGATCATTAGAAGCCTGGTTGCCTGTTCCAGTCACTTTACTTCCTTAACGGACGACCAGTAAGTACACAACATTAATTAATTCCAAATGAAGGCGAGATACATTGAGATGTGCTCTGTTAAACAACAATCTCATCACGAGATTGTTTGGCTACCTATCATAGACAATCTTACTGAAGCCATGAAGAAGACATTTTATGACTTGGTGGCGGACATGCCTTGGTACGCGCTAAACCCAGTGTGTCTTAAACGAGAAGCAAAGCAATACATAAAAGAGAAGTGGATGCACGAAAAGAAGACGTCGTTGGTGGTGCTGGACCAAGGGAAGGTAGTGTGCCACGATGCCTTCCACCTGGTACGTATTTGGAAAAAACTCGACTTCTCCTTCACCGTCGAAGAAGCCAATAGTCTTTGGAGGAACGTTTCATGGAAGCTCGATTTATTTGAGGATCATTTTGATGCCACTACCAAAGAATGGGTATGCGATCGAATCACGAACTCTTTAATAATTACTTGCAAGATATATAGCTAGGACTGGAGCATATATATATATTCACTTTTGTACGACAACTATATATTTTAATATATATATATTGAGAGAAATATTAATTGATTTGAATCACAGGTGAGGAAAAATAACAACATTTGCCTATACGGAGGGAAGGACATCAAATGGATAAAAGATTTTACCACAGAATTAAAGAGCGTCTCAGAGATTACCAAAACACAAGTAAAGATAGTGTACATTGGGAAGCATGTGAAGGAGGTGATGAATCAGGCGAAAGTTGCTAAATACAATGTAGATTGTTGGGATGAGGCCAAGATTTGTTCATTCTGGGAACACCTTGAGAGTATGTGGCATTGCAAGATGCAACAACAAGGCAACACCAGTAATAATGATGTCATCTTGCAGGAACTTATAAGGATGATAAGCTTCGGAAACAGTGAGGAGGGGTGGGCAATATTTAGCAAAGGATTATCGTCGAACATTGTCAAGGCCCATGAGAAAGAGCTTCTTCCATGCCTTGGAGAATGGAGAACGCCATCTAAAGAAGAATTTTTTGTGGAACTAACAAAAAGGTTCAGTAATAGAATACCGCCCAGTACTGATCATCATTGCATTAGCTTCGTACTCCCTAGAGATGCGGCCAACTTCAGGGAGGAGATGCTTTGTGTGCAGTGCCAAAAACCAATGGAGAAGTTTGTGCTCTATCGCTGTTGCAAATGATTGGGCAAAGAGCTAGAGCTAGTACGTTGAAAACTTTAGTCCTTTGTGATTGTCAGCTGCAGTTTAATTACCTAAACAAAATTGGGCATTAATGTTGTGTCCAATCTAGCTAGTCATAGTGCGTGTGGGGATGCTTGTTTGAATTGAATTTAAAGTTGTTGTTGTCGTCGTCCTTTTCTAAGTGTTTGTATTTTTATAATTTTCATCAAATAAAATAAATTTCTAGTTTTCCTTGTCAAATTTGTCTAAGACCTTTAGATGGTAGTTTTTCTTTTCAAGAAGGAACTGATCAAAATATTGCACAAGTCGACATTTGAAGTCAATAATACTACTGTTAATTATAAAATGGTTCCTTCCTACCATTAGAGAAATCGAAGTAGATATGAATTGATTCTTAATTAGGAGTCTTTGTGTAGAAATATGGTCTCATTTTTATTTTAGAAAGGTTTAAGAGTACTTCAAGTGTTGGATGATCATAGAGGTTAAGGAGTGAATAGCTAATTAAGAATTAATTGAAATGACACTTGAATTCACAATTATGGTTAGGTACGCTATAGAAATATATACTCTCAACAAAAAAAAAAAATGCAAATGTTCAATTTTATAAGGTTCAAAACTTTCAATTCCTACTTCACATTCTATGTTTTGTTGGTGAGTGATTCCATGAATATCATTACACTTCTCTTTCTCGGATCCTTCTAAAGGTAAAAAAAACCTCTTACACTTCTTTTTCTTATAAGGATAAAAAAAAAATAAGCATAAAGAATAAAGAACAAAAATATGAAGCTTAAGAAAATAAAGAATACAATAAAAAATAATGGAGGCTTTAATTTTGATGTTGAGTATAATTGCTTTTTGTAGTCTCCATAAGCTCCACTTAGTTCCATATTTGTAGCCTTCAACTAAGCTAAAGTTAATTTTTTTTACACTAAAACAATCAACTCAAATTTTATACAGTTGATGGAATCCATCTTTATCTCAATTTTTTTACATTATAATGAATACTTCACTTGATTCAATCTGTGGTTAGTGAAATAAACCATGGTATCATGTAAGCTATTTGACGATCACTACAACAAAAATCGGCTTCATCAACACTGAAAAGACAACGATTTTATGAAAAAATCGATATTTCTTACTATTTAACAATGATTTTTATTAATACCGTTGTCTTTTCTGTGTTGTTGAAGAGTCAACGAGATTAGTTTTTGAAAACCCATTGTTTTCTATTATGCTACGACAATGGTCATCGAAAATCATTTTCTATTTTACGCTATAATAACAGGTATAATAACCATTGTCATTTCTGTGTTGTTATATAGTATATCTTATATTAACTCATGTTCTGTTCTTCACAGCTTCATCATGTCTTCGCGTTTTTTTCCTTTGCCACTGTGACTTCGTGTTTTCCCCGCCTTCGAGCTTTCCCCTGCCTTTGCGTTTTCTTTTTCTCATTTTCCCTCTCTTCGCCAAAACACTAAGCGCCCAAACGCAGCCTATCCTTAGCACTTTCCCTCCCTCAGCTTCGCATGTTCCCTCACATTGCTGAACATCTCCATCGAGTCCCCCTCTTGCTGAACATCTCCGTTGAAAATCCATGTCCGTAGAGGTCTAAGGCGTTTGTTGATCCCTCTCCGTAGTTTCCACTTATCTACCTTAGGTATGGCTATGAAAAGTGCTTCTTCTAGCTAGTTCCATGCTCCTTTTGTTTGATCTGGTTGAATGTAGAAATGTTAATGAGTAAAATTCAGATTTTGCTTTCATTTTTTTTCATTTCGTATTTTTTGTGAAAATCTCATATTTTTTTTTACAAGTAAATTATTTGGGTCAGTTATGTTGGGACCTTTGCTACTAGCTAGAGGGGGGAGGTGAATAACTTTTCTTGGATGTTGCCTACAAAATATTAGCCAAAACACAAAAGAAAGAAAACCAAAAATAATTAACAGTTAAGAAAATGTAACGCCCGCTTTTTTTTTTTTTTTACATAAAGCGGCGTTACGTTAACATACTTGGGCATGTAGACATCATAAGGCAGCGGAATAACTTTAAGACTTACACATACATGCCCTACTACTATTCTTAACATAGTGACATGGGAACTTGGCATATTAACTTCATACTTAGCATCATATCATACTTAGCATCATGTCATAGAGTTCCATAAGTCACCATTCAAGCACATAAGTAGTAAAGGTAAAGTTCTAGTATAAAACGAGTAAACATATTATTTTCTTGGCCAAGTCACTACCACACACATGCATTCTTGCCCTCCTGCTGCTTCCTTACAGTCCCCTTGCGTGATCTGCGGTATAAGGAAATAAGACTATAAGCACACAGGCTTAGTAAGACTCTTTCCTACTCACTAAAACCATTCATCACTTAATCATAAGCACATGAAACATAAACATATCTTTATACTGGAACATAACTAGAAATAAACTTTTATGGCATGATACATGACATAACTTAAACATAAACTAGCCGTTCTTAACATGCATAATACATGGCATAAACATAACATATATTGAACATTCTTAACATGCATGATACATGGCATAAACATAACATAAATTAAACATTCTTAACATGCATGCTACATGGCATAAACATAAATCTAAAGAAACATTCTTAACATACATGATACATGACATAAGACTTAACCATAAAGAAACATTCTTAACATGCATGATACATGGCATAAAACCTAAACATAACCATAAACATAAACATAAAGTATGAACTAACCTGTATGGCATAAACATAAGCATACTTTCCATCATATCATAGGGGCATCTTCTTAACATAATCATAAGCATAAATCGTTTATTATCATGCATATTTCTTGACATAAAACATAAGTATAAGACATGACTATCATGGCATAATGCAATACATGAATGCATGAGTCTAATGCATATACATAAGGATGCTTAACTTTTTAAAACATACTTTTAAATACTTAAACATCATCGTATCATCATTGGGGGGTCCCCGGCTTGTACCACATACATACATCATAAGTGCGTATCCCTAAGTAGATACGAGGTAGCGAGCCCAGACCTATTAGGGTAAGGACAACATAGTCGGTAGTCCCAAAACCGGGCGTTCTTAAGGTGCCCATCCCTGTTGCACAGCTTCGGTAGTGCCAGAACCGTGGACAGCATAGTCGGTAGTCCATAACCGGGGCGTTCTTAAGGTGCCCATCCCTTGGACCCATACTTCGGTCCGGTACAAGCCCATTCATAAAGTAAAATACTTTACATGCTTTATCATTCATGAAACATGGCATACATCTTCATTCATAAACATGGCATGCATTTTCGTTCATAAAACATGGCATGCGTAACGACCCGGCCCGTCTATCGGCCCATTTACTGGCCCGTCTATCGGCCCATTTACCGGCCCATTTACCGGTCCTCAAAACCGTCGTACCGTCGACCATCGACCGTGCCGTTATTCATAAACATGGCATGCGTCTTTATTCATAAAACATAGCATGCACTTTCATTCATAAACATAACATGCATCTTCATTATAATTATAACATACATCTTTATTCATAGAACATGACCTACTTTCATAAACGTCATTCTTATTCCTAGAGCTTGCATGATCATGACATATAAGGTAAACATTGCATTACATTCATTGAACATGACATATTTGCATAGACATTTATCCTAATCCATAGAACTTGCATGATCATGATACATAAGGTAAACATTGCACTTCATACATAAGCATGGGATCTATCTCAAGCATGCATAGGTAGGACTTCCATAAACATACCATCTATCATCAAAGTACATGGCATAGGACATAAGACATTCATAAATAAACCCTATTAAGCATGGCATCCAATCATAAACATACAAACATAAAACATGGTGCTTAAGGTTAGAGTTATAGGTAACTTAATTTCTACCACATGCTTGAATCTTGATACATACATATATATACTTCATGGTAAAGCATAAATCATCATTCTTCAAACCCTAACTCCATCCAAACCCTACATTCCTTTGTTTGGCCGAAACCTATAGGGATGGGTTCCATCATTCAATTAACATGTAAGATAGCATAAGGTAGAGAACTAATCATACTTTACTTATAAGACTATGGGAGGCCATTAGGGCTCATAATTAGGGCTAACCCTAACCTTTAGCCCTCTTTCCTTGTGCTGGCCGAAAACCTACAAGGCCATGGGTGCATGGAAAAATTCCATAAAAACCCCAATCAAACATTAAACACCAACCATACCCTACCATAGGGCCATTAGGCCCCTTGATTGAGGGAAGCCCTAACTTTTTGCCCTAGATCCCTACTTGGACGAAAGTTATAGGATCATAAAGCCTTGTGAAAATTCATATAAGTCACCCTCAATCTCCCTTATAGCATGATAATACATAAAACACATCCTTGAAGTTTTAGACCCAACCCTACCCATGGGTTCTTGAAGTTGGCTGAAACCCTAGGAGGTCCTAGGGTACCCCAAAATTTCTCCAAATCTCATTTTAACTTATATTCATCATGGAAAAACATTAGAAAGCATGAGAAATATTTTTAACATGATTTTGGACCCAAAAACTCTAAGGGCCAAAAGTTATAGGGCCACAATCATGGTTTCTTCAACATAAACCCCACAACTAACTTTATATCATGCTAAAATGCTAAAAATCATAGAGAACTATTATACCACAGGTGAGGGAGTCTTACCTTGGTTGATCTTGATTTTTAGACCTTAAAAGAGAAGGAAATTGCAAATCCCTTGGACACTTGAACCCCCTTGCCCTTGTAGCCTTGGAAAACCTTTAGATCTTGGTGATGAGACCTTCTTGTGGAGCTTTTCCAAGAGAGGACCTCTCTTGTGGTGTTCGGCTAGAATGAGGAAAGAGGAGGAGAGAAAATGCAATTGATGGAAGGAAGAAGGTAACTCCCAAATCCCCCTCTTTATAGCCCATTAAGGAGGTAAATGAAGAGTCTCTTCATGACCCTTCATCTTCTTCTAAGCCTTAACCAATATCCACTTCATTTCCTCATAGCACTCCCTTGCTAGGTGAATTGGTTAAAGCATACATGGTTGTACAAGAGGTCCAAGGTTCAATCCTTGGTCCATGCACATTATTTTCCATTTTATTTTATTTTATTTTTCTTAATATTCGAAAATCCCCTAAAAATCCCCCCATAATTATGTTAATATTTCCCATTAAAATCCCTCTATATTTCTATAAATGTTTACCCAAAATTCACCAATAATCATGGTACTAGAAAGCCCATATAAGGCCCATTAGTGCCCATTTCCTCAATTTAAATGGAAAAGACATGGATTTCTAGGCTAAAATTCGTGTTAATACTTCTAGGTTCCTCGGAAAATTATTTAGACATGCTTAATATTTTAAAGAAATATTAAGAAAATTTTTCGGGTCGTTATAGAAAATGCTAACTTTTTTGATTTATTTGGTCTCCACCCCCTTGAGGTAACTAATCCATAGATTCCCACCCACACAATATCAAGCTCCACTATACTCTTCTCCATTTCAATCAAGCTTAAAGGAGGAGAAACCCTCACAAGATGATCTCATCCTCTTTTACAAGATGAGACTAAGAGTATGAGGAAGAGAGTAGACTTTGGAAGCATTGAGCACTTAGAAGAGAATTTTTCAATCACAATTTGTAACCTCTCCAAGCCCTAAAACTTCCCCTTAAATAGAGAAGAAAGCTGTTAACAAAACAACTCAGCCACGACACCAGTCGACTACCACCAGGACCAGTCGACTGGTGTCTAACCAACGGCTAGCCAAACGGTTATTTTTTGAACAGACCAGCCGACTGGTGCCTAGACCAGTCGACTGGTGCCCAGACCAGTCGACTGTTGCCCAGACCAGTCGACTGATCTTTCTGTGAGTTTCCTCTCAGCGCTGCCATTCGATTGCTTCGCTTGCCAGTTGACTGCCCAACTTACAAACTTACTATCAACCTCTCCTTATATCATCCTTCACGTATGCCTTGAAGTCCTGTAGCGACACGGCCCCTCTAGCCCCCTCAGGCGGCTCTCTAGGCAAGTGCCCTACGGTCTTCCCACTCCCGGCAGTGGGTTTTTGCCTTCCCCAGATTTGAACCTTAGACCTCCAGGACAAGTACTAAAGTTCCTTGAATCTGGTAGCCAAATAAATTGTCACGCCCCGAGAAGCCTCTCGTCCGATATAGACCGGACTGCCACTTCCTCGACCCGGCGGACAATTTGAAAACCCTATCCTCTACAACTCTCTCAACCACTCGTACCCCAGCCTATAGGGTTGGAACAAGCGTCTGAATAAATAGAGACCGAAATCATTGACAAAAGAAACTGCGTACCGGTACGACTTACGACTGTTGATGCAGTCTGGCCCAGTTGTTGTTTTGGTGTTGACAACGATTTAAGTTTGGTTGAATGAATTCGGGTAAAGTCCAGGTGGATCGGGAGATCGCACGCTGGCATTGGAAAAGACCTAGTGGGACTAGGCACACCTAGTGGGACTAGGTGAAGTGGAATAACTTTTCTTGGATGTTGCCTACAAAATATTAGCCAAAACACAAGAGAAAGAAAACCAAAAATAATTAACAGTTAAGAAAATGCTAACTCTTTTGATTTATTTGGTCTCCACCCCCTTGAGGTAACTAATCCATGGATCCCCACCCACACAATATCAACTCCACTATGCTCTTCTCCATTTCAATCAAGCTTAAAGGAGGAGAAACCCTCACAAGATGATCTCATCCTCTTTTACAAAATGAGATTAAGAGTATGAGGAAGAGAGTAGACTTTTGAAGCATTGAGCACTTAGAAGAGAATTTTTCAATCACAATTTGTAACCTCTCCAAGCCCCAAAACTTCCTCTTAAATAGAGAAGAAAGCTGTTAACAAAATAACTCAGCCGCGACACCAGTCGACTAGCACCAGGACCAGTCGACTGGTGTCCAGCCAACGCCTAGCCAAACGGTTATTTTTTGAACAAACCAGTCGACTGTTGCCCAGACCAGTCGACTGGTGCCCAGACCAGTCGACTGGTGCCCAGACCAGTTGACTAATCTTTCTGTGATTTCCTCTCAGCGCTACCACTCAATTGCTTCCCTTGCCAGTTGACTGCCCAACAAACTTACTATCAACCTCTCCGGATACCATCCTTCACGTATGTCTTGAAGTCCTGTAGCGACACGACCCCTCTAGCCCACTCAGGCGGCTCTCTAGGCAAGTGCCCTACGGTCTTCCCACTCCCGGCAGTAGATTTTTGCCTTCCCCAGATTCGAACCTTAGACCTCCAGGGCAAGTACTAAAGTTCCTTGAATCTGGTAGCCAAATAAATTGTCACGCTCCGAGAAGCCTCTCGTCCGATATAGACCGGACTGCCACTTCATCGTCCCGGCGGACAATTTGAAAACCCTAGCCTCTACAACTCTCTCAACCGCTCGTACCCCGGCCTATAGGGTTGGAACAAGCATCTGAATAAATAGAGACCGAAATCATCGACAAAAGAAACTACATACCGGTACGACTTACGACTGTTGATGCAGTCTGGCCCGGTTGTTGTTTTGGTGTTGACAACGATTTAAGTTTGGTTGAATGAATTCGGGTAAAGTCCAGGTGGATCGAGAGATCGCACGCTGACATTGGAAAAGACCTAGTGGGACTAGGCACACCTAGTGGGACTAGGCACACCTAGTGGGACTAGGTGAAGTGGAATAACTTTTCTTGGATGTTGCCTACAAAATATTAGCCAAAACACAAGAGAAAGAAAACCAAAAATAATTAACAGTTAAGAAAATGCTAACTCTTTTGATTTATTTGGTCTCCACCCCCTTGAGGTAACTAATCCATGGATCCCCACCCACACAATATCAACTCCACTATGCTCTTCTCCATTTCAATCAAGCTTAAAGGAGGAGAAACCCTCACAAGATGATCTCATCCTCTTTTACAAAATGAGACTAAGAGTATGAGGAAGAGAGTAGACTTTGGAAGCATTGAGCACTTAGAAGAGAATTTTTCAATCACAATTTGTAACCTCTCCAAGCCCCAAAACTTCCTTTTAAATAGAGAAGAAAGCTGTTAACAAAACAACTCAGCCGCGACACCAGTCGACTAGCACCAGGACCAGTCGACTGGCGGCTAGCCAAATGGTTATTTTTTGAACAGACCAGTCGACTATTGCCCAGACCAGTCGACTGGTGCCCAGACCAGTCGACTGGTGCCCAGACCAGTCGACTGGTGCCCAGACCAGTCGACTGGTGCCCAGACCAGTCGACTGGTGCCCAGGCCAGTTGACTGATCTTTCTGTGATTTCCTCTCAGCGCTGCCACTCGATTGCTTCCCTTGCCAGTTGACTGCCCAACAAACTTACTATCAACCTCTCCGGATACCATCCTTCACGTATGCCTTGAAGTCCTGTAGCGACACGACCCCTTTAGCCCCCTCAGGCGGCTCTTTAGGCAAGTGCCCTACGGTCTTTCCACTCCCGACAGTAGATTTTTACCTTCCCCAGATTCGAACCTTAGACCTCCAGGGCAAGTACTAAAGTTCCTTGAATCTGGTAGCCAAATAAATTGTCACGCCCCGAGAAGCCTCTCGTCCGATATAGACCGGACTGCCACTTCATCGTCCCGGCGGACAATTTGAAAACCCTAGCCTCTACAACTCTCTCAACCACTCGTTCCCCGGCCTATAGGGTTGGAACAAGCGTCTGAATAAATAGAGATCGAAATCATCGACAAAAGAAACTGCGTACCGGTATGACTTACGATTGTTGATGCAGTCTGGCCCGGTTGTTGTTTTGGTATTGACAACGATTTATGTTTGGTTGAATGAATTCGGGTAAAGTCCCGGTGGATCGGGAGATCGCACGCTGGCATTGGAAAAGACCTAGTGGGACTAGGCACACCTAGTGGGACTAGGTGAAGTGGAATAACTTTTCTTGGATGTTGCCTACAAAATATTAGCCAAAACACAAGAGAAAGAAAACCAAAAATAATTAACAGTTAAGAAAATGCTAACTCTTTTGATTTATTTGGTCTCCACCCCCTTGAGGTAACTAATCCATGGATCCCCACCCACACAATATCAACTCCACTATGCTCCTCTCCATTTCAATCAAGCTTAAAGGAGGAGAAACCCTCACAAGATGATCTCATCCTCTTTTACAAAATGAGACTAAGAGTATGAGGAAGAGAGTAGACTTTGGAAACATTGAGCACTTAGAAGAGAATTTTTCTATCACAATTTATAACCTCTCCAAGCCCCAAAACTTCCTTTTAAATAGAGAAGAAACCTGTTAACAAAATAACTCAGCCGCGACACCAGTCGACAAGCACCAGGACCAGTGGACTGGTGTCCAGCCAACGGCTAGCCAAACGATTATTTTTTGAACAGACCAGTCGACTGTTGCCCAGACCAGTCAACTGGTGCCCAGACCAGTCGACTGGTGCCCAGACCAGATGACTGATCTTTCTGTGATTTTCTCTCAGCGCTGCCACTCGATTGCTTCCCTTGCCAGTTGACTGCCCAACAAACTTACTATCAACCTCTCCGGATACCATCCTTCACGTATGCCTTGAAGTCCTGTAGCGACACGACCCCTCTAGCCCCCTCAGGCGGCTCTCTAGGCAAGTGCCCTACGGTCTTCCCACTCTCGGCAGTAGATTTTTGCCTTCCCCAGATTCGAACCTTAGACCTCTAGGGCAAGTACTAAAGTTCCTTGAATCTGGTAGCCAAATAAATTGTCACGCCCCGAGAAGCCTCTCGTCCGATATAGACCGGACTGCCACTTCATCGTCCCGGCGGACAATTTGAAAACCCTAGCCTCTACAACTCTCTCAACCGCTCGTACCCCGGCCTATAGGGTTGGAACAAGCGTCTGAATAAATAGAGACCGAAATCATCGACAAAAGAAACTGCGTACCGGCACGACTTACGACTGTTGATGCAGTCTGGCCTGGTTGTTGTTTTGGTGTTGACAATGATTTAAGTTTGGTTGAATGAATTCGGGTAAAATCCAGGTGGATCGGGAGATCGTACGCTGGCATTGGAAAAGACCTAGTGGGACTAGGCACACTTAGTGAGACTAGGTGAAGTGGAAAAGACCTAGTGGGACTAGGCACACCTAGTGGGACTAGAATGAAACCCTGGCTTGGAGGGCCAGGTCCTAGCTTGGGAAGCTAGGTTGGATGAAACCCTGGCTTGGAGGACCAGGTCCTAGCTTGGGAAGCTAGGTTGGAAGAAATCCGGGCTTGGAGGGGCAGCTCCTAGCTTGGGATGCTAGGTTGGATGAAACCCTGGCTTGTGAAGCTAGGTCCTAGCTTGGGAAGCTAGGTTGGATGAAATCCTGGTGAGTGAAGCCAGGTCCTAGCTTGGGAAGCTAGGTTGAAGTCCCGGTGAGTGAAATTGGGCATGGAGTCTTGGTCCGGGGGACTGAGCACGAGTCAGAGAAGGCTGGGAGCCCGTTCTCTTGACTTAGAGTGGATTTGGCCTTGCCTGGATCGGTCTGGTGACCGATCAGGGATGTTGGCACAGAGTTCCTTCATGGATCAGTCTGGTGACCGATCAGGGAGCATACAGTGACTTTGTTAGGCTACTGATCGTCTCCTGATCAGTCTGGTGACCGATTAGGGAGACTATTCAGATCGTTCTGGTGAACGATCAAATGTCGCGAGGTTCTCACTATAACCGATCAGGCTGGAGCCTGATCGGTCGGAGAGTGGCCTGATCGGTCACCAGTCCGATCAGGCCACACCTTGATCGGTCTGGTGATCGATTAGTGGGTTTGGACTACGAAGCTGGAAAAACACCTTGCAATGGGGTGGATCGGTCTGGTGACTGATCCACGACTTGGGAACGATCTGGTGATCGATCATGAAGAAGTCGCGATTTCGGGTTTCTCACTGGGGACCGATCAGGCTGGAGCCTGATCGATTTGGACCCATCCTAATCGGTCTGGTGACCGATCAGGGGTCACACTGATCGGTCCGGTGACCGATCAGGGGTCACACTGATCGGTCCGGTGACCGATCAGGGGTCACACTGATCGGTCCGGTGACCGATCAGTAGCTGACAGCTTTAATTCAAATCCGTTGTCAGACGTTTGATTGCGTTCTGATTTCCTACTGATACCTGTTCAGAGTCTTCTGATATTTGATCCTTTATTGATTTACTGGTCTAATGAGCTGCTATGTGTGCAGGTAACTCAGGTTTACTCAAGGGGAGTCAAACGGAGGCTTTTGCTATAACAGGTTTGGCTGTTTCCCGTCTGTAGGAAATAACGTCATCTGGCGCGAGCTGTAACGGCTGAGAAGCTGATGACCTGGGGCCTGGGGCTCGACTGGAGGGGATTCAGTGAGTCCAGAGGAGGTCAGGGGTAGCTGGGTCGTTGCAGGTGAGCAGCCGGTGAGCTGTAGGGCAGCTGGTGACCTGGCGATGGTAAGCAGGTTAAGCTGCGAAGTGGAGAAGGAGCTGATTTAGAACTCTTCCTTGGCTACAACACTTGTGCTCTTGCGATAACTTTGATCATCTCTTTGAGCAAGCAACTGTGAATCTTGAGCAACATTCTGATACTTGAGCACTTGGGAGAAACAAGGAGCTTGGCGAGTCCATCAGCAAGAAGACACGAAGAGCAGGTAGTTCTTGCGTGAGATCTAGGCTGAGTGGAGCTCGGTGAGGAGTTCGCTTGTGTTCTTACTGTCCTAAGTGCTCTGTAAGCTTCCTTTGTGTTTCATTGTGCTTAATTTCATATACACTGATTGAAACACTGTGGAGAGGTTACTCCACCGAGAAGGAGGTTGCATTCTATCCGAATTTTTAGGGGCTTAATCTGCCGATGATCAAGGGATCGCTTACCTTACGGGCACGCCAAGGAGTAGGGGTAAGTTATCCCCGAACCTTGTTAATCCTCTTGGTTAGCGTTTTGTGCTTGTGCTTAGTTTAGGGTTTAGTCTCTGCACTTCTCTGTTTTGTTTTTGCTTCCGCTGTTGCTACTAACCCTAACTGCTGAAATCCAAAAAGTGCTAGAAGTTTGTGTCTGGCTACATTCACCCCCCCTCTCTAGCCATCCAAGTACCAACAAGTGGTATTAGAGCTTGGGGCTCTGTTCAAGCGGCTTAACATCCGAGAGTCTACAAGATTGCAATGGGAAGAGAAGGGTTGAGCACAAACCGACCTCCATTCTTGGATGGAGCTGATTTTTCATATTGGAGGTCAAGAATGGAATTTTATTTGAAGATAAACATGAGCATGTGGTGCTCAGTCAAGGAAGGTTTCTCCCCTCCAAAGGATCATGAGGGAAATGAGCTTGAGTTTTCGAGGTGGTCGGCTGAGCAAATCAAAAAGGGGGAAGCCAATGCCAAAGCTTTTGTCACCTTGCAATGTGGGATGACCAAAGAGCAGCTAATCAAGGTTAGCCCCTTCACCTCTGCCAAAGACCTATGGAATATGCTTATCGAACTCCATGAGGGCACCCGGGACTTAAGAATAGCCAAGAAGGACCTCCTTCACAGCCAACTCCAAAACCTTTCCATGGAAGAAAATGAAAAGGTAAGTGAACTCCATGGACGATTCAAGGAGATTCTCAACGGCTTGCATTCCATCAATGAAAAGGTAGAAAACCGAGATCTTGTGAGGTATGTCCTTAAATCATTTCCTAGGAATGCCTTGTGGTCATCCATGGTGGATGCCTACAAGGTATCCAAGGACTTATCAATTGTCAAATTAGAAGATCTATTTTGTGAAATGGAATTACATGAGATCTCTAACCAAAGCCACAAGGAGAAGGGGAGTGAATTTGTGGTAGGTGACAAAAAGAAGAGGGAGAAGGAGGAGGAGAAGGCCTATTGTCATGTGGCTCTAGTGTCCTTAGAAGAGTCTAACAAGGAGAGTGAAGACGAAGCGAGTAGCTCCTCAACCGCGCCTTCATCATCTTCGAATGATGAAGAGGTAATATCTGTTGGATCGAGAAAACACGATAGAGGGGGGGGGGGTGAATATCGTGAAAACGTTTCGGATTAGAAGTTAAGAGAATACGCAGCGGAAATTAAAATAAACACACAGAACACAAGGATTTTTACTTGGTTCGGAGTTGCGGTCGGCACCTACTCCAAGGCCCACAGTCCTTGACCGTTTACTGCGGGTAATTCTATAATGCGCAAAGTTTTACAAAGATTTGTACAATAATAGTGCAGTAAAAAGAACAAGTTTACTCTTCGTTACCGACGCCCGGTGTGGATCGTGCTTCGGAGCGGAGGGTCGTCGTTGGCGCTAGAATCTCGAGATTGGGAGTTTCCGGAGCAGAGCGCTTGAGTGAAGAGCGTTGAGGCGTTTGAAAGTTATGTTCTGATGCCTTGGGGGTCGAGCCCCTTTTATAGCACTCCTGGGGGCGCCCTGGACGTCGGGGGCGCCCTCCACGTGCTTTTAGATCTGCAAACCCCTATCTGAAACTCAGTCAGCCCTTATCCCTTGAAAATAGGGCTCGGAGCTAACGGGGGCACTCGGGACACTCGGGGCGCCCTGCTTAACTTGGTCAACAGGCTTCATGGTTGATTTTTGCTTCGGTACATTTCTTTGCTTGGACTCAGGGCGCCCGGGACCTCCAGGGCGCCCTGCTTAGAGCAGTTTCGAAGCAACTCTTTGCTTGGTTGTTTGTTTTGACCTTGGGGGCGCCCGGGACCTCCGGGGCGCGCTCGGGACCTCCGGGGCACCCTGCCCAGCTGCTGCCCCTCTCCTTTGGGGTGTTCTGAGCTGCAAAAACTTGTTCCTTCGGTCCTGCATCCAGGGTTAGTTCCAAAACAACAAGGTAAGAGTGTTAGATAATTTTTTACAGCCGTAGCTGTCTTGGTTCTGACTTCGGGTCTCCAACATGAAATCCTAGGTCGAATCGACGCCTACTGTTCCCTCAACGGGGAACACTTCCTCACCTACTCCTCTCAGGAGAGTTTACCTTTTGCCAACCGGCTCCTCCGGTTAGACTTTTGCCCAGCAGCCCTTCGCTGGGTCTTTAATTCCTGGCAGTCCTTCGCCAGGTGCCTTGCAGCCCTTCGCTAGGACTTTGTTTCCTGGCAGCCCTTCGCCAGGTGCCTAGCAGCCCTTCGGACTTAGACTTTGTTTCCTGACAGTCCTTCGCCAGGTGCGTAGCAGCCCTTCGCTAGGACTTTGTTTCCTGGCAGTCCTTCACCAGGTGCCTAGCAGCCTTTCGCTAGGACTTTGTTTCCTACACACTTAATGAGCACATTAGATAAAAATAACCTCTTAACTTTCGAACCCTTTGCCATTATCAAAATCCAGGTTTGACTTAGGTGCTACCTGCACCAACAATCTTCCCCTTTTTGATTTAAGGCAACCCGGTTCAAAAAGTTAAGTTAATCAACAAATAAGTAGGTAAAATACCTAAACTTGATTCCCTCCCCCTCGAAGAAATCTCCCCCTGAGTTTTTCAAAAGTTCGTGGGGTTTGAGAAATTTTAAGTCCAAAAAACTTTTCAGTTTTGTTAACACTTAAAAAATTTTAAGAAAATGTTTTAAGTTTTAGAAACCATTTTTCAAAATGTTTTGAGTTGGACAATTTTCAGAAGAATTTGAATTTTATACTTAGAAAATTTTCAACCCACCAAAGACTTTGAATTAACATTTTGGAGTAAATTTTGAAAGTAAGTAGGGTTAATGAACTTAAGTAGTTAAAGAACTTTAGAAATCAGGTAAAGTTAATTTTCAAATTGAACTTAGAAAAGTAATTTTCAAAAATTAAGATTGGAAATTAAGTAATATTGATTTTCAAAAAAATGAACTTTGAAAAGTAAAGAACTTTACTGAAGGATAGGAGGTAAAATACTTAATACTTTACTTTTTGAAAGATAGGAGATAAAAGACTTATTTTTTTTTTGGAAAAGATTTTTAGAGTCTTAAAAAGTTCTAGAGTCTTTTCTCTCCTTTCCAATCTCTCCCCCTTTGCCATATATCAAAAAAATAGCAAAAAAAAAATTCGTTGATATAAACACGGTTACATGCTGTACTGAACCAATTCTACATTTTGAACTGAACTACATCTATTTGAATTTACTTTTTCGGGTCCTGTCTAACCCAATTAGCTACTTACTATCTATTATAACCAGTAGCTTTTGCTAGGGTTATTCAAGTTAAGTGATCTGTTCAAGTTAGATTTTCTAAGCTTGACACTTAACCTGATTACTGTTTATTTGGTATTTAGTGCCCCAATTACTGTAGATACACTGACTTAAAGCATCTTGAATTAAGGCAAAGACCTAAGCATCTCAACCCATTCTAGGTGATCAATCAAAAGTACCCTAAGGTGTTTGTAAGATGCTGGCTTCTAGATCTATAGGTACATACAGTTCTAGGGTTAGGGCCTAAGCTAAGTCCATTTGAAAAAGCCCTAGTTTTGAAGGGGGTAATTTTGTTTTGTTTAAAAAACTAAGTCGAAAAATTATTTTAAAAATGCATAAAGAATATGATTTTTCAAAAATTAAGTAAGAACTGATTTTAAACTCAAGTAGTAAAACAGTTTTACCAAAAACCAGAAATAGAGCAAACCTATTCTACCAAGCATAACCCTAACTGCCTTCTTAGCGTGCTGAACTCAGACTCAGGTAAGGGTTTGGTGAATATATCAGCTAAGTTAGATTTTGAGTCTATATGCTTAAGGACTATCTCACCCCTGGCTACATGATCTCTTACGAAGTGGTGTTTAACTTCAATGTGTTTAGTTCTTGAATATTGGATTGGATTCTTAGTTAGATTAATTGAGCTTATATTATCAATGTAGACTTGGGTTTGGGTGTAGTTAAGCTGAAAATCCTTAAGAGTGTGCATCATCCATAAGAGTTGTGCTACACACTCTCCTAAAGCAACATACTCAGCTTCAGTTATGGATAGAGCTACACAGTGTTGCTTTCTGCTGCACCAACTTACTAGATTGTTTCCTAAGAGTTGGCAGCTTCCACTAGTACTCTTTCTATCTAGTTTACAACCAGCAAAGTCAGAATCCAAGTATCCTGACAAGTCGAATGTTGAGGTCCTAGGATACCAAATCCCTACATTTAGGGTCCCCTTAATGTATCTTAGTATTCCTTTTAGGGTTGCTAAGTGCGTTTCCTTAGCACAGGTTTGGTATCTGGCACACATTCCTACAGCAAAAAGGATATCAGGTCTGCTGGCTGTAAGGTAAAGTAGACTACCAATCATACTTCTATAAAGTTTAAGGTCTACTGGTTTACCGTTAGGGTCACTATCTATTTTTATATTTGTGGCCATGGGAGTGCTTATACTTTTGGAGTTGTCCATTTTAAATTTCTTTATTAATTCCTTAGCATATTTGGATTGATGGACATAATTTCCATCCCTAGTTTGTTTAATCTGTAACCCTAGGAAAAAATTAAGCTCACCAACTAAGCTCATTTCAAATTCATTTTCCATTATTTTAACAAATTCTTTTAAGACATTTGAGTTGGTGGACCCAAAGATTATGCCATCGACGTAGATTTGGGCAATAAAGATTTCTTTTCCTAAGGTTTTAATAAATAGAATTGAGTCAATTTGTCCTTGTTTAAATTCTTTAGAAATTAGGTAGGTTGATAAGTGTTCATACCAGGCCCTAGGTGCTTGTTTTGGTCCATATAGTTCCTTAGTAAGTTTGTAAACATGGTCAGATTTTTCTAAGTCCTCAAAACCGGGGGGTTGTCCTACATAAACTTCTTCCTTAATAAATCCATTTAGAAAAGCTGACTTTACATCCATTTGGTAGAGTTTAAATCCTTTATGGGATGCAAAGGCTAACAACATCCTAATGGACTCAAGTCTAGCTATTGGGGCATAGGTTTCGTCATAGTCTAACCCTTCGACTTGACTGAACCCTTTAGCTACTAAGCGGGCTTTATTTCTAACTACTTCTCCTTGATCATTTAGCTTGTTCCTAAAAACCCACTTAGTATCAATAATGGATTTGTCCTCAGGTTTAGGTACTAGTTCCCAGACTTGGTTCCTCTCAAATTGAGTTAACTCTTCTTGCATTGCTATGATCCAATCAGGATCAGGTAAGGCTTCCTCTATAGTCTTAGGTTCAATTTTTGAAATCAGTGCAATCTGACTAAGATTTCTATAGGAGGACCTAGTTCTGACTCCTAAGGATGGATCACCTACAATTTGATCAGTTGAGTGACTTAGTCTGGGTTTCTTAGTTCTTCTAGAACTTGGTTCAGCCTCAGGTCCGGCTGGTCGGTTTGGTTCAGTGATTGGTTCAACTACTTGGGTTGGTTCAATTGTCTCAATGGTTGGTTCAATATTTAGTTCATTTAGGGGTTCAATTAAAGGTTCAATAGTATGTTCATTATCTTCTTGATCAGTATTTGACGAATTTAGATTTGGATTATCAGATTTTGAGTTAATTTGTTCATCAAATATCAGATTTGTTGTTTCTTCAATTTTCTTAGTTTGTTTATTGTAAATCCTATAGGCTCTACTTGTTGTAGAATACCCTAAGAAGATGCCTGGGGTTGACTTAGACTGAAATTTACCTAGATAGCCCTTGGTGTTTAGGATATGGACTTTGCACCCAAAGACCCTTAGGTAGTGTAGGTTTGGAAGTCTATGGTAGTATAATTCATAAGGTGTTTTATTATGTCGTTTGTTAATTAGGACCCTATTTTGGATGTAGCATGCCGTGTTAATTGCTTCTGCCCAAAATTGGTTAGCTAGGTTGAATTTATTGAGCATGGCCCTAGTAGATTCCTGTAGGGTTCTATTTTTTCGTTTTACTATCCTATTTTGCTGGGGGGTTCTAGGACACGAAAATTCGTGCATATATCCGTTTATCTTACAAAACTCCTCGAATCGTTGATTTTCGAATTCTCTCCCGTGATCACTCCTAAGTCTTTTGATTTTGGTATCGTTTTGATTTTCAATTAATTTGCAAAAATCACTAAATAGGTTTAGGATTTCATCTTTGGTCTTTAGGAACCTAACCCAAGTAAACCTAGAGTAATCATCTATAATTACTAAGCAGTACCGGTTTCCACTTAGCGACTTGGCTCCATGTGAATCAAATAGGTCAAGGTGCAGGAGCTCAAGTGTGGTTTGAGTTAGGTCTGATTGAATTTGTTTGTGATTAGACCTGGTTTGTTTACCTTGGTTGCATGATTCACATATTAAGTTCTCATGGTTCTTAATTTTAGGTATTCCATTAATAGGCCAAGTTGGGTGATTTTTGAAATTAATCTTAGATTAGTGTGACCTAATCTCCTATGCCAGAGGTTTGATTCTTCTAACTGAGTTAACATGCATTTAGGTATTAAGGGTAGGTTTATAGTGTAAACATTATTTTTCCTAGTGCCCTTAAGCATGATTTCTGAGTCTTGCAAGTTTCTAATCAGGCAGTTAGAGTTGGTAAAGGTAACTATATGGCCAGTATCACACAGTTGACTTATACTAAGCAAGTTAAATTTGAAGTCTTCAACCAACAGTACCTTTTTAATAACGAAATCAGATTTGAGTTCAATGTTACCTGACCCAATGTCTTTGAGTGTAGCATTGTTGCCAAATGCTACTGAGCCTAGGTTCTTGAACTTGAGTTTAGTGAATTTCAATTTATCCCCAGTCATGTGTCTGGAGCACCCGCTATCTAACATCCATTGGTCCAAATCTTTATGTTCCTACACATAAAGAGTTTGTTGATTTGGATCCAATTAGAATCAAGGATAGCCTAAATTGATTTTCACAACCTAGTCTGTCTCACCCAATCTAGAGTTATCAATCACGTTAACCTTATGGGTTTTTGTGAGACAGTTTTTAGTAGAAAGGCTTATTTTGAAAAGTCCATGATTAACTTTGAAAAGTTAAATTAATTTTAAATACAATTTAAATTTGTATTGAAAAGGAATATTTGAATCTAAAATAAACTGAAAATTTGTGTTAGATTTGAATTTAACAGAGAGTAAATTGAATTTGAATTTCAAAAATTGGCTTCCAAGTCTTGGCGAGGCACAAGGCCTTCTTTGGCCGTTGCCTTATTGGATCATCAACCCTTTCCTTGACAAAGCCTTTTAATGAAATTTCGTTTTCAAAATTACTTTTTGATAAATTCTGGTCTAACTAGTTTGGGTCTTGGATCGGTAGCTTCGGCTAGTTTCACCAGTCTAAAGAGACCAAGTAGTGTATACTTGACCTTATTAGAAAAGGCTTCCCTAACGTACTATCATCTCACCGCCACTCAATACTATGTTGTTCAAATTTCAGTTAATTGGTTTGGTCCTTAATCTAACCAATCCTAAGTCTAACATGGTAAATTGCTGAAAATAAATAGACAAGCAATCATACAATTTAAACAAGAAAAGAAATTCATTTAACTATGAAAATTATTTTTAACATGGCTCCCCCTGGACTAAAGTCATGATAATGGTTCGGCAAGATGTGAATCTTGTCCTTGGGGATCCAATACTGATTTAATCCAGTTTGGTTGTTCAGGCATAGTTTGGGTACCCATGCCTGAACTTTAGGACTTGACTGATTCAGTACAGCATAGTAAGATCTTTGTCTCGTCTTGGTTCGATAGCCTAACCCGGATCGATTTAGAACCGACTTCTGTTTTCCAAGGATCATGTCAAGACCCTTGGAACCAGAGGTGAATCGTTCTAAGGCTGCTCTAAGGTCCTTGACTTGAGTTTTCAAGGAGGAGTTCTCTTTCTCAAGTTTTTCAACTTGAGTAGGTTCCTTCTTGAACCTTCTCAGTTAAGGATCTAGAATCAGCTCCCTCTTTCAAGAGTTTTACTTCCTGTCGGAGGGACTCGACTCGGATTTTGACTTTCACCAAGTCTCGAGAAAGATAGACAATTAATTCGGTTAATTGAATTCTAGAAAACCCACTTACAGTGATTTCTCCATCCTCTGAAAATGTGAGCTTTCCGTCATCCGGCTCCAATTCTGATTTAGTCTCGATTTCTTCCGAAGCCGTCAGAGCGAGCAGGTTTGACTGTGGGGCCTCTTTTTCTTCTTCGGAGGAAGACTCGTCCCACGTAGCTTGAAGAGCCTTCTTTCTTCTTGTCTTCAATGACCCTTCTTCTTGCATTCGTAGCAGATCACATTCGGTTTGGTCTTTTCATTTGAGGGTTCAGTTGACTCTTCCTTTCTTCGGCTGACTTTCCGTTTGTTGGTTTGATTTTTCAGCTCCTTGTAGTAGTCCCGGGCTAGCCGAACCAGCTTGGGTCGATCTTCTTCACTGACATCTGAATCTGAGTCTGAGTCAGACTCGGGTGTAGGTTGAGGCTTCTTCTTAACCATCTTTCCTATTTTACATGCAATAAAAGCAATGCCTTTCTCGGCCAAGTTGCAGTTAGCCTGTTCATGTAATTCAAGTTCAGAAAACAACTCATCTAATTTGATTTTAGAGAAGTCCCTTGAAACTTTGTACGCATCTACCATAGATGCCCACAACGTGTTTCTCGGGAAAGCGTTAAGGGTGTACCTGATCAGGTCACGGTTTTCTACCTTGTGACCGATTGAGTGTAGACCGTTCATCAGCTCCTGAATTCTGGCGTGGAGCTGGGCTGCAGATTCGCTGTCGTTCATCTTGATTGTGTACAGCTTGTTCAGCAGAAGGTTTCTTTTGCTGATTCGGGTATCGGAAGTTCTTTTGTGCAACTCAATTAACTTACCCCAGAGTTCCTTTGCACTGGTGAATGGTTCGGCCCGGTTCAACTCTTCCTTGGTTAGGCCGTATTGGAGTGTTTGAGTTGCTTTAGCATCAGCCTCGATCTTCCTTTTGAGTGAGGCATCCCATTCGGTGTAAGGTTGTGGCACTCCTTCAGCATTTCTTAGAATTTCCAGACCGGATTGGATGATAATCCACATGTCCACCTGAGTTTTCAGGTGGACCTCCATCCTACTCTTCCAGTAGGAGAAATCCTCCCCACTGAAGAGTGGTGGTCTGGCGGTACTGAAGCCCTCTTGCATGGCCATTTAGGAATTATTCTGAAATAAAGATAACGAAAAAATGTCCCAAGACTTGGTCTTGGATTGGCAGTGCGGGAAGAGAAGAAAAAAAATTTATCGAGTGGTGTTGCACCAATCTCGATTAACGATAAAAATTCGATTGGAAACAAAAATAATTATTTCGTAAAAATCCAAAAAACTCTCAAATTGGTGGTTGCACCAAATTTGAGCTTCGCCGCTCTGATACCACTTGTTGGATCGAGAAAACACGATAGAGGGGGGGTGAATATCGTGAAAACATTTCGGATTAGAAGTTAAGAGAATACGCAGCGAAAATTAAAACAAACACACAGAACACAAGGATTTTTACTTGGTTCGGAGTCGCGGTCAGCTCCTACTCCAAGGCCCACGGTCCTTGACCGTTTATTGTGGGCAATTCTATAATGCACAAAGTTTTACAATGATTTGTACAATAATAGTGCAGTAAAAAGAACAAGTTTACACTTCGTTACCGACGCCCGGTGTGGATCGTGCTTCGGAGCGGAGGGTCGTCGTTGGCGCTAGAATCTCGAGATTGGGAGTTTTCAGAGCAGAGCACTTGAGCGAAGAGCGTTGAGGCATTCGAAAGTTGTGTTTTGAAGCCTTGGGAGTCGAGCCCCTTTTATAGCACTCCTGGGGGCGCCCTGGACATCGAGGGTGCCCTCCATGTGCCTTTGGATCCGCAAACCCCTATCCAAAACTCGGTCAGCCCTTATCCCTTCAAAATAGGGCTCGGAGCTAACGGGGGCGCCCGAGACACTGGGGGCGCCTTGCTTAACTTGGTCAACAGGCTTCATGGTTGATTTTTGCTTCGGTACATTTCTTTGCTTGGACTCAGGGCGCCCGGGACCTCCAGGGCGCCCTGCTTAGAGCAGTTTCGAAGCAACTCTTTGCTTGGTTGTTTGTTTTGACCTTGGGGGCGGCCGGGACCTCCGGGGCGCCCTGCCTAGCTACTGCCCCTCTCCTTTGGGGCGTTCTGAGCTGCAGAAACTTGTTCCTTCGGTCCTGCATCCAGGATTAGTTCCAAAACAACAAGGTAAGAGTGTTAGATAATTTTTTACAGCCGTAGCTGTCTTGGTTCTGACTTCGGGTCTCCAACATAGAACCCTAGGTCGAACCAACGCCTACTGTTCCCTCAACGGGGAATGCGTCCTCACCTACTCCTCTCAGGAGAGTTTACTGTTGATGCAGTCTGGCCCTGATTATTGTTTTGGTGTTGACAACGATTTTAGTTTAGGAGGATGATTATGATAATTATGATTAAGTCCTGATCGAGGATTAGGCATGATATGGAAAATCCTAACCTGGGAGGTTAGGTGTGATGATTATGATGATGATTAAGTCCTGATCGAGGATTAGGCATGATATGGAAAATCCTAGCTTGGAGGGCTAGGTGTTGGAAAATCCTAACCTGGGAGGTTAGGTGTGGAAAATCCTAGCTTGGAGGGCTAGGTGTTGGAAAAGTCCTAATTCGAAAGGGTTGGGTGAAAAGTCCTAGCTTGGAGGGCTAGGTGAAAAGTCCTAACTTGGAGGGTTAGGTGCAAATTCCCATCCTGGAGAATTAGGTGAAAAAGTCCTGGCTTGGAGGGTCAGGTGCCTAGCTTGGAGGGCTAGGTTAGATGATGTTCTAACTCGGAAGAGTTGGGTGAAAAATCCTAGCTTGGAGGGCTAGGTGAAAAGTCCTAGCTTGGAGGGCTAGGTGAATAGTCCTAACTTAGAGGGTTAGGTGCAAATTCCCAACTTGGAGAGTTAGATGATAAAATCCTTAGCTTGGAGGGCTAAGGTGGATGAATTCCTAGCTTGGAGGGCTAGGGCTGAGTCACTGGATCGGTCTGGTGACCGATTAGGGACGTTGGCACGCTGCTCCTTAGTGGATCGGTCTGGCGATCGATCCAGCTATGTCTGATCGGACTGGTGACCGATCAGAGAGCGCACAGTGAGATTGGGAATCTACTGTGTGGCTCCTGATCGGACCGGTGACCGATCAGGGAGAAGTCTGCTTCCTTGCTGCCTTGCTCCTGATCGGTCTGGTGACCGATCAGGGAGCAAACGGTGAGTGAGTTCCCTTGCTAATCAAAGTCTTGGACCGGTCCGGTGACCGATCAGGGATCTTGGATTTGATTAAAAAAGAACTGTTCATCTGCCCTGATCGATCTGGGTGACCGATCAGGATCCATTCTGATCGGTCTGGTGACCGATCAGGCTTCACCCTGATCGGTCTGATGACCGATCAAGCGTGTATAGCTGCGAGAGCTGGGAATCCCAGCGAAGTAGTGGATCGATCTGGTGACCGATCCACACACCCTGGATCGGTCCGGTGACCGATCACTTTAATTCAAATTTCACTGTCAGACGTGGTCAGAGCGTCTGATCGTATCTGATTTGCTGATGTATGCTTCTGATATTTGATATGCTGCTTGATTTGCTGCTCTAATGCTCTGATTGAGTTTCAGGTAACAGGGGAGGATTCAAACACTCAAGGAGAAGTTAAAGAGTGCTTTCCTTGGAGCAGGTTTGTCTCTTTCTCATCTCAGGTTGCAACGGCGAGCTGCAGACTGGAGCTGAGACTGGAGCTTGACTGAGGGGAGCTCAGTGAGTCCAGAGATAGCTCAGTAGAGGCTAGCATTGGCAGATGAGTAGCTGGGAGCTACAGAGATGTTGTCACTTGTCGCCTGGCGGAGAAACAAAAAGGAACGCGAGAAGGAGAGTTTGAAAAAAAAGTGCTTCAGTCTTTGTGCTCTTGAGTTCCTGCGTTACAAGCTTGCTGTTCTTGAGTTCTTCAATCATTCTAAGCAAGCTATTGAGAAGCAATCATCATACTTGAGCGCTTGAAGGAGAAAACAAGAGGCTTGGAGTCCGACAGTGGGAAGACACGGAGCAGGGGTCTGCGTGAGATCGCCACTGGGTGGAGCTCAGGGAAGCTTGCTGTGTTTTGTCCTTGCTAAGTGTTTGAGTAAGATCCTTCTTGTTGTTGTTTCTTTGTGCTCATTCTATATCATTATTTGAAACATACTGTGGAGAGGTTTCTCCACCGAGAAGGAGGTTGCTTCATATCCGGTTTCACCGGGGCTTGATCTGCCGACGATCAAGGGATCGCCCACCTTAAGGGCACGCCAAGGAGTAGGGGCAAGTTATCCCCGAACCTTGTAAAATCTCCTTGTTAGCGATCTTGCTAATCTTGCTAGTTAGGGTTTTGGTTTTTAGTTTCTGCAAGTTTTGTTTTTCGCTGTGCTATTAATCACTTCAAGTGCAGAAATTTGATAACTCCTCAAAGAGGAAGTGATTGGCTATATTCACCCCCCCTCTCTAGCCATCTCGTTTCCAACAAGTGGTATCAGAGCAAGGGGCTCTATACACGGCTTAACAACCGAGAGTTTTCAACAAGATGGCTTTGAGAGAAGACTTCTCCACCACCCGACCTCCATTCTTTGATAGCGCCGATTTCCAATATTGGAGATCAAAAATGGAATACTACTTGAAGATGGATATCCATACGTGGTTCGCGGTGAAGGAGGGATTCATCCCTCCTAAGGATGATGAAGGCAAGGAACTCGAATCTTCGCGGTGGACTGCCGAACAAACAAGGAAAAGTGAAGTCGACGCTAAGGCGGTTGTCACTCTACAATGTGGCATGAACAAAGACCAACTCATCAAGGTTGGTCCCTTCACAAGTGCAAAAGACTTGTGGAACAAACTCATAGAGCTCCATGAAGGCACCCGAGACTCAAGGATTGCAAAGAGGGACTTGTTCCTCAATCAGCTTCAAAACCTCTCCATGAAAGAGAATGAGTCGGTAAGTGTGCTCCACAGCCGGTTCAAGGAAGTTCTTAATGGACTTCATTCAATTGATGAAAAGGTCGAGAATTGCGACCTTGTGAGGTATGTCTTGAAAGCATTTCCAAGGAATGCTTTGTGGTCATCCATGGTGGATGCCTACAAAGTATCCAAGGATTTATCTATTGTAAAATTAGATGATTTATTTTGTGAGATGGAATTGCATGAAATGGCTAACAAAGGCCCCAAGGAGAAGGAGATTGCCTTAGTTGCAGGGGACCGGATCAACAAGAAGAAGAAGGAGAAGAAGAAGGAGAAGGATCTTTCATCATCTTCATCCTCCTCCGAATCCGAGTCAAACTCGGAGGAAGATGGTAGTGGCTCCTCTTCATCCGAAATGGCGAACTTCGTGCGGAGGATGATGCGAAGAGACCGACGTTTCAAAAGGAGAGGTAACACTAGTGAATTCAAGCTTGATAAGAATAATGCATCTTGCTTTGAGTGTGGTAGGAAAGGGCATTTCAAGAATGAATGTCCGAAGCTTAAGAAGGATGAGAAACCTAAGAGAAAAGAAGAGAAATCCAAGAGGAAGAAGAAGGCTTTGAAGGCTTCATGGGATGAGTCATCCTCTAGTTCATCCGATGATGAGAAGGAGGAGAAGAGCACAAGGCAAGTGGCTCTCATGGCTCTTGGAGAGGAGAGCAGTGAAGAATCTTCAAGCTCCTCAAACGTGGCTTCATCATCTTCGGATGATGAAGAGGTAACTTCTCCCGAGCTTGAAAAATGTTATAGAGCAATTGCATGTTTAACTAGTATGCTTAAGAAATCCAAAAACAAAGTTAAAGCATTGCAATTAGAGATTGATCAATTGAAAGCTTCTAGGGATGATAACATTGATGACTTGCATGTTGAATTACTAGAAGATGAAATTAAATCTTTGAAACATGAGATTGTAAGCTTGAAATCCTCTAAGGTTGAGGAAATCAGTGATTTGCATGATAATGAGTTAGTGGAAGAAAACCAATCATTGAAGAGTGAAGTTGAGAAGCTCAAGAATATTCTTGGAAAATTCTCAGATAGCTCTAAGACCTTAGATATGATTTTAAATGCCCAAAGAGCGGTTAACAATAGGGCCGGTATTGGGTACCACCCTAAGGAACCCTCTTTTGTATCTCTCATGTCTAGAACTGACATGAGACAATCTAGGACACCCAAAATCCAAAAGAAAGTTGTCAAGGCATGGGTGCCTAAGTCATGTTTAGTTGATGTTTTAGGTCCCATGGTTTGGGTACCTAAGACCTCTATTTTTCGAATTGTGTAGGTTATGATTGAGGGGGAGCATCTATCAACTTGGTTCGTTGATAGTGGATGCTCCAAACACATGACCGGGGATAGATCATTGTTTACCACATTTCACAAGAAGAGTAGAGGTAATGTATCATTTGGTAACAATGGTAGCCTTAAGGTCATAGGAATAGGAGACATTCAAATATCCGAATGTCTTAGAATCTCAAATGTCCTTCTAGTCAAGGGGATGAAGTTTAATCTCCTAAGTGTCAGTCAATTGTGTGACACGGGTTACACAATTGACTTCCAACCAAGTCAATGTCTAGTTAGACAAAATGACACCTTGGACACGGTACTAGTAGGAGCAAGAGTAGACAATATTTATCAAGTTTCCTTTAAAAGTGCTACTAATGCTCTTGCTAAGTGTTTCATGTCAAAAGAAGAAGAGTCCACACTTTGGCACCGGAGGCTAGCACATGTTAACATAAAGAACATCCGGAAGTTGGCCAACAAGGGACTAGTTCGAGGCCTACCAAGCATCAAGTATGAAAAAGATAAATTATGTGATGCGTGTCAAATGGGTAAGCAAACTAAATCTGCACATAAAGGTAAAAGCGCTATAAGTACTTCCAATGCATTGGATTTACTTCACATGGATCTATTTGATTGTAGTACCATCATATCATTGAGTGGGAGTAGATATTGCTTTGTTATCATTGATGATTTCACTAGATACACATAGACTTACTTTTTAAAACATAAGGACCAAACCTTAGATATCTTTATTTCTTTTTGTAGAAGAGTTGAAAATGAAAAATCATTAACAATTAAGACAATAAGAAGTGATCATGGAGGTGAATTTCAAAACCAAAGGTTTCTAAAATTTTGTCAAGATAAGGGTTATAGACATGAGTTCTCTACTCCTAGAACACCACAACAAAATGGTGTTGTAGAGAGGAAGAACCGTGTTCTTCAAGAGGCTGCACGAAGCATGCTTAATGAGTACTCACTCCCGAGTTACTTATGGGCTGAAGCTGTAAATACAGCTTGCTATGTGCAAAATCGAGTTCTCATCCATAGATTTTTAGGAAAGACTCCCCATGAACTCTGGTTTGGGAAACCACCTACGGTTAAACATCTTAGGGTGTTTGGTTGTAAGGTGTTTGTCCTAAACACCAAGGATCACCTTGGAAAGTTCACGGCAAAGGCTGATGAAGGGATACTAGTCGGGTACTCCCTCGTTAGTAAAGCCTACCGAGTCTACAACAAGAAAACTAGATTAGTTGAAGAGTCTTATGATGTGGTCTTTGAAGAAATTCCCAAATCAATTGACCAATCAGAAAATGTAGAAGGAGTTCAACTCGAGCTAAGGAGACTTAGTTTGAATGAAATTCCAAGTGTTGTCGATGGTGATGAGTCTGATGACGGTGAGCCTAGACAACCCATTGATCAGCCGAATCCTGAGGCTGAACTTTTGTCTAGTGAACCCATTCAAGAAGCACCTCCAACACCAAGACAAACTAGATTAGCCTCTAGTCATCCCCAAGACCAAATTGTTGGAGACATCCATCAAGGGGTTAGGACTAGATCATTCTTTCGGAATGAGGCTAATGAAGTTGCTCTAATTTCAGAAATTGAACCTAGAAAAATTGATGAAGCATTAAATGATCCCGATTGGATTATAGCGATGCAAGATGAATTAGGTCAATTTGAGAGGAGTCAGGTTTGGGACTTAGTCCCTAGGCCTAAGAAGACCACCATTATTGGAACCAAATGGGTCTTCAAAAACAAATTAAACCACAAGGGAGAAATCATTAGAAACAAGGCACGCTTGGTAGCCAAGGGCTACAGTCAAGTTGAAGGCCTTGATTATGATGAGACTTATGCTCCCGTGGCACGATTAGAGTCCATCCGATTGATGCTTGCATTTGCAGCACACCGTGGCTTCAAATTATTTCAAATGGACGTCAAATCGGCCTTTTTAAATGGTTTGATTAAGGAAGAGATCTATGTCGAACAACCTCCGGGGTTTGAGAGTACCGAATATCCAAACCACGTGTTCAAGCTCAAAAAGGCACTCTATGGCCTTAAACAAGCACCCCGGGCTTGGTATGAGCGGTTGTCGACATTTCTGATTGAAAATGGTTTCATTAGAGGTCAAATAGACCCTACACTATTTCTACGAAGAGATGGTGACAATATATTTGTAGCCCAAGTATATGTCGATGACATAATTTGTGGCTCAAACAACAAGGGCTATTTACGTGAATTTATCGGACACATGGAGAGTGAGTTTGAAATGAGTCTAGTGGGAGAGTTGACCTTCTTCCTTGGATTAGAAATCAAGCAAACTCGCGATGGTATCCATGTGCACCAATCAAAGTATACACATGAAATGCTTCGAAAATTCAATATGAGTGATTCGAAAGAGGTAACCACTCCCATGGCTACAAACACAAGATTAGACAATGATGAGAGTGGTAAACCCGTTGATCTAACTCAATATCGAAGCATGATAGGTAGTTTGCTATACCTCACAGCTAGTCGACCAGATATACTATTTGCTGTAGGTATGTGCGCTAAGTATCAAGTCTGTGCCAAGGAATCTCATCTAATTGCTGTTAAGCGAATTTTGAGATATCTCAAGGGTATAATTGGTGTAGGTCTTTGGTATTCCCGTACCGAATCTTTTGATTTGATGGGCTATACGGATTCCGACTACGCTGGATGTAAGTTGGACCGAAAGAGCACTAGTGGGGGCTGCCAATTCTTAGGATCGTCCTTAGTAAGTTGGTCGAGTCGGAAGCAACATTGTGTTGCTCTTTCCACTACCGAGGCAGAATATATCATCATGGGAGAGAGTATATCACAATTGTTGTGGATGATTCACACCTTAGAGGACTATGGATTGAGTTACAAGGGTGTGCAAGTGTTATGTGATAACATTAGCACAATTAACTTAACCAAGAATTCGGTCCATCATTCTAGGACAAAACATATTGAAGTAAGACACCACTTCATTAGGGATCATGTAGCTAGGGGGAACATCATACTCTCACATGTGGAGTCAAAGTCAAACCTAGCTGACATTCTCACTAAACCACTCCCCGAAAGTGAATTTAGTTTCCTAAGACGGGAATTGGGAATGTGTCGCGTTTCATGATGTTTGAATTGTGGTCAAAACCCTTCATGATGATTTCGGAATTTTTGGGAACAATAGGGTAACTTTGGGAACATCTCACACAAACTATAAGGGTTACCAAAATGTTTTTGTTTGCTAGATATGGGGTGAGATGTTAGGTTCAACTCAATTTCTCAATATGTCATTGCATCACTTGAGAGATTAAGTTGACGAGATAATAATCATGGTGGTGACCAAGTATGGGGAAAACCATTGCATAACATATGTGTATATGGCTCCATGATCATACTTGGACATTCCAATCAAGGCAACTTGATTGGAAACTTGAAGTTGGAGTAAAAACTTGTTTGAATTTGCTTGATTGATTGATGGTTGAGTTTGACTCCATTAAGATGGATCAAAGTGTTTGTTGAACCTATAAGGACTTTTGATTCTTGTTCAGGGATCAATTTTAGTCAGAAAATCATGTCTAAGTTCGACAAAGTTCATCAGATTTCTTTTGAAAATTTCAGAAGTTCTGAAACTGAACATTTCAGTTCGTATCAGGAACCCTGATCGGTCACCGGACCGATTAGGCATCGGGCTGATCGGTCCCTGGACCGATCAGACCCCTTCCTGTGGTGTTCGGTCCACAGACCGATCTGCGAGGCAAGCCGTGATCTCCCGAAATTTGACTTAAGTGTTCTGAGCTAGCCTGGATCGGTCTCCCGACCGATTTGGCACCCTGTGGGGATCGGTCCACAGACCGATCAGGGAGCTCAGAGTTTTCTCTCCGGACCCTATTGATCAAATCCTGATCGGTCACCCGACCGATCAGGAGCGCGTCTGATCAGTCATCCGACCGATCAGGACCTTTCCAGTCCGATCAGGCTGTATCCTGATCGGTCGCGACGCGATCAGATCGAACGGTGATCCGATCAACCACATTAAATTTTGGTTGGTGGACCGATCCACCAACCGATTAACTCTCTCCAAACCTTCGTTTTCCCGAACCCTAGCGCCGAAACACTCTGCGAGCGAGCGAGCGAGTCCTTGCGTCTTCCTCCCTCACGCGCGTGCGAGCTCTTCTGCGAAGGCTTCTACAGGCGCTTTCTCCTTCTCTATCGCAAACTTCAATGGCGCCTAAGTAAGATTTGATTTCAGTTTTCCTTTCACAACAACTCTTAGAATATATGTTTGTGAAGCTAACCATGTTTTTGTTCTTGTTCTTGCTGTGATGTCTTTCTCATTTTATATCTATCTTTTGATTGGGTCTCATCTCATGATCAACTGTTGTGCTTCAATCTATGTGTCATGATCAATTCAAACCTCCTTAGGAAATCTGCTAAGGGAAAAGAGGTTTTCGAGGACAATTCAAGGGGGAAAACTCCTTTGTTATATACACCTCCTCCGAGGCCTCCATCTCCCCCGCATCCTAGATTTCAAAACATTCTCTATGCCCTAGACTTTCATTGGCACAACTTCGAACTAATGTCATGTCGATCAGTGGACCAAACTTTTGTTTATGAACATTGTCCTACGGTAAAAGGAATCATTGAGTACTATGGGCTTCAAAACATCCTTTTCTTAGAAAGGCCGATCAATGTTGACTTGGTCTCTGAATTCTACAATAATCTAGCCAATGGGGAGGGCACGGGGTGGCGGACCCGTGTCACCGGTGTCGATCTTGACTTTACCCTATCATCCTTCACTATATTTCTAGGTTGTCGTCGCTCCAAGAATGATTTCTCACTTTATCCATATCTTCCTGTTCCTCTTCCTGTTCCCTTTACTAGAGTTACTCCTAACTCCATATATGAGCATTTTCTAGGCCACCCCAGGCCACGGGGTTCTGGTGCGGACATCTATAACTTTCCCACATTTCCTGCTCTTCATCTATCTCCCATTGACTATATTCTGTTTCAAATTATCGCAAATTGTCTTCTTCCAACTACGTCCAAGCATCTTGATGCGATCCATTCATCTCACTGCCTGATGCTTTACGAGATGCATCTGCAGCTCGATTTTGACATAGCACCGTCCATCTATTCCTCCATCATTGTTCATGGTCAGAGGTCTGGTCAGACGATCTACATGCCATTCGGCCATATCATCACTGCCTGGCTGGAGTCGGTTGGCATCGACGTCTCACAGGGTCAACTCGTGCCGATGAATCGACAAGACTGTCGCCTGGATCGTCGTATGCTTGCTCAGTCCAGCATTGGTCTCGGGACCGAGGGGCTACAGTGGAAGGATCAAGACCAAGTGGGGGAGCTGCCGCTAGCGGTTCATGCCGAGGGTGCACCAGCTGTTGCTGCTGATGATGCCACGATGGACGACCTTATGCGCGATGACGACCCTCCTACTGACACTTGAGCTCGGATATCTGCTGTTTTATCATGATCTGCGTATTTGACTATGATGCTTAGGGCTGTATGCCCTGTGACTTGATTGTTGTGACCTTGAGTCACACATATTTTGCTACTTGTCTGGATGTTTTCATGTCTTGACCTAGATATTTTTACCTGCCATGCTTATCTACTATTGTTGATGCCATGTTGTTTATGTATATGTTATCTGCATGATTGTTCGATATTTATGCTTACATTGCCATGTCTAGTTGATACTTATGAATATTATGGCATGCTTTGGGAGTCTATATTTCATACTCATATGATGCATGTGATTGCTATGTCTTGCTATACTTTTTCACATGTGTTCGTATGATCATTCCACAAACTATCACATTTTTAATGAGTTGGGATACCTCTAGGATTGAGGGGGAGTTCATCTTAATCTTGACAGTCCCTCTTGTCCCTTTTCGGTGTTCGACAAAGGGGGAGAGTGTGGATTGGTTAAGTTTAGCATGATCATGTTGTAGGGGGAGGATCTGGATTCCCCTATGATTCTAAAGTTGGAATATTGATTGAGAATCCCTAAACTTAAAATCGGGTTGTCAAACAATAAAAAGGGGGAGATTGTTGATGCAGTCTGGCCCTGATTGTTGTTTTGGTGTTGACAACGATTTTAGTTTAGGAGGATGATTATGATAATTATGATTAAGTCCTGATCGAGGATTAGGCATGATATGGAAAATCCTAACCTGGGAGGTTAGGTGTGATGATTATGATGATGATTAAGTCCTGATCGAGGATTAGGCATGATATGGAAAATCCTAGCTTGGAGGGCTAGGTGTTGGAAAATCCTAACCTGGGAGGTTAGGTGTGGAAAATCCTAGCTTGGAGGGCTAGGTGTTGGAAAAGTCCTAATTCGGAAGGGTTGGGTGAAAAGTCCTAGCTTGGAGGGCTAGGTGAAAAGTCCTAACTTGGAGGGTTAGGTGCATATTCCCATCCTGGAGAATTAGGTGAAAAAGTCCTGGCTTGGAGGGTCAGGTGCCTAGCTTGGAGGGCTAGGTTGGATGATGTTCTAACTCGGAAGAGTTGGGTGAAAAGTCCTAGCTTGGAGGGCTAGGTGAAAAGTCCTAGCTTGGAGGGCTAGGTGAAAAGTCCTAACTTGGAGGGTTAGGTGCAAATTCCCAACTTGGAGAGTTAGATGGTAAAATCCTTAGCTTGGAGGGCTAAGGTGGATGAATTCCTAGCTTGGAGGGCTAGGGCTGAGTCACTGGATCGGTCTGGTGACCGATCAGGGACGTTGGCACGCTGCTCCTTAGTGGATCGGTTTGGCGACCGATCCAGCTATGTCTGATCGGACTGGTGACCGATCAGGGAGCGCACAGTGAGATTGGGAATCTACTGTGTGGCTCCTGATCGGACCGGTGACCGATCAGGGAGCAGCCTGCTTCCTTGCTGCCTTGCTCCTGATCGGTCTGGTGACCGATCAGGGAGCAAACGGTGAGTGAGTTCCCTTGCTAATCAAAATCTTGGATCGGTCCGGTGACCGATCAGGAATCTTGGATTTGATTAAAAAAGAACTGTTCATCTGCCCTGATCGATCTGGGTGACCGATCAGGATCCATTCTGATCGGTCTGGTGACCGATCAGGCTTCACCCTGATCGGTCTGGTGACCGATCAGGCGTGTATAGCTGCGAGAGCTGGGAATCCCAGCGAAGCAGTGGATCGATCTGGTGACCGATCCACACACCCTGGATCGGTCCGGTGACCGATCACTTTAATTCAAATTTCACTGTCAGACGTGGTCAGAGTGTCTGATCGTATCTGATTTGCTGATGTATTCTTCTGATATTTGATATGCTGCTTGATTTGCTGCTCTAATGCTCTGATTGAGTTTCAGGTAACAGGGGAGGATTCAAACACTCAAGGAGAAGTTAAAGAGTGCTTTCCTTGGAGCAGGTTTGTCTCTTTCTCATCTCAAGTTGCAACGGCGAGCTGCAGACTGGAGCTGAGACTGGAGCTTGACTGAGGGGAGCTCAGTGAGTCCAGAGATAGCTCAGTAGAGGCTAGCGTTGGCAGATGAGTAGCTGGGAGCTACAGAGATGTTGTCACTTGTCGCCTAGCGGAGAAACAAAAAGGAACGCGAGAAGGAGAGTTTGAAAAAAAAGTGCTTCAGTCTTTGTGCTCTTGAGTTCCTGCGTTACAAGCTTGCTGTTCTTGAGTTCTTCAATCATTCTAAGCAAGCTATTGAGAAGCAATCATCATACTTGAGCGCTTGAAGGAGAAAACAAGAGGCTTGGAGTCCGACAGTGGGAAGACACGGAGCAGGGGTCTGCGTGAGATCGCCACTGGGTGGAGCTCAGGGAAGCTTGCTGTGTTTTGTCCTTGCTAAGTGTTTGAGTAAGATCCTTCTTGTTGTTGTTTCTTTGTGCTCATTCTATATCATTGTTTGAAACATACTGTGGAGAGGTTTCTCCACCGAGAAGGAGGTTGCTTCATATCCGGTTTCACCGGGGCTTGATCTGCCGACGATCAAGGGATCGCCCACCTTAAGGGCACGCCAAGGAGTAGGGGCAAGTTATCCCCGAACCTTGTAAAATCTCCTTGTTAGCGATCTTGCTAATCTTGCTAGTTAGGGTTTTGGTTTTTAGTTTCTGCAAGTTTTGTTTTCCGCTGTGCTATTAATCACTTCAAGTGCAGAAATTTGATAACTCCTCAAAGAGGAAGTGATTGGCTATATTCACCCCCCCTTTCTAGCCATCTCGTTTCCAACATTTACCTTTTGCCAACTGGCTCCTCCGGTTGGACTTTTGCCCAGCAGCCCTTCGCCGGGTCTTTAATTCCTGGCAATCCTTCGCCAGGTGCCTAGCAGCCCTTCGCTAGGACTTTGTTTCCTGGCAGTCCTTCGCCAGGTGCCTAGCAGCCCTTCGCTAGGACTTTGTTTCCTGCACACTTAATGAGCACATTAGATAAAAATAACCTCTTAACTTTTGAACCCTTTGTCATTATCAAAATCCAGGTTTGACTTAGGTACTACCTGCACCAACAATATCTCCTGAATTAGATAAATTCTATAGAACAATAGCTTGCTTGACAAACATGCTTAAGAAATCTAAGGCCAAAGTTAAATCTTTAAAATTGGAAGTAGAAAAATTGAAAACCTCTAAGGATGAGGTAATTGACGTTATGCATGATGAGTCCCTTGAAAATGAAAATAAGACTTTGAGGAGGGAAATTGAAAATCTCAAGACTATTCTTGAGAAATTCTCAATCGGCTCAAAAACCTTAGATATGGTTCTTAACTCCCAAAGGGTGGTTTACAAAAAGGCCGGTATAGGTTACCGACCTAAAGAACTGAGCTTTGAATCATTAATGTCAAGAACCCAATTTAGATCATCAAATGATTCTAGGGTTCAAAAAGTTAGAAAGAAATTGACTAAGGCATCGGTGCCTAAGTCCCTCATTGTTGATGCATTAGGTGTTGATGCAGTCTGACCCTGATTGTTGTTTTGGTGTTGACACCGATTTTAGTTTAGGTTGATGAGATGATTGGGATTAAGTCCAGGTCGGGGACTAGGCACGGAGTTGGATGAAACTCTGGCTTGAAGGGCCAGGTCCTAGCTTGAGGTTGGATGAAACCCTGGCTTGGAGGGCTAGGTCCTAGCATGGGAAGATAGGTTGACTGAAACCCTGGATTGGAGGGCCAGGTCCTAGCTTGAGAAGTTAGGATGGATGAAACCCTGGATTGGAGGGCCAGGTCCTAGCTTGGGAAGCTAGGATGGATAAAACCCTGGCTTGGAGGGCCAGGTCCTAGCTTGAGAAGCTAGGTTGGATGAAACCCTGGCTTGGAGAGCCAGGTCCTAGCTTGGGAAGCTAGGTTGGATGAAATCCTGGCTTGGAGGGTCAGGTCCTAGCTTGAGAAGCTAGGTTGGATGAAACCCTGGCTTGGAGGGCCAGGTCCTAGATTGTGAAGTTAGGTTGGATGAAACCCTAGCATGTGAAGCAAGGTCCTAGCTTGGGAAGCTAGGTTGGATGAAATCCTGGTGAGTGAAGCCAGGTTATAGCTTGGAGGGCTAGGTTGAAGTCCCGGTGAGTGAAACTGGGCACGGAGTCTTGGTCCGGGGGACTAAGAATGAGTCAGAGAAGGGTTGGAAGCTTGTTCTCGTGACTTAGAGTGGATTTGACCTTGCTTGGATCGGTCTAGTGACCGATCAGGGAAGTTGGTACGGAGTTCCCTCGTGGATCGGTCTGGTGACCGATCCAGTGATGTCTGATCGGTCTGGTGACCGATCAGGGAGCATACAGTGACTTGGTTAGGCTACTGATCGTCTCCTGATCGGTCTTGTGACCGATCAGGGAGACTATTCAGATCATTCTGGTGAACGATCAAGTGTCGTGAGCTTCTTACTATAACCGATCAGGCTAGAGCCTGATCGGTCGGAGAGTGGCCTGATCGGTCACCAGTCCGATTAGGCCACACCCTGATCGGTCTGGTGACCGATCAGGTGGTTTGGACTACAAAGCTGGAAATCACTCCGAGAAGGGGTGGATCGGTCTGGTGACTGATCCACGACTTGGGATCGGTCTGGTGATCGATCACAAAGAAGTCACAATTTCTGATTTCTCAGTGGGGACCGATCAGGCTGGAGCCTGATCGGTCTGGACCCATCCTGATCGGTCTAGTGACCGATCTGGAGTCCCTCTGATCGGTCCGGTGACCGATCAGTAGTTGACAGCATTAATTCAAATCCGCTGTCAGACATCTGATTGCGTTCTGATTTCCTACTGATATCTGTTTTGAGTCTTCTGATATTTGATCCTCTGCTGATTTACTGGTCTAATGAGCTGCTAAGTGTGCAAGTAACTCAGGTTTACTCAAGGGGAGTCAAACGGAGGCTTTTGCTACAGCAGGTTTGGCTGTTTCCCGTCTGTAGGGAATAATGTCTTCTGGCGCGAGCTGCAATGACTGAGAAGTTGATGACCTGGGGCCTAGGGCTCGACTGGAGGGGATTCAGTGAGTCCAGAGGAGGTCAGGGGTAGCTGGGTCATTGCAGGTGAGCAGCTGGTGAGCTGTAGGGCAGCTAGTGACCTGGCGATGGTAAGCAGGTTAAGCTGCGAAGTGGAGAATGAGCTGATACACATCTCATCGATCAACAAGCTGCTTCTCCAACTCTTGAGCATTCAACACTTTGAAGCGATCTCTTGCAAAGCAGCAACCTTGAGTTTGTGGAGGAAGTTACGTGTGGATCAGCAAGCAAACAAAGAGCTGGGAGCTCTTGTGTTGGTGGTGTTGTGCTCGGTGATCTGTTCTCCGATTCTCATCCTTATGCTTTGTTAGCAATATGTAAGATCTTCCTTGTTGTCTCTGTGGTTAATTCCTGATACTTTTGAGACTATTTGTGTGGAGAGGTTTCTCCACCGAGAAGGAGGATTTGATATCCGGATTTTCGGGGCTTGATCTGTTGACGATCAATGGATCGCCCACCTCACGGCCACGCCACGGAGTAGGGGCAAGTTATCCCCGAACCTTGTAAATCCTCTTTGTTAGTGTTTTGAGCTTGTGCTTAGGTTAGGGTTTTAGTTTCTGCAATACTCTGTTTTGTATTTGTCTTCCGCTGCTACTAACCCTAACTACAGAAAACCTAAAAGTTCAAGAAGTTTGTGTCTGGCTACATTCACCCCCCCTCCTCCTCTAACCATCCAAGCACCAACAAGTGGTATCAGAGCTTGGGGCTCTATTCAAGCGGCTTAACATCCGAGAGCTATCAACAATGACATTGAGAGAAGGATTTTGCACCACTCGACCTCCCTTCTTTGATGGTTCAGATTTTCAATATTGGAGGTCTCGCATGGAGTACTACCTCAAGACCGACATAGGTATGTAGTTCTCGGTGAAGGAAGGCTTCACCCCTCCAAGAGATGTGGAGGGAAAAGAGTTAGAGTCTTCACGGTGGTCGGCTTAGCAAACCCGAAAAGGAGAAGCCGATGCGAAGGCGGTGATGACCTTGAAATGTGGAATGAACAAAGACCAACTAATCAAGGTTGGTCCCTTTACAAGCGCAAAGGATTTATGGAACAAGCTCATCGAGCTTCATCTGGGTACCCGAGACTCAAGAATAACCAAGAGGGACTTGTTCCTCAATCAACTACAAAACCTCTCCATGAAGGAGAGTGAATCGGTAAGCGAACTTCATAGTAGATTCAAAGAAGTTCTCAACGGTCTCCACTCCATTGACGAAAAGGTCGAGAACCGCGACCTTATGAGGTATGTGTTAAAAGCTTTTCCAAGGAATGCCTTGTGGTCATCCATGCTGGATGCCTATAAGGTTTCTAAGGACTTATCAATTGTTAAATTGGATGATTTATTTTGTGAAATGGAGCTTCATGAAATGGCTAACAAAGGCCCCAAGGAGAAGGGGATTGCTCTTGTAGCAGGAGAAAAGACCAAGAAGAAGGAGAAGAAGAAGGAGAAGGAAGTCTCTTCATCTTCATCTTCATCCGAGTCCGAGTCCGAGGAGGATGGCAGCGGGTCTTCTTTCTCTGAGATGGCCAACTTTGTTAAAAGAATGATGAGGAAGAGCCGGCGCTTCAAGGGTAAAGGTAACCCTAGTGAAGTTAAAATTGATAAGTCTAATGTTACTTGTTATGAGTGTAGCAAGAAAGGGCACTTCAAGAAAGACTGCCCAAAACTCAAGAAGAAAGAGGAGAAATCAAAGAAGAAGAAGAAGACCTTGAAGGCCACATGGGATGAATCGTCCTCTAGTTCATCTGAAGAAGAGAAGGAGGAGAAGAGTACTCGCCATGTAGCACTCATGGCTATTGAAGATCAAGAAAGCAGTGATGAATCCACGGACTCCTCAAACGCGGCTTCATCATCTTCGGATGATGAAGAGGTAATCTCTCCCGAATTAGATAAATGTTATAGAACCACTGCATGTTTAACCAAATTTGTTGAAAAAGTCAAAAGGAAAAGTTAAATCATTGAAAGTAGAAGTTGAACAATTGAAATCCTCTATGAATGAGGATGTAGATGATTTGCATGTAGAGATGTTAGAAGATGAGAACAAGTCTTTGAAGACTGAGGTTGAGAGACTCAAGAGTGTTCTTGAGAAGTTCTCAACTAGCTCTAAGACTTTAGATATGATTTTGAATGCACAAAGGGCGGTTTACAACAAGGCCGGTATTGGTTATCGACCTAAAGAACCATCATTTGTCTCCTTGATGTCTAGGACTGATGTTAGACCACTTAAGACTCCTAGGGTTCAAAAGAAAGTGGTCAAGGCATGGGTGCCTAAGTCTTGCATTGTAGGTGCTTTAGGTCTCAAGATTTGGGTACCTAAATCTTCTATTTTTCGTATTGTGTAGGTCATGATTGAGGGGGAGCATCTATCAACTTGGTTCGTTGATAGTGGGTGCTCCAAACATATGACCGGTGATAGATCCTTATTCACTACCCTTCATAGAAAAAGTAGAGGTAATGTTTCCTTTGGTAACAATGGTAGTCTTAAGGTTGTAGGAGTAAGAGACATTCAAATATCCGAATGTCTTAGGATTAAGAATGTCCTTCTAGTCAAGGGGATGACATTTAATCTCCTAAGTGTCAGTCAATTGTGTGATGTGGGTTTCACAATTGATTTTCAATCAAGTCAATGTCTAATTAGACAACATGACACATTTGACACGGTACTAGTAGGCACAAGAGTAGACAACATTTATCAAGTTTCTTTTAAAAGTGCTACTAATGCTTTTGTTAAGTGTTTCATGTCAAGAGAAGATGAATCTAACCTTTGGCACCGGAGACTAGCACACGTGAACATGGAGAATATCCGAAAATTGGCCAACAAGGGACTAGTTCATGGCTAACCAAGCATCAAGTATGAAAAGGATAAGCTTTATGATGCATGTCAAATGGGTAAGCAAAAAAAATCTGCACATAAATGTAAAAGCGCTGTAAGTACATCTACCACTTTAGATTTACTTCACATGGACTTGTTTGATTGTAGCACCATTATATCTTTGAATGGTAGTAGATATTATTTTGTGATCATTGATGATTTTGTTAAAATATTGAAAATTTAAGGGACCAGAATGCAAAGTTGCCTAATCTTAAGGGCCTATGTCGGATATGTAAAAAAAAAATTAAAGGGGCTAATCGCAAAATGACACACATATATATCTTCCTTTTTCCTTTTCCGAGTGCCTGCCTTTTCCCTTTACCTCCGCCCGTTGCCCTAGAACGCAACCGAACCGACGCCGCACCGCTCCCCATCGGCGTTCCCCCTCCTTCGCACGAAGCCGATTGACTCGATTCTAGCGAACACACACAAGCCTTGTTTCCCAGCCTCTTCTCCTCTCCGTCTGTAGCTTCGGCCGAAGACCCTCGCACGATCTTCTCTTCTCCTTGGGCATTGGTCGATGTTGGTGTCGAGTAGGCAGCCGCGTGCGACGACTGTCACGGCAACACTCCATTGGGGTTCTTGATCACCGGAGCTGGAGACAAGGGACCAGTCTCATGCGATTGAAGCGCTCAGCGGTGGTTCTTCGCGATTATTCGCATGTGAAGGACAAGGCGATTGGCTGCGGTTGATCTTGAGGTAAGACTCCTTCGATTGGTGTTTCAGCTTCTACCGAGGGGTTCTTGTTGATGAGTGTGTATTGATCTACCGTGAGTTGTGATTTTGATCTTCGAGTTGTTGGTGATGTAGTTCCTAGATCGATTTTGGATCAAGGAAACCTAAGCGCTGATCAACAGGGCGATCGGTGATCTTGTGGTTGATTTTCGTTGGTTAAGATCATTTGGTGTATACCGAGCAGAGCTCTTGCGTTCATCTGAGGTAAGCACTACTTGCTTTTGGTGATCAGGTTGGATGATGGTTTGATTCGAGTATTGGAATTTCAGTCTCTGTTTGGATTGGATCTTAGAATCCTAGGTCTTTGATTAGGGTTGTTATTGTTTCTAGTTATTCTGATTAATTTCTGTTCATGGCTCTGTTTTAACATGGTTTTGTTTGGTGATCGATTAGATCTGGTTGGAGGATGTCGTGAGCTGTGATTTGTGTAAGTTGGTGTTTCAGTTCTTCTAGGTTATTCGGATCTGTTTTGTAGTTAGGTGATCTCTGCCAAATTAGTATTTGATCACAGGATGTTTATTGTCTTTGGTTTGAATTTGATCATGAATGGGATGATTTGAGTTTGGATTAAAGATTTCTACTGCTTTGTTAAGGTTCTGGTTTCATCCTGTTCTTGAGCTTACTGTGGGCCAGTGAGGTTGGGTGATTTGTGGCAGCGAGATCATGGTTAGGGATTGATTCTAGTTTTGCTTGCATGTAACTTAGCTAATTTAATAATAGTATAATTAGCTAAGTTATATTTTTATGCAGGGCATTGATTTGATCCATTCGTCGCGGCTATTATTTTGGACGGGGGGTCTTGACGCCTGGGCTTCTTCATATCGAGGCGGGTACCTCTGACTTATCTTTTAGATTAGTCCTAGCTGATATGCTTGATATGCTATGTTTAGCGGTAGGGTAATGTATTATTTTATACCTGCTCTACCTTTGCTGATACTGTTTATGATATACCTGACAAGTTATACATATACCTTTAGGACCTAGGCTATGGTGCATTATCCATGATCCTTGCATATCATGTTGATATAGGTGGACTAGATAGTGGATGCTGTTTGACCAGAGTCATGCATCATTGTGCACTGTGCATCACTGTCGATCAGGGGCCCCTTATGGGTGAGTCAGGTCGACAGTCATACTGACCTATCCATATGACCACTCATGGGTTAGTGGTTGACGGAGTATGGGTAGTGTGCTCTGTGCTGCTCCGCTCATGCACTCATGGGTTAGTGAATCGGAGCGTGGTAGCAGGCAGATGTCCCTCCTTGAGTAGTCCATATACCAGGAGATGAGAGAGAGAAGTCTCTCCCCCATTTATATACATGGGGTAGGTGTTAACACTCAGATAGTGATATCCTCCAGAGATGGCCTGGGGCGGTTAGTGATATAGCCAGGATAGGTGATGGCCTGGGGCTGATAGAGATATCGCCAGGATAGGTCTTAGCCTGGGGCTATTAGTGATATAGCCAGGATAGGTGATGGCCTGGGGCTGATAGAGATATCGCCAGGATAGGTCTTAGCCTGGGGCTATTAGTGATATAGCCAGGATAGGTGATGGCCTGGGGCTGATAGAGATATCGCCAGGATAGGTCTTAGCCTGGGGCTATTAATGATATCGCCAGGATAGGTCATGGAGTAGGGGTGTTACACCGACAGCATACCGTCTACTCGGTTGCTCAGGATTAGCAGCGGCAGAGTACGGACGGCAGTCACAGCTCTACGCAGGAGGGTGGCCTCCGCTCAGCTTCCTCCCGTACGTAGCTGACGATGTCCGACCGGCGACAGAAGTGACCATGTCATTGCACCATGTGCATACGAATCTTTTGCACTTGCCCGTGTTCGTTATACTTGGATGCTGCATATGATTGACATGTACATACAGGAGACCCTTATGTCAGTTTCGACGACTCAGCTAGATTGGTATGGTATTTCTATTCCTATTCCAGTTATGTCTACCACTGTATGTACCTGTGTTAATTCGATAACCTGTTACTCTATTGCTAGCTAGACTATCTTGTATATCTGATGAGATATTCGCTGAGTATTGTTACTCACCCCGTTAGCTCCCTGTTTTTATTTCAGGATGATTGTCTGGAGTGCTCGACAGCCTGTCCCAGTTCGCGTATTTCTTCGAGATGACTCTGGGATGTTTCTTTTACTTTGTAGTGGTACTTGTTGGTACCCATTCTCTGTTCTTTTACTTTATTTTTTTCCGCTGCTGTATTCATGTTTGGTCGTGTCCTTTTATACGACGGTATAGTTGTACTTTTGTGAGCCATGGAGGCCTTGTGCTTTGTGTTTGTCGTAAGTCGTACCGGTACGCAGCTTTCATCGCCGTCTCGCTTTTGTTGATTGCAGATAGTTGTTCCAGCCCTATAGGCTGTGGTACAATTATCTGAGGTGGTCGTAGAGGTTAGGTTTCTGAATTGTCCGTCGGACGAGGGAGTGGCAGTCCGGTCGGTATCGGACGGGCAGCTCCTCGGGGCGTGACAATTTTTGGTATCAGAGCCAGGTTCTCGAGATACCTTGTGGTCTTGTGGGTGTTTGTTCGGATTTTATGCCGAAGTCGTTTCTCGATGGACGTGATTGGGACATGGCGGCGACGGGACTCCTCCAGACGACACGAGGTATATGACAAGTCTTAATTACCTCTTTTGTATCTACTCTCTATTGTAGTATTAGACATTCGACATTCCTTATTTTGATGGGATTGTATATCGACTTATATTCTTGACCGGTAGGTACTCGTAGATATGTTTTGGGCTGGAAGACATGTAGTCGATCCATTTTATTTGCGACCATGTTGGGAGTCGATTATAGGTGACTGGTTGACATGTTGCCGACTCGTCTAGGATGCAGAGAATGTTGATTCTCGAGTAGCACCGATATATGGTCGGAAGACGAGGGTCGAACTTGTCAATAACCTATCGGAGGTTAATGAATTCAAGTTATAGAATTCCTGTCCCATACCAGTTGTATACTAGTATCAGTTATCGATTGTGTGAGACATGGAGACTCCATATCGATACAGTGATGATTTCTCCTATATCAGGGAGTTTTCGACTTCTGGTTCGCTCGTGCTGAGTTAGGTGACCTAGAGGGTACGAGTGAGTACATGACCTGCATTGATGCAGGAAGGGTAGTACTAGCTAAATACTATAACTGATAGTAAAAGATCGATATAGCTGGAAAATGAGTATGACTTTCATAGATATATATCTTGGTGGTATTTTGGTGTATATCATAGTAGATATATATCTCTTGAGTATCGCTTATACTTTTGTATACTCTACCTTGGATAGGTTGGATGGATATTTCCCGAGAGAGATTGGATATCGATTCCCATAATGTTAGGGTGCGTATTCATTGACTTGGAGGTAGCTCGATTGACACCTAGTCAAGCTTTTTTTCAAATCACCACTATGGTCAAGGTTGATTAAGGAGATGATCGGATGACACGTTGTGAATTCGATTGTATAGTGGAGAATATTGATTCTTTAATGGTATCGACTGATGAGTTGGGAAGCTAGGGTTACATCGGACGACAACCTATTGGAGCTGGCGTATCGTAGTTGGCTCGACCGACATAGGATCGATCCACTTTAACTCCTGGAGCTTTGGGCGGTTAAGGTTATTTATTTCCGTACAAATATCCTAGATGGCATGTTTTGAGGACATGACCTGTTGGATGCAGCAGAGATGATATTCACTGGTTATCATTTCAGTAGATAGGGGATAGATATATCCTGTTCTGTGAGACTTTTTGAGCTCGGATTCATTATACTTGGTTAGATAACCGAAATAGTACAGTCAAATGTGACTTGTACCGATCCGGAGGAGTATAGAGCTAGTTGCTTGACACTTACGGGATTATTGCTCGTACTTGGTTTGGATAACCAAGAAGGTACCTTTGGACTTCTGATTTGTGCAGCGATGCAAATCACTTACGAGACTGAGTTACCTTTATGTGAAGACACTAAGGACGGTACTCAGAAAACAAATAATTACTTTTCGATTACTTTGGGATACTCCTAAAAGATGGTGTGTCTCTATCGCCTTTTGGAGCGGAGTTGGAGTATATCGGGTTACGAGACGACGGTTAGTCGACTGATCTGACGCTGTTCTAGCCTATGAGGTATCATGACTCATAGACAGGTCGTACTTGTTAAATATTCTCGATGATACATCGAGAATTAGGAATAGATATGGTGCGGTGAATTTGGTGTTAGCTGCATAACACCTAAGAAATTCGACCGTGATCGGTAGAGGTTATCTAGGACGGTGTTCGAGGGGTAGACCGTTGGTTGTCAAGTAAGGGTGGTTATGATCTGACCCCCAACCCAGTCCATGTGGTGACTTGTTGGCGCCAGAGACGATGAGATTCCAGTTACCTCCTCGTCTCGGGCCCAGAGGTTCTAACACGTGAACGTTAGGGATTCTTATTGTCACTGGGCCGTACTGAGGACAGTGGTAGCCCTTGGCTCTGGGGTGTTCTTGTAGTTCGAGAATTTTCGGACGCATGTCCGAAGGAGTGTTCTAGTGTTTTCAATAGTTTGAAATTTTTCTGACCTATTTATGGAGGAGCTTCCGTGATTGTCGCATTTATGAGGCAAGTGCGGCTCACCATTCTTGGTTTCTATGTTTTGCAGGTAATGCGGTTGATACGGAGACTGGAGGCATCCCTGTTGGTGGACCGATATAGGGAAAGGTATCGCAGATGTTTTGGTTAGATATCGGGTATGTCAATAGATGAAGGTTGAATCCTAGAGACCCGCTGGGTTATATTAGACGATCCCCATTTATGGTTGGAAATGGTAATCGGTATTAAGGACCTTGTCGTGGACTTACTTAGGACTCGGAGAGGGCTTGATGTGAATTGGGTGATCGTTGAGGCCTCTATGGTCCCCGCAGGCAACCCTCTAGGCCCGAGACCCTACGGGTCTTCCCACCCCTGGCCAGTGGATTTTTGCCTTTCCCAGGATTCGAACTCTAGACCTCCAGGCTAAGTACTAAAGTTCCTGAATCCTGGTACTTTAGTACTTAGCCTGGAGGTCTAGAGTTCGAATCCTGGGAAAGGCAAAAATCCACTGGCGAGGGGTGGGAAGACCCGTAGGGTCTCGGGCCTAGAGGGTTGCCTGCGGGGACCATAGAGGCCGAGATCGCTACAGATTTTACTAGATATACATGGACCTATTTTCTAAAATATAAGGATCAAACCTTAGATGTTTTTATTTCATTTTGTAGAAGAGTTGAAAATGAAAAATCATCAACAATTAAAACAATTAGGAGTGATCATGGAGGAGAATTTCAAAACCAACGATTTTTAGAATTTTGTCAAGAGAAAGGGTATAGACACGAATTCTCTACTCCTAGAACACCACAACAAAATGGTGTTGTAGAGAGGAAGAGCCGGGTCTTACAAGAGGCTGCTCGAAGCATGCTCAATGAGTACTCATTACCGAGTTACTTATGGGCTGAAGCTGTGAACACAACTTGCTATGTGCAAAATCGAGTCCTCATACATAGATTTCTAGGGAAGACTCCTTATGAACTTTGGTTTGGAAAACCACCTACAGTTAAACATCTTAGGGTGCTTGGTTGTAAGGTGCTTATTCTAAACACCAAGGACCATCTTGGAAAGTTCACAGCGAAGGCTGATGATGGGATACTGGTCGGGTACTCCCTCGTCAGCAAAGCTTACCGAGTCTACAACAAGAAGTCTAGATTGGTTGAAGAGTCTTCTGATGTTGTTTTTGAGGAAATTCCCAAAGCAAATGATCAATCAGAAGATGTAGAAGGAGTTCAATTAGAACTTAGGAAACTAAGTTTGGATGGAAGTCCAAGTGTTGTAGATGGTGGTGATGAGTCTGATGACGGTGAGCCTAGACAACCCATAGATCAGTCGGATCCTGAGGCTGAGCATGTGTCTAGTGACACCATCCAAGAAGCACCTCCGACACCAAGGACAACTAGGTTAGCCTCTAGTCATCCCCAAGACCAAATTGTTGGAGACATCCATCATGGGGTTAGGACTAGATCATTCTTTAGGGATGAGGCTAATGAAGTTGCCCTAATTTCCGAAATTGAACCTAGGAAAATTGTTGAAGCATTAAATAATCTCGATTGGATCATTGCCATGCAAGATAAACTAGGTCAATTCGAGAGAAGCCAAGTTTGGGGCTTAGTCCCTAGACCTAAGAAGACCACCATTATTGGAACCAAATGGGTCTTTAAAAATAAATTGAACCATAAGGGAGAAATCGTAAGAAACAAGACACGCTTAGTAGCCAAGGGCTATAGTCAAGTTGAAGGCCTAGATTACGATGAGACTTATGCTCCCGTGGCACGATTAGAATCCATCCGATTGATGCTTGCATTTGCAGCACATCGAGGTTTTAAACTCTATCAAATGGATGTCAAATCGGCCTTCCTAAATGGTTTAATAAAAGAAGAGGTCTATGTCGAACAACCTCCGGGGTTTGAGAGTTTCGAATTTCCAAACCACGTGTTCAAGCTTAAGAAGGCGCTTTACGGTCTTAAACAAGCACCTCGGGCATGGTATGAGTGGTTGTCGACATTTCTAATTGAAAAAGGCTTTGTGAGAGGATAAATAGACCCAACACTATTTCTACGTAGAGATGGTGACAACATATTTGTAGCCCAAGTATATGTCGATGACATAATTTGTGGCTCAAACAATAAGGGTTATTTGAATGAATTTATTGGCCACATAGAGAGTGAATTTGAGATGAGTCTAGTGGGAGAGTTGACTTTCTTCCTTGGACTCGAAATCAAGCAAACTTGAGACGGAATCCATGTGCACCAATCAAAGTACACTCAAGAGATGCTTCGAAAATTTAACATGAGTGATTCTAAAGAGGTAACCACTCCCATGGCTACAAACACATGGTTAGACAATGATGAGAGTGGTAAACCTGTTGACTTAACTCAATATCGGAGCATGATAGGTAGTTTGCTATACCTCACGGCTAGTCGACCTGATATTCTTTTTGCTGTGGGTATGTGCGCTAGGTATCAAGTATGTGCCAAGGAATCTCATTTAATTGCTGTTAAAAGAATTTTGAGATACCTTAAGGGCACAATTGGAGTTGGTCTGTGGTACCCCCGTACCGAGTCATTTGATCTAATTGGCTATACCGATTCTGACTATGCTGGGTGTAAGTTGGATCGGAAGAGCACGAGTGGGGGTTGCCAATTCTTAGGATCATCACTAGTTAGTTGGTCAAGTCGGAAGCAACATTGTGTTGCTCTCTCCACGGCCGAGGCAGAATATATCGCCATGGGAGAGAGTATATCACAATTGTTGTGGATGATTCATACACTAGAGGACTATGGATTAAGCTACTAGGGTGTGCAAGTGTTGTGTGACAACATTAACACGATAAACCTAACAAAGAATCCAGTCCATCACTCTAGAACCAAGCATATTGAAGTGCATCGCCACTTCATTAGAGATCATGTTGCTAGAGGAGATATTGTACTCTCACATGTAGAGTCCAAGTCAAACCTAGCGGACATTTTCACTAAACCACTCCCTGAGAATGAGTTTAGTTTCCTACGAAGGGAGTTAGGAATGTGTCGCGCTTCATAGGATTGAAAAGCATTCAAAACCCTTCATGATCATTCAAATTGTTGGGAACAATTATTGGGTAACTTGGGGACATTTCACACAAACTATAAGGTTTAACAAAACGTTTTTATATGCTAGAAATGGGGTGAGATGTTAGGATCAACCTAATTACTCAAAATATTAATGCATCACTTGAGAAATTAGGTTGACGAGATAATGATCATTAAGTTGACCAAGTATGGGGAAAATCAATGCATAACATATGTGTATTTGGCTCCATGATCATACTTGGATATTCCAATCAAGAAACTTGATTGGAGACTTTATTTTGATACAAACTTGGTTAAACATTGAATGGATGTTTGTGATTGAATTTGACTTCACTTGGGTGGAGCAAATTGATTTGTTAAATCCATAAGGACCTTTGACCCTTGTTCAGGGATCAATTATAGTCAAGGAAACCCCTCCAAGGTCGATAATCTTCCACCTGATCGAATCGGAATTCGATCCGAAATATGAAACTGAAAGTTCTGAAATCGAATCAGAAAATCTCTGATACCTGATCGGTCCACAGATCGATCAGACATAGGGCCGATTGGTCCATAGACCGATCAGGAGTTGGCCTGATCGGTCCAATTGACCGATCCAGCTATTTCGCGAGCAATTGTCAAAACATTCTGTGTCGGCCTGGATCGGTCCCCAGACCAATCTGGCCACCTTGGTGATCGGTCCACAGACCGATCAGGAGGCTCACAGAATACCTCACAAACTCACTGTTCGCTACCTGATCGGTCACCCGACCGATCAGGACCAAGCCAGACTGATCAGGCTGGAGCCTGATCGGTCTGGGCATTCCTAGATCGAACGGTGATCCGTTCGATCGCAATAAATTCTGGTTGGTGATCGGTCTACCAACTCGTTTTATCACGACTCCACTCTTCCTCAACCCTAGCCGACCCTTCCAACTCGCACCAGAGTTTTCTCCGGCGAGTTCTTGTGATCTCCTTCTTCCTCTTCCTTTCAGCACGTGTTTGGCGAGTCCCTCCTTCGGCGAGATCCTTGTTCTTTGGAGGTCAAGTGCTTGCGAGCTCTCTGTCTACGCATGTTTTCTTCCTGAACTTCTCTGCTACTGTGATCTGAGCGGTTGAGTTGGTTTTTGCGCAATCTATTCCTCCCAAGTCAATCGACCAACCAAATGGCACCTAAGTAAGATTTCTTTTGGTTTACTATGTTGATTACTTCAGAAATCATAATTCTTGGTGAACTAACCTTGATGTTTGATGTTGTGGTTTATTTTGGTGTGTGTCATGACTGGCTTACCTTTATGTTCACTTGATTCTTCTATGTCATGACCTATCTTATTATTGATCAACCTTATCCTTGTGATCATTTGTGCCATTAATTATATCTCCTGATCACAATCTTATTGTGCTGTTAATTTCGAATTCTTATCAAATTGTTGTGTATGCCATGATTGTCAACTTATATCGTGATCTTATAAATGTTCGATTTACTTATCTTGATCCAATCTATTGCCCTGATCTCTATCCGACATTAGAAAATCCTCCAAAGGCAAAGAACCCGTTGAGGGAAAATCGAAGGGCAAAGGCCCTTCATCATCTGCACCCTCTCGAAGACCTCAACCTTCATCGAGTTCTCGATTTCCAAACGCTGCCTTCGAGCAGGCGTTTCAGACCAGAACTTTCAAGCTTCTTTCTTGTAGGTCTATTGATAGACCTTTCTTGGTTGAATACTGTCCCTCTATCATCGAGGTGGTTGATTATTACAACCTCGAATTCTTTCTTTCCCTTGAGTGAACTATCAATGTTGACATTGTCTCTGAATTCTATAATAATTTGCAACAAAGCCCGCAGGGGGGCTTTGACTTCACGACTCGGGTAGCCAAGAGAAATCTTGACTTTTCCTATGATATCTTGGCTGAGTATCTTGGCAGTCGACGATCACCTAACTTCTATTCTATCTACCCCGAGCTCCCTGACCCCTTACTGCCTCCATTTGAGGGCGTCACCCCCGATGACATTTACGAGCATTTCTTTGGCCATCCTAGACCAGCTGGCCTCGATGAGTTAGGGCTTGATTTTCCTACCTTTGTGGCCTTTCAACTTTCTCCTATTGATTACATTCTTTTCAAGATAATCACCAACCGCATTCTGCCGATCACCTCCAAACCCCTGATTGAGATTCGTCCATATCACTGTTTGATGCTCTATGGCATGCATTGCCATTTGGACTTTGACATTATGGAGAGCATCTTTCAGTCTATCATATCTTATAGAGAGCCCAGCCGCCACACTATCTACATGCCTTTCGGTCACGTCATCACTGATTGGCTTCAGTCAGTCGGTGTTGATGTGACCAAGGGCAGGACAGTGCCAATGGTCAGACAAGATTGCCGACTGGGCAGACGCGCATTTGCCAAATCTAGCATTGTAGTTGGGCCTGATGATCATAGTCTTGTATGGAAGGACGGGCGAGGTCTAGGCGAGCTTCCTCGGGGTGCACATTTTCAGGTACCAGCAGCTCCGGCTGCACATCAGGAGGCGCCCGCCGCAGCAGCTGCCTATGAGTACAAGCCAGATCCCGACATCCGCTGGCAGGTTTCGGAGCTGGAGCTGACGATGCAACACGAGTTTCATATCTCCGTGCTCTGGCGACAGGAGGTTCGGTCTGAGTTTCGGTCTTTCGATCGCAGACTACTCGCGCTAGAGTCCGACGTCTCAGGGATCCGCTCCCAGCAGCAGACATGGTACGAGGAGTGGCGCCAGCATACGTTTCCTGGAGCTGCGCCCTTCAGCAGTATAGCACCGGGGTGATTCATACCTGATGATGGCACGACTGATGACCCCATGCAGGCCGATGACCCCCCCCCCCCCCCCCCGACGATTGATTATGGCTATACTCTAATCTAGCTTTCATGATTTGTGTTATGACTATTATTGTAACGACCCGGAAAATTTTCTCAATATTTTCTTTAAAAATATTGATTATGCCTAGATAGAGTCTCAAAGAGCATAGGGATACTAGTATGAACCTTAGCATGATTATCCATGATTTTCCATATAGATTAAGAAGCTAAGTAATAATGGACATTACATGGGCCCTTCTAATACCATGGCTATTAAGGGACCATAGGTAAAAATTTTATCAAGAATGGAAAAAGATTTTAATTAGAAATATTAACATGAGTCTTAGTGGGCTCTTATATGGGCCTTGGCAAAAATAATTATAAAAGTAATAAAAAGAAGTGCATGCACCAAGGATTGAACCTTGGACCTAGTGTATCACCATGCATATACTAACCAATTCACCTAGCAAGGGAGTGCTATTAGGGAATGAAGAGGATTTTAGTTAAGGTTTAAGGAAGTGAAGGGTCACTATGAGAAGAGGCACCATGCCCCTTCATTTACCCCCCTTCACTTAGTATAAAAGAGAGGGAAAGGGAAGAGACAACTTATCACTTAAGTTATTGTTTTCTTCTTCCACCAAAGCTCCTTCTCTCCCTCTTCTTCCTCCTTCTAGCCGAAAACCTACAAAGGGGTTTCCCCTTGGAGAAGCTTCACAAGAAGACTTATTCTTCAAGATCCAAGGGCTTCCTATAAGACTACAAGGACTAGGGGTGGTCTAATGTCAAGGAGGTTCTCTTTTTGCTTCTCTATTCAAGGTTATAATCAAGATAAACCAAGGTAAGACTCCCTCACCTGTGGTATAATGGTTTTTCCTTGATGTTTATCATGATATGAAGTTTTGTTGGGTTCCATGTTGGGAAAACCATGAACTTGACTCCTACAACTTTCGGCCAAGGTAGGTTTTAGAGTTAGGATGACGTTAAAACCTCATTCATGTTTCCTAATGCTTCCTTAAGATAAATAAAGAGGGTATGGTGAGTGGTGGAATTTTTGAAGCACCAAAGGCCCTTGGTAACTTTCGACCACCACCATGGGTTCATGATTAGGACTAGATCTAACTCTCCAAGCATGTTCCTTATGGTTCCTTAATATACAAGGGATGCTAATGGTGAATTGTATAAATTTTACATGCCCTTGTGCCCCTTGCAAGATTCGGCCAAGACATAATATAGGACTATGAGCTAGGGTTAACTCTAATCATGGGTTCTAATGGCTCCTATGGTATTGTTATATGGTATTAGATGTTAATTGGGAGTTTTATGAATCTTCCCATGTGCTTGTGACCTTATAGGGTTTCGGCCAAGACCAAGATGTAGGGCTAGGAGTTAGGGTTAACTCCAATCAAGGGTTCTAATGGCTTCCTATGGTAGTGTATGTATTGTATGTGAATAGGTTCAAGGATGTTGTATGGTTTTTGGTAATGTCCAAACCCTAAGTTTATATGTCATGCATAATGATCCTGTATGTTATGTTATGTATCATGTTCTAGTAGGATTTATTTATGAATGTCTTCCACCATATGAACACATGTGTCATGAGGTAGGTAGAAGTATGCATGCGTTAGGATAAACACTTTGGACATATGTATAAGATAGTTATGTAAACTTATTCATGTTTATGTTGAATGTTACGAACCTAGATGGTATGTATCATGTTCATATGAATCTTACCCATGCATGTTTTATGATAGATACCATGATCATGTATGATATGTGATATGTACCATATATGTAATGCATGCTTACCTGAGGTACCGTGATCATGCAAGCTTTATGAACTAAGATGATGTTTATACCTCATGACATAATTATGTATGTATGTCATGTCTTATGAATGAAAATGATGAATGAAGATAAGGTTCATGCCTTCGAGGCATAATGATGATATGCAATGAAAATGATGAATGAAGATAATGTTCATGCCTTTAAGGCATAATGATGATGTTATGCATTAAGTATGAATGATGAAATGTTAAGTATACTTTATACCATGCCCCATGTAATAGGATCCTGTTTATGTCTTTAACTATGCCATGTATGTTCTATGAATGAAGAAGCATGTGAAACTATTTTACTTTATGAATGGGCTTGTACCGGACCTAAGTAAGGTCCACGGTTCTGGACTATCGATGAAGCTGTCCACGGTTCTGGACTACCGATGAAGCTGTCCACGGTTCTGGGACTATCGTAGCTGTCCTTACCCTAGTAGGTCGAGATTAGCTACCTCGTATTTTTTTAGGGATGCGCGCATATGGTATATGCATGTGGTACAAGCCAGGGCCCCCATGATGTGATGATTATATTTAACTATTTATAAGTATGATTTTCAAATAAGCATCCATATGTTATATGCATTTGACTCATGCATCCCTTCATGTTATGCATCCATGTTAATAAATGTTTATTATGTTTATGTTTTATAATTAAGAACCATGCCATGTTAAATGTTTATTATGTTCATGTTTTATGATTAAGAACCATGTTGATTATGTTCATGTTTTATGATTAAGAACCATGTTTATTATGTTCATGTTTTATGATTAAGAACCATGCCATGTTAAATGTTCATTATATTTATGTTTTATGATTAAGAACCATGGCATGTCGAATGTTTATCATGTTTATGTTTATGCTAAGAATCATGTCATGTTAAATGTTTCATACGCTTACGTTTTATGTTAAGAATCATGTCATGTTAAATGTTCCTATGCTTATATTTTATGTGACGTATGGTTTTAGTGAGTAGGGAAGGGTCTTACTAAGCCTATGTGCTTATAGTTTTAATTGTCTTATACCGCAGATCAAGCATGATGATATTAAGGGAAGCAGTAGGAGGGGCAAGAGTGTGTGTGTGGTAGTGATATTGCAAGGAAAAAATAGGAAAAAGATTCTCGTATTTATACTTTGTCTCATGGCTTATGTTTTGCACTGTCTTCTTAAGTTTCATGCTATACTTATGATAGTTATGTCTGAAGAATAACTTACTACCTATGTTGCTTATGGCTGCTTTATGTGATTTTTATATCATGATGTTATGTATGATGTTAACATACTAAGTTACCATGTCGCTATGTTTAGGAATGATAGTATAAGACATGTCTACAAGATTCAAGTGTTAGGTGCATGTAAGTATAAAAGTTTTAAATTATTCCGCTGCATTACGATGTTCATGTGCCTAAATATATGTTAGCGTAACGCCGTCTCTCGCCTCACCGTAAGGTGTGGGAAAAAAAAAGACGGGCGTTACAATTATGCCTTGATGCTGTATTTGACCATGCTTTGATGCATTGCTATGCATCCGACTTTGATCTTACTGGGTGATGTACTTGACTATATTTTGATGTTGTGTGATGCATCTGACTTTATGACTATTTCTATGTATGACTTGCTAGTCCATGTTTATTACTAGTTTTGTTTTATTCCTATTCCGTGTTCATATGATGCATATGCTTGGTTTATCTTGCTTTACATTTATCATATGTCTTCATATGTCTATCAATTATCTCATATCCTTGTTGTTTTGGGAGAACCCCTGGGTTGAGGGGGAGGTTTTGTTTTTAAACTTAACTACCAGTCTACACCCTTTTCGGTGTTTGACAATGGGAGAGAGTGTGGTTAGTAAAGTGTGGGATAATTACAAGCTTAATTGTTGTAGGGGAGGATCCTGATTCTCCTACGATAGTGAAATTTGAGACTATGGATTTCAAATCCCTAAACTTAAAATCGGGTTATCAAACAACAAAAAGGGGGAGATTGTTGATGCAGTCTGACCCTGATTGTTGTTTTGATGTTAACACCGATTTTAGTTTAGGTTGATGAGATGATTGGGATTAAGTCCTGGTCGGGGACTGGGCACGGAGTTGGATGAAACTTTGGCTTGGAGGGCCAGGTCCTAGCTTGAGAAGCTAGGTTGGATGAAACCCTGGCTTGGAGGGCCAGGTCCTTAGCTTGGGAAGCTAGGTTGGATGAAACCTTGGTTTGTGAAGCTAGGTCCTAGCTTGGGAAGCTAGGTTGGATGAAATCCTGGTGAGTGAAGCCAGGTCCTAGCTTGGAGGGCTAGGTTGAAGTCTCGGTGAGTGAAACTGGGCACGGAGTCTTGGTCCGGGGGACTAAGAACGAGTCAGAGAAGGGTTGGAAGCTTGTTCTCGTGACTTAGAGTGGATTTGACCTTGCTTGGATCGGTCTGGTGACCGATCAGGGAAGTTGACACGGAGTTCCCTGGTGGATCGGTCTGGTGACCGATCCAGCTATGTCTGATCGGTCTGGTGACCGATCAGGGAGCATACAATGACTTGGTTAGTCTACTGATCGTCTCCTGATCGGTCTGGTGACCGATCAGGGAGACTATTAAGATCGTTCTGGTGAACGATCAAGTGTCGCGAGCTTCTCACTATAACTGATCAGCCTGGAGCCTGATCGGTCGGAGAGTGGCCTGATCGGTCACCAGTCCGATTAGGCCACACCCTGATCGGTCTGGTGACCGATCAGGAGGTTTGGACTGCGAAGCTGGAAAATCACTCTAAGAAGGGATGGATCGGTCTGGTGACCGATCCACGACTTGGGATCGGTCTGGTGATCGATCACAAAGAAGTCGCGATTTCTGATTTCTCAATGGGGACCGATCAGGCTGGAGCCTGATCGGTCTGGTGACCGATCAGGAGTCCCTCTGATCGGTCCGGTGACCGATCAGTAGTTGACAACTTTAATTCAAATCCGCTGTCAGACGTTTGATTGCGTTCTGATTTCCTACTGATATCTGTTCTGAGTCTTCTGATATTTGATCCTCTGCTGATTTACTGGTCTAATAAGCTGCTATGTGTGCAGGTAACTCAGGTTTACTCAAGGGGAGTCAAACTAAAGCTTTTGCTACAGCAGGTTTGGCTGTTTCCCGCTGTCAGACATCTGTAGGAAGCTACAAAGGTTGAGAAGCTGATGACCTGGGGCCTTGGGCTAGACTGGAGGGGATTCAGTGAGTCCAGAGGAGGTCAGGGGTAGCTGGGTCATTGCAGGTGAGCAGTTGGTGAGCTGCAGGGCAGCTAGTGACCTGGTGATGGTAAGCAGGTTAAGCTGCGAAGTGGAGAATGAGCTGAGACACATCTCTTCGATCAATAAGCTGCTTCTCCAAATCTTGAGCATTCAACACTTTGAAGCGATCTCTTGCAAAGCAGCTACCTTGAGTTTGTGGAGGAAGTTGCGAGTGGATCAGCAAGCAAACAAAGAGCTGGGAGCTCTTGTGTTGGTGGTGCTGTGCCGTACTCGGTGATCTGTTCTCCGATTCACATCCTTGTGCTTTGTTAACGATCTGTAAGATCTTCCTTGTTGTCTCTGTGCTTAATTGCTGATACTTTTGAGACCATTTGTGTGGAGAGGTTTCTCCACCGAGAAGGAGGATTTGATATCCGGATTTCTGGGGCTTGATCTGCCGACGATCAAGGGATCATCGCCCACCTCACAGGCACGCTAGGGAGTAGGGGCAAGTTATCCCCGAACCTTGTAAATCCTCTTTGTTAGCGTTTTGAGCTTGTGCCTAGGTTAGGGTTTAGTTTCTGCAATACTCTGTTTTGTATTTGTCTTCCGCTGCTACTAACCCTAACTGCAGAAAACCTAAAAGTTCAAGAAGTTTGTGTCTGGCTACATTCACCCCCCCCCCCTTCTCTAGCCATCCAAGTACCAACATTAGGTCCCAAAATTTGGGTACCTAAAACTTCTATCTTTAGAATTGTATAAGCATGGGTTGAGGGGGAGCATCTATCAACATGGGTGGTTGATATTTGGTGCACCAAACATATAGCCATTCCTAGTTAGGGATGTGCTTATTATTTCCTCAAATTAATTTATGACCATGTACACAATGTAGGCGATTAGATTTACATTAATTGAAAACTTGAATTCCCCACACAATGTAGATACATGTTTGTGAACTTTCTTATTAGTAAAGCACAACTTTTTGATGATGAACTCATTGTGATCAAAGGAGCATGAGTAGTTTCCTGTCGACATTATACTATGCTTTGTTTTGATACAAACTTGATTGGAACCATGAACTTGATATACACTTCCTACTATGGATTGCCTAGGATGGTTAGTTATCTTGCTGCAATTTATAGTTCATTTTAAATATAGAAGTTAGCCAAAATATCAAAACTACAGTTGATTTTTGCAATAACTTATGATATATCTAAGGCTTATGTTTTTAATAAACATAGTTGAGTATGCCATGACTTTAATGTTGGTGCAGACAGCACCCAAGTCGAACCTGTGTTTTGATCAATGGCAAAGGGTTCAAAAGTTAAGATGTTGTGTTTATCTAACATGCTACTTGAGTGTGCAGTTTGAAGCCCTAGAGAAGGACTGCTAGGCACCTAGCGAAGGACTGCTAGGCATCGGAACCCTAAGACCCAGCGAAGGGCTGCTGGGCACCTAGCGAAGGACTGCTAGGAGTCAAAGACCTGGTGAAGGACTGCTGGGCACCAGGTGAAGGACAGCCTGGAACTGAAGACCTGGCGAAGGATTGCTGGGCACCAGGCGAAGGACTGCCTGGAACTGAACACCTGGCGAAGGACTGCTGGGCACCAGGCGAAGGACTGCCTGGAACTGAAGACCTAGCGAAGGACAGCTAGGCACCTGGCGAAGGACTGCTGGGCAAAAGTCCTACCGGAGGAGCCGGTTGGCATCAGATAAATTCTCCTGAGAGGAGTAGGTGAGGACGCGCTCCCCGTCGAGGGAACAGTAGGTGTCGGTTCGACCTAGGGCTCCATTTGGGAGACCCAAAGTCAGAACCAAGACAACTACGGCTGTAAAACTAAGTAACATACTTGCTTTATCATGTTTGGTACTAACCCTGGATGCAGGACCGAAGGAACGAGTGTCTGCAACTCAGAAAGCCTCAAAGGAGTGAGGCAGCAGCTGGGTTGGGCGCCCGGAAGGACCAGGGCGCCCTAAGTACAAGCCAAACATGAGTTCAGCAAAAGCATGCTTCGGAAGCTTACTGAGCGGGGTGCCCCCATGCTCCCGGGCGCCCCCAGTGCCTAGGGCGCCCCGAGCTCAAGCCAACGAAGTGGATAAAGTTTATCCAGCCGAGAAGCCCGCGGAAAGGTCAACCAGGGCGCCCCCAGCGTCCCGGGCGCCCCCATAGTCAACTCTCAGCCCTATTCGAGTGGGATAAGGGCTGACCGAGATTTGCTCGGATCGGGTGACACGTGGGGGGCGCCCCCAACGTTCAGGGCACCCTGGGAAGCTATAAAAAGCCCCTCGACCCCAAGGCTTCAGAGAACAAGTTTTCCAACGCATATACGCTCTTCAACTTAGGCGCTCTGCTCCAGAAATCCTTCATCTCGAGATTCTAGCGCCGGCGACGACCCTACGCATCGAAGAATGATCTACACCGGGCGTCGGTAACGAAGAGTCAATTTTTAATTATATTCTTGCTGCACCTACTACTGTACAATTGTTTGTAAGATTTTCCGCACATATAGAATTGCCCCCAGTAAACGGTCAACGACCGTGGCCCTTGAAGTAGGAGCCGACCGCGACTCCGAACCAAGTAAAATCTTGGTGTCTTGTGTGTTGTTTAGTTTTAATTTTTCCGTTGCGTATTCTCTTTTTTAATCCGAAACGACTTACGATATTCACCCCCCCTCTATCGTTTTCTCTCGATCCAACAAGTGGTATCAGAGCGGGAAAGCTCAAAATTGGTGCAACCACCAATTTGAGAATTTTTTCAAATTTTTTTAAATCTTTTTAATTCTTTTTCCGTTCGAAATTTTTCTCGTTAATCGAGGTTGGTGCAACACCCCTCGATAAATATTTTTTTTGCCACACTACTAATCCAAGACCAAGTCTTGGGATATTTTTTTTCTGTTGTTTATTATTATTTCAGATAAATTCTTAAATGGCCATGCAAGAAGGCTTCAGTACCGCAAGACCGCCGCTCTTTAGTGGGGAGGACTTCTCCTACTGGAAGAGCAGAATGGAGGTCCACCTGAAAACTCAGGTGGACATGTGGATAATCATCCAGTCCGGACTAGAAATACCCAGGAACGCTGAAGGAGTACAACAATCTTACACTGAATGGGACGCAACACTCAAAAAGAAAATTGAAGCCGATGCCAAAGCGACCCAAACACTCCAATGCGGCTTAACAAAAGAGGAGCTGAACCGGGTGGGACCATTCAACAGCGCCAATGAACTCTGGGGTAAGCTGATCGAACTACACGAAGGAACCTTCGACACCCGAATCAGCAAGAGGGACCTTCTACTGAACAAACTATACACCATCAAGATGAACGAAGGCGAATCAGCAGCTCAGCTCCACGCCAGAATTCAGGAGCTGATGAACGGTCTACACACCATAGGTCACAAGGTAGAAAACTGTGACCTAATAAGGTACGCCCTTAACGCTTTCCCAAGAAACACTTTGTGGGCATCTATGGTAGATGCTTACAAAGTTTCTAAGGATCTTTCCAAAATCAAGTTAGATGAACTTTTTTCTGAACTCGAATTACATGAACAGACTAACTGCAATATGGCCGAGAAAGGCATTGCCTTTGTTGCAGGTAAAGCTGGAAAGACAACCAAGAAGAAGCCTCAACCTGTACCCGAGTTTGATTCAGATTCAGACTCAGAAAACAGCGAGGGAAATCGACCTAAGTTGGTTCGGCTAGCCCGCGACTACTACAAAGAGCTAAAAAACCAGACCAACAGAAGAAAAGCCAGCCGAAGAAAGGAAGAACTAGCTGAACCCTCAAATGAAAAGAATAAACCCAACGTAACCTGTTACGAGTGCAAGAAGAAGGGCCACTACAAGACTGAATGCCCCAACCTGAAGGAAACAAAGAAGACAAGAAAGAACAAGGCACTTCAGGCAACGTGGGATGAGTCCTCCTCTAAAGAAGAAGAAGAGGTCCTACAATCGAACCTGCTCGCACTAACCGCCTCAGAAGAAATCGAGACCGAGTCAGAGTCAGAGCTGGACGACGGCAAACTTACATTCTCAGAGGACGGCGAAATAACTGTAAGTGGTTTTTCAAGAAATCATTTAAATGAACTAATTTCCTATCTTTCTCGAGATTTGACGAAAGCTAAACTCCGAGTCGAGTCTCTCCGACAGGAAGTAAAACTCCTGAAAGAGAGAGCTGACTCTAGATCTTTAACTGAGAAGGTTCAAGAAGGAACCTCCACTCAAGTTGAAAAACTTGAGACAGAGAATTCCTTCCTGAAAACTCAAGTTAAGGATCTTAGAGCTGCCTTAGAACGATTCACTTCTGGTTCCAAGGGTCTTGACATGATTCTTGGAAAACAGAAGTCAGTTCTAAATCGATCCGGACTAGGCTATAGAACCAAATCTAGACAAAGATCCTACTATGCTGTACTGAACCAGTCCAGACCTAGAGTTCAGGCATGGGTACCCAAACTGTGCTTGAATAAACAAACTGGATCAAATCAGTATTCGATCCCCAAGGACAAGGTTCACATCTTGCCGAACCATTATCGTGCCTTTAGTCCAGGGGGAGCCAAATTAAAAACAATATTTATTGTTAGATAAAACTCAATTTTTGTTTGCAAATTGCATGATCGATTGTTTATTTAATTCCTGCAATTTACCATGCTTAAACTTAGGAATGGTTAGTTTAAGGACTAAACCAACTTAACTGAAATTTAAACAATATAGTATTGGGTGGCGGTGAGATGATAGTACTGTTAGTGATATGAGAGAAGTGTCCTAAGGCAATCGCCTTATGATTGTAAACATTTATTTTAATAAATGATAATTCACTATTTGAGTGTACATGTTTATGTATTTGATTGGGATCTTAAACTCATCTACTGAATGTCAGCAATACAATTCACAGCATAAGAGAATTTGTGATAGGATCACAACTAGTGATTATCTCTAAATGTGCAATTGTGAAGTATTGAAAATATCCCTAGTCGATGAATTGATAAAAACGAACACCATCAATTCTGTTGAGACTAGCATGTGTTATTCTCTAATCAGCTGATTCTCACTGGCTGGTGACATTGGGATGTCCAGAGATAAACATGAATGCTAGTTAAGGGAACTAGTTCATTGGAGTGACTAGCTGTAAGACTTTATATGGGAATCTACATGTAGATATGTCAATGAAGTTCTTACTGCAGCTTAAGTGCGATGTTCGTTTGACTTGCGGTGTTCAAGTCATCTTGGTCATGGAGACTTATACTTTAACATCTTAAGCAAGCATCTCCAAGGAGGTGTGGACCCAGGATGATTGGGTATAAGCCGAAGTGCCCGAAGATGTTTGAACAGCCTACAAAGGATTCACCACTCCTTGCGAGGAGATGTATACCCAGGCCTATCGTCGGATTGTTACTCAAAACCTCTGGCCAGAGTATATCATGTTTAGAGTGCGAGTCTCTTAAATAGATGAGAGTAATTAGAAATCCAAAGGACGAGAAAGACACTACTTGGGCTAGGTGTGACGTAGTCAGTCTAGTGGGGACTGACACAAACAGACCATGTCCTGAACCAAGTGGGTATAAGGTGGTGAAGGGAATGGGGCACGATTCATTAGAGCTGCTGAAGGGTTTCAGAATTACTTCTGAGGTCAAACCGTTGATCTTTCGATTAATTGGGGGTCATGATGTACTACTAGGTGCCACTCATGATCGTTCTATAATTAGTTGATTATAGACGGCCAACATAAATCGAAAGCCTATTTAGTCACACGCACTACGAGTAATCCGAGGGATTTAAAACGAGTTGAAAATTGGATTTTCCGATCAAGAGAAATAAGTTGAATCTGAGTTAATCAGAGGCGCAATGGAAGCTAAAATTGGCTAAGTCTTTTGAAGGCTTGTTGGGCGAATTAAATGAGTTTAATTCGCGATTGGTGGGGCTTGAAGTGGCCGGCCAAAGAGAGTGCCCACCCTCTTTGGTTTGGCCGACCACATTAAAGGGAGAAAACCATTTTATTTGGTTTAATTAATAAAATAGATCTAGCACGATTTATTTTATAAATTATGGATAAATAAATTTGTATAAAGAAATTTATATAAATAAATTTATAGAAATTTATTCTTTTATGGAAGTTAAAATAATCTATGAATTGGTTTATTTTAATTTTATAAAATCAATTATGAATTGATTTTTTCATAATAAGAAAGTTTATAAATTTCTTATAAAATTTATTCCATAATAAAAGGAGAGAAGGTATTTATTTTATTATAAAGTTAGTTATAATAAAACTTGGCTTAAACGGAATAATTAATAAGAGAATTTATAGGATAAATTTCTTATATAAAATTCCGTTAAAGAGGAGACTTAGCAAGAGAGAAGCAACTATATATAAGGAACCAAAGGCAAGCCTTTAATTCCGAATTTTGATAATTGAGTTATCAAAAGATTAGAAGCTCCCTCTCTCTCTTATTCTCTTCTCTTCTCTTCTCTCTTCCCATTAGGGCCGGCGCCCCTTAATAGGATTAGGGCCGGCTCCCCTTCATCCCACCTAGGGCCGGCGCCCCTAGCACACCCTAGGGTGGTTGCCGTGAGCTATCAAGAAGAAGGAGAAGCCAACCAAGAAGAAGAAGAAGCGGATCACATCTCCTTCCTTCTCGGAATTCGATTCCGATTCTTGGTGGTTAGTTTCCTATCTTTTCTCTTGTTCTTCTAGTTGTGCCTTTAGAGGATCTAGTAGTTCTCGTTGGCACAAAACTCGTGACTTTGCGAAGTCATCCCGAAGAGAACTCGGCGTGGACGCGAATAGAGGCGAAGCTTCCAAGGGACGCTACGGTTGGATCTCGTCCCTTACTTCGAGTTACGCGAGGTACTTAGTAAATTAGTTTACTTTTTCGCAAAGTTTTAATTTATGATTATGTCCACACACCATAAGGTTGCATGCTAGATACGTGGTTAAAATAATTTAGGAAATTATTTTATGCTAATTCTTCCGCTGCACGTAAAAATTTAAAATTTTACGAACCCGTATCCTTGTCGACATGCACCCGGACCCAACAGTGGTATCAGAGCCGGTTAGTGTTCGACATAATCATAAAATTGTTTTGCGGAAAACTTTGTCATGATCTAAATTTTGGAAAATTTTTCAATTATGGAAACTTTCCAATTATAATAAATTTTAGATTTAGGAATTTCGAAGTTTGGAAATCCTCATGAAATTTCACAAACGTTTGAAATATCCTAGTTTCTTAAATTTTATGATAATTGTGAAAACTTCCCATCTTTGGAAACTTTCCAATTTTGGAATTTTTCTATTTTAGAAATTTTCCAATTTTGGAAATATGTAAGTTTACTTTGTACCCGAAACTTACAATTGTTCTGAAAACCTATTTTGAAATCTCGCGATTTTGGGAACTTTCTTTCGAGAAAGTCTAGACAAATTTATGGACAGTTAATTGACAATTAAATTTGAATTGGATTCTAAATTGACAACAAAATTCTTTATTTTGGATTAAGCCTCGGGGAGCCGTCCAATTTAAAGTTAGTTGTTGTAATTTCCCAATTTTAAATGAAATTGTCATGTTTAATTTGGTTGCGCTTCCGAAGCGGACCAAATTGGATTTGCGACAAATTACTTTTCTTTGGGTATCTGAGCCTCGGGGAGCCACCCTTAGAAAATGATTTGTTGTAATTAATTAAATCCATAAATAAAATATGATTTAAGAGGTGATGCTCTTACATATTGTTGTCTCCAAAATTAATTAGGAAAATGGTTTCCTATAGAGTTTTCTTAAATGAGATTTTCATGAAAATAATATGTGGTTGAATTAAGGGAATTGTCTCTTAATTTAATAAGATTTGATTTAGAGAAATCAAAGTCTTAAACATATTATTTCCGAAATTGATTATGACAATTTAGGAAATTATTTCCCAAAACAATTCCTTTAATAAAGTATGAAATTAGAATTAGGAAATCCGGTTCCTAATTCAATTAATGAGACTTGATAACTTAAGTCACATACATACTTTATTAAGGAAATCATTAGTCATGACATATGTCATGAATGTGCTTAGAAAAGATGAGACCCAAAACCCCTTACAATATATTAAGGCCAACACCTTCCATTAATATGGTTAGAATCGGAGTTTTGTTTCTCGTTTGGGTTGATGGACACATCCATGCTGGACTTGAACCTCAACATGTTCAAACCATGGAATTAGTTTATGAATAATGTAGTTGGAGTCAGAGGTCAATCCTTAGTTTTGGTTGTTGGACACATCCAAGCCTGACTAAACGGTTGAATGAGCTCCAACCATATTAAAACTATTTCTTGATTAATGGGTCAGCCTTAAGCTTGGAGCATCGATTTGTTGTGCCACAGCCAAGGTCGATGTAAAGAGAGGTGCAGTTGGGTGCTATGTATAATATCGCATACTTGTTAATGAGTTAACAACCCAATGATTTATGCAAACATTCAATTAGTTGATAGCATAAAGTGATAGTTACATATATGTGATATGTAATCGGTATAATTAACTACCTTCACAGCTAAGAATAACTTGATGGCCACAGCCATGGTGGTTCTTATCTGTGGTTGGATATCAACCTATTTGGAGATGTTCCTACGATCTCCCGAATTGATAAAAAGGGTTATTCAATTTGAAAAAATAAATAGGATTTTATACATTCTTTAATCAATCTTCTCACATAAGCTCAATTTGTATTTCTAGGTTAATCACTCGATCATGTCTTCTCTAAACTTGCGTTCCATTTTGGACACCAATAAACTGACTGGGCCAAACTTCATGGATTGGCTTCGAAACCTGAGGATAGTCCTCAAGGCAGAGAAGCTTGCTTATGTCCTTGAAAATCAACTTCCCGACCGTCCTCCAGAAAATGCAACTCCAGACCAATTGTTGGCCTATCAGAAACATGTGACCGATTCTGAACTTGCGAGTTGCATCATGCTGGCCTCTATGGTACCTGAGCTGCAGAAGCAGCATGAGCATATGGATGCTTATACCATCATCTTCCATCTTAATGAGTTATTTGAAGAGCAGGCGAGATCCGAAAGGTTCGAAGTCTCTAGACTCCTCTTCACCTCCAGGATGCAAGAAGGCACTTCTGCCTCATAGTTCGTGTTAAAGATGTTGGGGTACATTGAGCGACTGAGCACACTCGGTTTTGTAATGGATCATGAACTAAGTATTGACTTAATTCTAAATTGTTTGTCCAAAAGATGTTCACAATTTGTGATGAACGATCGGATGAACAAGCTGGAAACTACCATTCCTGAGTTAATCAACATGTTGAAGGCCGTTGAGCCTTCTGTAAAGCAGGATCAGAAGACGGTACTGTTAGTTGGTTCCTCGAAGAAAGGTTCTAAGAGGAAGGCCAAAGAACAGAATAAAGGAAAGAAGAAAAAGGCCAAAAAGACTGAAAAGAAACCAAAAGGAACTTGCCATCATTGTGGCAAGGAGGGTCACTGGCGAAGAAACTGCAAGGTTTATCTTGAGTCCTTGTAGAATAAGGCATTCGATGCCCCATCCTCTTCAGGTATCTTCGTTATTGAATGTCACTCTATTTCCTCAAATACCTGGGTACTTGATACTGGGTGTAGCTCACATATATGTAATGACATACAGGGGCTAAGGAATAGAAGAAGACTCGTCAAGGGAGAAACAAATTTGCGAGTTGGAAATGGAGCAAAGATTGCTGCTGTTGCCATCGGAACATATTTGCTAAAGCTCCCCAATGGACGTGTCTTAGAATTGGATAATTATTATTTCGTTCCTTCATTAATAAAGAACATTGTATCTATTTCATGTTTGAATGAAAAGGGTTATCATTTAACTTTTAGTAACAATTGTTGTTACATAACTTTAAATGACGTTCTTTATGGGAATGGAACTTTGTGCAATGGTATCTACACGTTAGATTTATCTGGTGACGTTTTCAATATCGAAGTTAGCAACAAACGTGCTCGAATAGATAATCGAATAGACTCCTACACGTGGCATTATCGTCTTGGCCATATAAGTAAGAAACGCATGACCGAATTACACCGATGTGGAATTTTGGAATCATTTGAACCCGGTTAATTTGATACATGCGAATCATGCTTAAAAGGCAAGATGACCAAATTACCCTTTTCCGGAAAAGGTAATCCAGTGGGAGAATTGCTTGGTCTAATACATACTGATGTATGTGGACCAATGTCAACTCTTGCACAAGGAGGCTATAGCTACTTCATCACCTTTATCGATGATCACTCACGATTCGGGTATGTGTTCTTGATGAAACACAAATCTGAAGCTTTGAGAAATTCAAAGAGTTCAGAAATGAAGTAGAGAAACAACTTGGCAAAAGTATTAAGATACTTCGATCCGATCGGGGTGGTGAATACTTAAGTCAAGAGTTTCAAGATTATCTTAGGGACAATGGGATATTGTCTCAATGGACTCCGCCGTATACACCACAGCATAATGGTGTATCTGAGAGGCGTAACCGAACCTTGATGGACATGGTTAGATCCATGATGAACCATGCAACTCTTCCAAAATCCTTTTGGGGCTATGCACTTAAGACAGCTGTTTACCTGCTAAACAGAGTCCCGACCAAGGTAGTCTCTACTACTCCATATGAGATATGGAATAGTAAGAAACCTCACTTAACTCACCTTAAGATATGGGGTTGTCCTGCTTATGTGAAGCGGATTGTATCAGACAAATTGGATGCTAAGTCTGATAAATGTCTATTTATTGGATACCCTAAGGAAACGAAGGGTTACCAATTCTATCATCCCTTGGAACAAAAGGTGTTTGTTTCAAGGCATGCTGTATTTCTGGAAAAAGAATTTCTTTTACAAGAAAACAGTGGGAGTGGCATTGAACTTGATGAAGTTCAAGAAACTCCAATAGACATCACAGAGACACCTAGTCTAGACCCACAACCGATAACTCATAGTGATGAGCTATCAGTTGAACCTAAAACAACACCACCTCTTCGTAGGTCTGATAGGACACGCAATATTCCAGAGAGATACGGATTTCTCGTAAGTGAATCGAACGACGTGTTACTCATAAGCGATGATGAACCTATCAGTTATGAAGATGTTCTGAAAAGTTCAGAAAGTGACAAATAGCTTGAGGCCATGAAGTCGGAAATGGATTCCATGTACGAAAATCAAGTATGGGACTTGGTTAACCCACCTGAAGGGATTAAGCCCATAGGGTGCAAGTGGGTTTTCAAGAAGAAAACCGACATGGAAGGTAATGTAGTTACCTTTAAGGCTAGATTAGTGGCAAAAGGATACCGTCAAAAACAAGGAATTGATTATGACGAAACCTATTCGCCAGTAGCTACGCTTAAATCCATTCGGATGCTCCTAGCCATAGCAGCTCATTATGATTATGAGATATGGCAAATGGATGTGAAAACAGCTTTCCTTAATGGAAACCTGCTTGAGGATGTATACATGATACAACCTGAAGGTTTCACATCGGTTGATAAAACCAAAGTTGCAAGCTTCGACGATCCATATATGGACTGAAGCAAGCATCTAGGAGCTGGAACATCCGTTTTGATGAGACAATCAAAAAGTTTGATTTCTCACAAAATCCTGACATACCTTGCGTGTACAAGAAGGTTAGTGGGAGTGCAGTCGTATTCCTAGTATTATATGTCGATGACATATTACTTATAGGAAACGATATATCAGTTTTGCAGACAGTTAAAATTTGGTTGTCCAAAACTTTCTCTATGAAAGACCTGGGAGAAGCAACCTATATCCTTGGGATTAGAATCTATAGAGATAGATCAAAACGGTTGCT